>CAJQUN010000281.1:0-600000 GCA_907163345.1 Haberlea rhodopensis
GCCGCATGTTGGGATATGCCCTAAGACAAGTCATTAGATGATTGTTTAGACATACAATGTTTATGGATTTATGAATGGCAATTCATTATTATATATTATTCTTTTAACTGTGCATTGTGAATTAATATATATGTTAATGTCCTTAGAATAATATTGTATTATTCTTAAAGATGTTCCTAGTCAAGTATTATCATGAATGGGATAATGATAATACGTAGAGACTAGTATATGTTGATCGATGAATTGTTCATTGATATGAGATATCAAATCAACATATGGGTACATGTTAGAGAACGATGTACTGAACAGACCCACCATGAGAATGCAACATGGATAGTTATATGATCGTCATATGCAATTCTCATAGTGATAATAATGTATGTAATCCTTACGACTTGTGATCATCAGAGATCCCAACATAAGGAGTTATGTATCTTGATATCGTCAAACGTTACCCGTAACAGGGTAACTATAAAGGCGACTATTGGATACACTACGAATTATGTAGAGGGATGTTGACTGATCGAGATAGGATTTGTCCCTCCTATATAACAGGAGATTGTTTGGTGGCCCTTGATCAAGTGAGAACTAAAATGCATGGCCATGCTCGAATGAGTCGATATGAGATATCGAGCTTATTCGTTTATTCTAGTTCTACTTGGGGATCAAGAAATAAAGATTGGAATATACGAGTATGACTATTCCATGACTCGTGTTCAATCTAAACACAAAGGACAAAGGGATTAAGTTACATGATTAATATTATCACAAGTTCTAAAGGTTATGTCGAGTCATTGACATTCTCGTAATTTGGGTAGCATCGATGTGTTGCTAGATACCGCTCGATGCTTGCGACATAAAATGAGATTTTATGTCACTGCCAACATTACGAGATCCTATCGGGTCGCACCAAAGATTAAATCGAGAAGGGAAATTAAATTCATGGGATGAATTAAATAATTAAGAGGAGTCTTAATTAATAATCATAAGGATTAATTAAATCATGGGCTTAAGCCCATGAAGCTTTAAGAAAGCCTTTAATTAATTATATTTAATATGATTGCAGGTGATTAATTGTAAGACAATTCATAACACTAAAACCCTACACAAGCAAGAGCAAACGGCCGCCATCATCACAGAGCTCTCGCCTCCTTCAGTCGAGGTTTCTTGGTGGTTTCGTGGTTGTTCGATTGTGAATCGAGTTTTGTTCGTGTATAGTTTAATAACTTGTCTAGCAACTTGTTATTAAACCATCCCTTCATTCGATTTGATCGTGTGGATACCGTTGAGGCAAAACCATTCGAGTTTTGCTATTGACTCGGAGAAGGCGTAGGACGTGGTGCAGCTCCGTGGATTCGGCTTCAAACACGCTACAAGGGTAAGACACTTGTAATTCTCTAATCCGATATGAATCCCTATGTATAGATCGCTGGTTTGTAATCCAAAATTTTTATTCCGCTGCGTTGTATGCTCATGGGTTACTTACAGTGGTATCAGAGCCGTGTACAAGGCTCATATCGGATTTTATGTGGTTAAATAGTTTAATCATGTTAGAATTATATTGCATGCTATTTAAAACTGTATTTTCATATATGATATGGAAAAATCGATTTTGTGAAGATCATCGTATGATAATATATATGATATAATTGACGGATCGAAATATATGATAATTCGTGATCAAAACCGGAACATGGCTCGTGTAGGCTCACGGCCGAGGCCACCTAGGTGCTAGGGTTTCGAACCCTAGTCACCATGGCTCGGCCGCCGCTACAAAGTGGCTAGGGTTTTGAACCCAGTCAAATTGGCCTCTCGGCCGCCGCCTAAGAGCTAGGGTTCGGACCCCTGGCTCGAGCATGGTCAAGCCGTCGCACTATCTAGGGTTTTGAACTCTTTTGGCTCGATAAAGTATTGAGAAGGTGCAAGTTGGCTCGATAGAATCAAGATGGTGCAAGGCGGCTAGGGTTTTGAACCCTAGCAGCGCCGCACCCAAGCCGCCGCATGGACCATGGCTCGGCCATGGGCTAGGGTTTCGAACCCTAGGCCCACTATTGGTCCAGCCGTGGGTCTTGGTTCGAATCATGGTGGTTCGTGTTTTAGTCGCTTTAGTTCGTGGCATGTGATGTCCCGAGCGGACGATAATTTTTCAAAAATTATTTTACAGTTTTAATTAGAATTAAATTTAAATTGTTTAGAATTTAATTAATTAAATGTTAATGCATGCTTTATGTGTTGTTTGAGCATGGTGCGTGGTTATAGCCCTTTGACCTATTAGATAGGATTTGTGAATGATTGTAATTTATAATACGACCTGCGTGTCGTGCCTTTCTCTATTTCATTCTAAATGTTATCCCTCCCCCTATGTTCCCCTCGAATGTGAATCGAGGAATTCTATATCTTGTAAAATAGTGTAGTTTATTTTATTGATGGTGATCAATGAAGATGGAGCATCGTGCCGGGATGAGGAGGCCATTCACAAAATGGAGCCAAAGGAAGGTGCTTATGAAGTTACCTTAGGTTGACTCATAGGAGTTTCTCATTGGCTTGAGAAACTCATTAGTAGGGGCTATAACCATGTCACGTTTTAATTTTGTATGTTGATGCATGTCTTATGTTTTAGTTGATAATAGTATTACACATATATGTAGATATGTATACAACTATATGTAGTGGACATATTTTTAAATTATCAAATTAATCATGAGATCAATAAATCCCTCTAAAATATTAAGTTTTAGATGCCTTCCAAATAAAAGTACTCGTCAATAACTTCGATTGTACATGTGTGGGTTTGCCAAAGCAAAGCACCGTGGCAATCTTAGTAAGGCGCGAAAGGATAAAAGTGATATCCGTCATACTTTAATTGGGTACGACTTAATTAGGTTATCTCAATAGGATTGGGAACCTAGAGGCATGGGTTGGATTATAATTCATTTGATGAAATTGAACAAAGTGTTGTTCGTCCAACTATCCAAGAATTATATGTGATGTAATTGACAAAGTGTTGTCTACCTAAATAACCGAGTCTTGGGCGATTAGCCAAAGCTAACTCAAGATTAAGTGAAATATGGATCTTGGCCCACTAAAGGTTTCGAGGGTTGATATTTTTCAAACAAAATAGTGGGAGTGTCATTTAATATAAGACCATGTTAAATGATTTAAATCATAAACTTATTTTGCATATTTATATTGTAGATATCCATGGCAACTACAAACGTTACTAGCACTTTATCACTGCGATCGGTCCTTGAGAAGGACAAATTAAATGGGACAAATTTCCTAGACTGGCATAGGAACTTGAGGATAGTCCTCAAACAAGAAAAGAAACAATATGTCCTAGAGGAACCCTTACCCGCTGAGGAACCTCCCCTAACGGCTACTAGAACTGAAAAAGATGCTTACAAGAAGCATCAGAGTGACGCACTTGATGTTGGGTGCCTCATGCTTGCCACCATGAACTCTGAGCTTCAGAAGCAACATGAGGAAATGGAGGCGTTCGATATGATCGAACACTTAAAGCAGTTGTACCAACAGCAGGCTAGACAAGAGAGGTATGACGTCTCTAAGGCGTTATTCCAGTGCAGGATGGTAGAAGGAAGCTTAGTTGGAACTCATGTGCTCAAGATGATTGGGTACATTGAGAATCTGGATAAGCTAGGTTTTCCATTGGACCAAGAGTTGGCCACTGATGTAATCTTGCAATCGTTGCCGGAGAGCTTCAGTCAATTTGTAGTAAATTACAATATGACTGATATGGAAAAGACTCTACCCCAGTTGCTTGGCATGTTGAGAACATATGAAGCAAATACTAAGAAGACTAAGGCCACAAATGTCCTTATTGTGAATAAGGGCAAAGGAAGGGCCAAAACTAAAGGCAACAAGAAAGCAAAGAAGGTCTTTGCTAAATCTAAGCCAAAGTCTTCTGCACTAAAGCCAAAGGGAGGGATAGCAAAGGAAGGGATGTTTCCATTGCGGTGAGACCGGCCATTGGAAAAGAAACTGCAAAGTATATCTGGAGGATCTAAAGAAAGGAAGTGTGACTTCCGCTTCAGGTATTTTTGTTATAGAAGTCAATTTATCTACTTCTTCATCTTGGGTATTAGATACTGGATGTGGATCTCACATTTGTGTAAATGTGCAGGATCTCAAAAGGAGTAGGGCATTGGCAAAAGGTGAAGTTGATCTCCGAGTTGGAAATGGAGCAAGAGTTGCTGCATTAGCTATAGGAGATTATCATTTAGCTTTACCTTCTGGTTTATCGTTGATTTTAAAAGACTGTTATTTTGTGCCTTCAATTACTAAAAACATTATATCTATTTCTTGTTTGGACAAGTATGGTTTTTCATTTATAATAAAGGACAATTGTTGTTCTATTTATTTAAATGATATGTTTTATGCTAATGCACAAATGGTGAATGGTCTTTATGTATTAAATCTTGATATGCCTATCTATAACATAAATACTAAAGGATTAAAAATAATGATTGTAATCCGACTTATCTCTGGCACTGTCGCTTGGGCCACATAAACGAGAACCGCATATCTAAACTTCATAAGGATGGAGTATTAGATTCATTTGATTTTGAATCATATGAAACATGCGAATCTTGTTTAATGGGCAAGATGACTAAAGCCCCTTTCAAGAGACATGTTGAAAGGGCAAATGTTTTATTGTGACTAATACATAGTGATGTATGTGGACCAATAAGTACACAAGCTAGAGGTGGTTTTCAATACTTCGTTACATTTACTGATGACCTCAGTAGATATGGGTATGTGTACCTAATGAAACATAAGCATGAAACCTTTGAAAAGTTCAAAGATTTCAAGAATGAAGTACAAAACCAACTTGGCAAAAGTATCAAAATCCTTCGATCAGATCGAGGAGGAGAATACTTAAGCCAAGAGTTTCATGACTATCTAAAGGAGTGTGGGATAGTCCCACAACTCACTCCTCCGTATACTCCACAATGGAATGGTGTATCCGAGAGGAGAAATCGAACCTTGTTAGACATGGTTAGATCAATGATGAGTCATGCAGATCTTCCGATATCATTTGGGGACACGCTCTAGAAACAGCGATTTTCTTACTGAACCGTGTTCCATCTAAATCAGTGGAAAAGACACCATATGAGGTATGGACTGGGAAGCGTCCTAGTATGTCTTTTATGAAGATTTGGGGTTGTGAGGCTTTCGTTAGACGTCACTCCACTAACAAACTTGGACCCAAATCTGATAAGTGTTTATTTGTGGGGTATCCTAAGGAAACGAAAGGATACTATTTCTATTATCCCACCGAGAACAAAGTAGTTGTTGCTCGGACTGGTGTATTTCTTGAAAGAGAATTTATTTCTAGAAAAACCAGTGGGAGAAAAATAGAACTTAGTGAAGTTCAACCACAAGAAAACACTGAACCTGAAATTGAGATGGAAACAGAGCAGGCACCACAAGCTGTTGTGGAAGAAGCACCTGCTCAAGAGACACAAGCCCAGCGTAGGTCTGTAAGAGTACACCGGGAGCCAGAGAGATATGGATTTCTTGTGACTCAACAAGGTGACTTACTACTTATTGATGAGGATGAGCCGTCATCTTATCAACAAGCTATAATGGGCAATGATTCTGAGAAATGGCAAGAGGCCATGAAATCTGAGATGGAATCCATGTATGCAAACCAAGTATGGACTTTGGTTGATCCACCTGAAGGGGTACGACCCATAGGGTGCAAATGGATTTTCAAGAAAAAGACCGATATGGATGGTAATGTACAAACCTATAAAGGTCGGCTGGTTGCAAAAGGATTCAAACAAATTCATGGTATTGACTATGATGAAACCTTTTCGCCAGTGGCCATGGTTAAATCCATAAGGGTCTTACTTGCAATAGCTGCATTTCATGATTATGAAATCTGGCAGATGGATGTCAAAACAGCTTTCCTTAATGGAAATCTGCTCGAGGATGTGTACATGACACAGCCCGAGGGTTTTGTCGATCCAAAGGATGCTGGAAAGATATGCAAGCTACAACGATCCATTTATGGATTGAAGCAAGCTTCTCGGAGTTGGAATCTTCGTTTTGATGATGCAATCAAAGAGTTTGGTTTTATCAAAAATGAAGATGAACCTTGTGTCTACAAGAAGGTCAGTGGGAGCGTAATCATTTTCCTAGTGTTGTATGTAGATGACATACTTCTTATTGGAAATGATATCCCTGCCTTGCAATCTGTAAAGATTTGGCTAGGGAATTGCTTTTCGATGAAAGACTTAGGAGAAGCTACCTATGTGTTAGGAATCAAGATCTATAGAGATAGATCGAGAAGGCTTCTTGGTCTAAGTCAAAGTACATACATAGACAAGGTGCTTAAAAGGTTTAGCATGCAAGAATCCAAGAAAGGATTCGTGCCTATGACACATGGTATTTATCTCTCGAAGGAACAGTGTCCTTCAACACCAGATGAGAGACAACGCATGAGTAAGATTCCATACGCATCAGCTATTGGATCTATCATGTATGCCATGATATGTACTCGTCCCGATGTATCGTATGCTTTGAGCATGACGAGCAGATATCAAGTTGATCCAGGTGAAGGTCACTGGATTGCTGTCAAGAACATCCTGAAGTACTTGAGAAGGACTAAGGATACATTCTTGATTTATGGAGGTGAGGAAGAACTCAATGTAATGGGTTACACTGATGCGAGCTTCCAAACCGACAAAGATGATTTTCGATCGCAATCTGGATATGTGTATTGCCTGAATGGAGGTGCTGTGAGCTGGAAGAGTTCAAAGCAAGAAACAGTAGCCGATTCTACAACGGAAGCTGAGTATATTGCTGCCTCGGATGCAGCAAAGGAAGCTGTTTGGATGAGGAAGTTCATTTCTGAACTTGGAGTGGTGCCTAGCATTAAAGATCCGATAGAACTCTATTGTGACAACAATGGAGCGATCGCATTGGCTAAGGAACCAAGATCTCACCAAAGATCCAAGCACATACTTAGGCGTTTCCATTTCATTCGAGAAATCGTTGAAAGGGGAGATGTTAAAATATGCAAAGTACCAACAGATGATAATGTATCTGACCCATTGACGAAGCCGCTGTCACAGCAGAAGCTTGATCGTCATACTAGATCTCTAGGCATTAGGTATATGTCTGAGTGGTCTCAGTGCAAGTGGGAGATTTGTTGGGATATGCCCTAAGACAAGTCATTAGATGATTGTTTAAGACATACAATGTTTATGGATTTATGAATGGCAATTCATTATTATATATTATTCTTTTAACTGTGCATTGTGAATTAATATATATGTTAATGTCCTTAGAATAATATTGTATTATTCTTAAAGATGTTCCTAGTCAAGTATTATCGTGAATGGGATAATGATAATACGTAGAGACTAGTATATGTTGATCGATGAATTGTTCATTGATATGAGATATCAAATCAACATATGGGTACATGTTAGAGAACGATGTACTGAACAGACCCACCATGAGAATGCAACATGGATAGTTATATGATCGTCATATGCAATTCTCATAGTGATAATAATGTATGTAATCCTTACGACTTGTGATCATCAGAGATCCCAACATAAGGAGTTATGTATCTTGATATCGTCAAACGTTACCCGTAACAGGGTAAACTATAAAGGCGACTATTGGATACACTACGAATTATGTAGAGGGATGTTGACTGATCGAGATAGGATTTGTCCCTCCTATATAACAGGAGATGTGTTTGGCCCTTGATCAAGTGAGAACTAAAATGCATGGCCATGCTCGAATGAGTCGATATGAGATATCGAGCTTATTCGTTTATTCTAGTTCTACTTGGGGATCAAGAAATAGAGATTGAATATACGAGTATGACTATTCCATGACTCGTGTTCAATCTAAACACAAAGGACAAAGGGATTAAGTTACATGATTAATATTGTCACAAGTTCTAAAGGTTATGTCGAGTCATTGACATTCTCGTAATTTGGGTAGCATCGATGTGTTGCTAGATACCGCTCGATGCTTGCGACATAAAATGAGATTTTATGTCACTGCCAACATTACGAGATCCTATCGGGTCGCACAAAAGATTAAATCGAGAAGGGAAATTAAATTCATGGGATGAATTAAATAATTAAGAGGAGTCTTAATTAATAATCATAAGGATTAATTAAATCATAGGCTTAAGCCCATGAAGCTTTAAGAAAGCCTTTAATTAATTATATTTAATATGATTGCAAGGTGATTAATTGCAAGACAATTGATAACACTAAAAACCCTACACAAGCAAGAGCAAAACGGCCGCATCATCACAAGAGCTCTCGGCCTCCTTCAAAGTCGAGGGGTTCTTGGTGGTTTCGAGGTTGTTTCGATTGTGAATCGAGTTTGTTTCGTGTATAGGATTAATAACAAGTCTAGCAACTTGTTATTAAACCATCCCTTCGTTCGATTCGATCGTGTGGATACCGTTGAGGCAAAACCATTCGTGTTTTGCTATTGACTCGGAGAAGGCGTAGGACGTGGTGCAGCTCCGTGGATTCGGCTTCAAACACGCTACAAGGGTAAGACACTTGTAATTCTCTAATCCGATATGAATCCCTATGTATAGATCGCTGGTTTGTAATCCCAAAATTTTATTCCGCTGCGTTGTATGCTCATGGGGTTACTAACAGCGCACCCCAAGGTGACACGCTGGGGCGTATGTAACCCTTATCAAGTAGTTCCTGAAGCTGCTCTTTCAGCTCTCTTAACTCCGCTGGTGCCATCCTGTAAGGGGCACGAGAAATAGCGGATGTCCCCGGTAATAATTCGATCCCGAACTCAACTTCCCTAACCGGCGGGAATCCGGGAATCTCCTCCGGAAATACATCGGCAAACTCGACAACCACGGGTATATCTTCGACTCTTAACTCTTCTTTCTTGCCAGCAATGT
This sequence comes from Haberlea rhodopensis, assembly GCA_907163345.1. NCBI lineage: Eukaryota > Viridiplantae > Streptophyta > Magnoliopsida > Lamiales > Gesneriaceae > Haberlea > Haberlea rhodopensis. The sequence continues at coordinate 8,927 of CAJQUN010000281.1, forward strand.
CAATGGCATAAATAAGATAACCGTCGTGCCCACGTTCCAATAACTGAGTCATCTTTAAAGCCAATATCAACGGAATTCTTGAGCGGGAAGCATCCCCATAAAAAGTCCACCGAACCCCTAAATCAGATCTGAACCGTACTGTCCTCTGACTGCAGTCCACTACTGCCTGATATCTGTTCAGCACATCAATACCAACAATGCAGTCGAAGTCATACATCCCCAGAACAATCAAATCTGACTTCAACTCGTTGCCCTCAAAATAAATGAGGCCGCCATCAACAAACCGATCTGCAATCACACTCTTTCCAGCTGGTGTCGAAACCACAAGAGGCGTGGGTGACGGAGTCGTGCATATACGGTGCCTCTCCACAAAACTCGTCGACACAAAGGAGTGTGACGCACCTGTATCTATCAAAATATAAGCAGGGTGCGTAAATAAATAACACGTACCCGCTATCACTTCCTCTGGAGCTGCTGTAGCCTGCTCCCTGGTGAGGGCATACATTTGCCCTTGAGGTGGCCCCAACGGCTGTCCTCCCAATGGCCTCGGTGCAAATGGTGTTCTCTGCTGTGCTGGCCTGTCTGAAGGTCTCCCCATAGTATTCTGTGGCCCTCCCCGGTTAGGACAATTTCGGGCCAAGTGACCATGTTTCCCACACTCATAACAAGCAGAGCATCCTTTCACTGAATGGGGTCCCCCGCACAGAAAACACTTAACCTTCTCAAAATTGCTAGCCTGAGACTGTCCCCTATGAGACGGAGCATTACCTCCACGACCACCCCTTCCACGAGCATCTTGCCATCTACCACTGAATCTGGAAGATGATGAGTTTCCCTTTGACTTAAAATGGTCGCCCCTTGGTTTCAAGTTTTCAGGGGTCGGTCTCTCTGATGGTGCTGGAGGCGGTGCCACAGTCGGATATGCACCCACTCCTAATTCTGCCAGTTCAGCTCGTGCTAGGGCGTCATCAAAACAAGTAGGGCCATAAGTGATCACCCTATCATACAACTCCGGCCTCAAGCCTTTCATAAAGTTCCTCATCTTTGCTTGGGTGATAGAGGCGATATGAGGCACATATCTGAGTAAGGAACAGTACTGGAGAGCATAGTCAGACACCGGCATAGTACCTTGCCTCAAGCTAGTGAATTCATCTTCTTTGGCCTGCCGTGCCGCTGCTGAGAAGTATCAAGTCAGAAATCGAGTCCTAAACAGCTTCCAGTTTATTTCCTGACCCTGAGCCTCCTGTTCAATCACTGTGGTCTTCCACCACATCAGCGCCTTTTTGGCCAATTGAAATTCTGCTAGCCGTATCCAAGCTGTCTTTGCGCACGGGGCAGCTACAAATATCTGCTCCAACCTCTCTAGCCATTCCTCAGCCTTCTCCCCTGTTTCAGTCCCTTCAAAAGTCGGGGGCCGATAAGCTAGAAATTGCGTCAAGCTCAGTTCTCCCGGCAATAACTGTTGTTCGGACGGCTCTTCGCCCAAGGCTGGCGGCGGTAGGGGATTTGTATGCCTAGCACTAGCAGTTACACTTACTGCATCACCAACATCGACATTTGCTGCCATACTGCAACACAATGGTTAACAACAATATACAAAACAATTCACATAATAAATCGTTAGAAAACCATAACACGTTAGCATAACAGTCACATGCTTCATATGCGCACCACATATTTAAAAGTAGACGCCTAGCCAACTTATTGCTAAGGCTACCCTTCACTCGTTCCCGGGTTCTCTAACCACTGCTCTGATACCACTAATGTAAGGACCCTAGTTCCTTAACGGTGAAATCAAGATATAAACAGGGCTAAATATGTATTAGAGACATCTTAGAGTTCTAGTTGTTATGTGAGCTCAATGTAATTACAGGCCAAAATAAAACTTCAATAGTTAGTTAATTACATTCCCAAAATGAATGATAAGACTAACAAAACTCCTGTATTCTATCTTCTTTCAAGTCTCCTTCAGCTCACAATGCAACCCAACCCTTAGTCCCTTTTGTCCAAAAGCGGACCTACAGGAACAACTCACCATGAGCATATATATATCACCAGTTAACACAATTCAACTTAATAAAATAATTAAGTGCATGCGACAAATAATAGATATGCTCCTTGATCACCACATTAGCACATTTGATTGTTGTTCCTGTTTCACAAACTTATGCACAAAATCATTAGTTCACGATATAACGATCGATAACGCGTTTCCAAATATATCCACAATATTCCACATTAATCACTAGAATTGTGAATGTTCCAATCCCAATACAACAGCGGAATTTTAGGACCCCTCGCTTCGACATATAGCGGCATCATATGATATCCCTCGCTTCGACAATGACAGCGGCATGTTACCTCGCTTAGACATGACAGCGGCAAATATCATACTACCATCGCTCCATATGACAGCGGCAAGTACCTCCCTCGCTCGGAGATAAAGGCTACCGGAACATTCATGAATTCTACCACAATAATCAAACACAATTGTTTCCAATATCATGATATAACACTATCATTTCACATATTTCATCACATATGAGGACACAATATTCACAATATACATCGTCAAAGTTGTAACACGATTTACCGTCCGATGCTCGTACGTCTCACTACGTACCTTAGTTTCAAAAGTGGAGAAGTTGTATAACTTTATCTCCTCGATGTTGTTGGCACCTGGGATAGTTCTACACAACCATACAAATCAATATTAGAAGCCAAATAATAGTCGAATTCCAAAAATTCGTCAAAAGAAATCATTTTTCAAAATTCCACAGCTGCCGATCGATCGCTTCGCTGAGGCGATCGATCGCCTCAAATTTTTCTTCGCGGCGATCGATCGCTTCAAACATGGCGATCGATCGCCTAACCCTTGGATTGGCTACTGCCTCTCGGCGATCGGTCGCCCCATTTCACGCGATCGATCGCCTGCCCTGCGATATGCCTACTGCCCTTAGGCGATCGGTCGCCTCTTTTCAGGCGGTCGATCGCCTCGCACAGACTCGCGATTTTTCCACCATTTTTGCACCAAAATCTTTCCAATCCATACCGACACTTAAACTATCAAACCAACAACATAAATAACAACATAAACCTCCAAAATACACCTCAAAACAAGTATAAATCCAACCCTCAACCAAAACCACAACAACCCAACACAAACCCATTTTAAAACCCTTCAAAACCATACCAAACTTAAATAAAACCTTACAAAATCAACAATGAGGTATTCATACCTCTTGGGGAACTCAAATCTCCCAACAAACTCCACAAATCAAGATTCTTGGAAGGATTCCTTTCCACCCTAAGCTCAAGAACGAAAATGGGGAAAGGGTTTGTGGGAAGTGATTTGGTAAAGGTAAAGTGAAGGTGAGGTGTGGGGTTGGGGTATAAGGGTTTGAGTTTAATTAAAATGCATTCCACAATCCCATGGTGTATAAAACACCCCAACATGATATTTTTAAAAGCATTAATCCAAAATGCACCAAAATATCAATTAAATGCATATTTCACAAAATAAATGACTACCAACACATGTAAGCCATTAGAACACCCAATTACCCAACATGCATAACATGCACCCTGAAATGCTCTACCAGCCCACATGACCAAGCATTTCCACATGGCAATTAATTCTAACACATAAGGCAATTACCACCATAATTAATCATATTTAAACATATGAACACAATTAATGCCTTAAACACGATTAATTATTTCGGGGACATCACAGTTTATTTATGATTAGGATATGATTCTTGGAATATCCGGAGGTGGACATCTTGTGAGATGTGTTCGGGTGTGGATCGGTGGCCGTGAGTTGCCCGATCCGAGTTGCAGAGGGTGCAACTGCTCCTTGGATGGAGGTGGTCTGTATAGCGGGGACCAGGTCTGGTATGAATATACCGTGGAATGCTAGTGTTTTCCTCGTAATGATGTGTGTTAGACATCGTGAGTCATAGTAAAGATGTCATTGGGTGATATCTACGATAAAATCGGGAGTGATTCGAATCCTTGCAGTTTCAGTTGACTAACTGCTTTTGGACTGTTAGCGTTGAGTTGTACTGACGCTCTTCGACGTTATGATGGATTTGGAAGTCTATTCCACTCCAGAGTATGACACGAGGTCAACATTCTCACGGTTGAGGTGTCATTCATGTTACATTCTTACTAGTTGTATTAGAACTAAGGATGACCGTCCGATCTACAGTCGTAAGTATCGGTTGTTTTGCAGTCATGAGGGACTGACTTTTGGGATGACCCGCATCGAGGTACGTTTGCCTCTTGGGTGATATGTTGGTTTTGGTAAAGTCGCTCTGTTTCAGAGTTTGATGTGAGATAAGTATCCTCGCGTTTATTAAGACGATTCTGATATGGTCAAGAATCGAGGTTATGGCTTCATGTTGTTGGGTAGCCTGGGTGTTACGTATTACACCGGTGCTAATTTCGAGGATGAAATTCTTTTAGTGGGGGATATTGTGATGACCAGGGATTATAGATGTTAATCCCGAAGTGTTAATAACCCCTAAAGATGTTTTACGTGGCGATTTGGAGTTTAATCGCGGTGTTGGGCCTTCTGGGCTCATTTATTTGGGTAGTTGGGATTGTTGGATCCCGAGGTTGAGATTGTATTCTCATTACGGTGTAAAACCTAAGAGTTGGGTTGTTGAAGTGTCTCGGATTCTCGGGTGCTTGGTGTGGGCACCGGTAGGGGGTTTTGGAGTTAGAGAGAGAATTTTTGGAAACAGATGATTTTTAATGAATCATGATGTATTTGTGGGGCTATTAGTATTTCAGGGTATTTTTGCTATAAATACCAGTTGAACCCGAGATTTTAATTATTGGAACCATTTTCCCCACTTTTCCCGTCACTCTCTCTCTCTCCCCGCGTCCGCGATTTCCCGATCTCCCTTGACCCCCGGCGCTTCCAGGCGTGCGCCGGCCGCCGTTCGGCGCGTCCGACCCGCCGCCGGCTTCGTCTCTTCCAGGCGCACCTCCCCATACCAACAATTTGAAGTTTCGTCGAGAATCGCGTTCGGATTTGCCAGAAAAGCGCTAGGGTTCGAAACTGGAATCTGTCCGATTTGGTGCTCGATTTTTGGTACGTTTTTTGGGATTTTCTTCAGGCTATATTGGGGTGTTTTGTGCTTTGATTTGGGTCGAAAATTTCTTACTTTGTAGTTCAAAAAAATTGTTGCTTAATGGTTCGAATTTCATGCTGTTTGCGTGGGTTAAGTTCGAATTTTGGGGGTTTTTGGCAAGGGGTGATGATTCTTACTATTGACAGATTTATTACATGTTTTAGATGTATTATGATGTTTAGTTTGGGTTCGATTTGTGTTGTGAAGGTTAGAAAATTTGTGGGGAGTTATTGAGCAATTTTGATAATGGTTAATTGTCGTGTGTTGACAATATTTTTTAGGGTTATGGGTGCGCTTGAGCATGGGTTGCATGTTCGTAAATAATTGTGAATTATTTATCGTGTTAGCACATCGTTCCTCGGGGCATGGAACTCGAGCAAGGTTTGGCTCGAACTTCGGAGATTTAAGGTACGTGCGACGTACGAGCATTAATTTATATGAGAGCATTTGTGAAAGGCATAATGTATTTTGATTTCATTGATGGTTGTGCGTATGGTTATATATATATGTGTTGATATAGTTATGAAACGACCCAATCTTGACATCGCCGCCCCAAGCGTGCGTGATACTAGAGTAGCATGACTTTACAAGATATATGGGGTACTGGGTCTATATGACTATTGTAGGGCATTTGAGATGCCTGAGAATGATCATGGGATCATGTACTCATTATAAGACATGAGAGATGTCTAAGTATAATGGAGAATTGGAAAAATAAATGCTAGGCATTTGAGCTATCTGTGATTGATAGCGAGGAGAAATCAGTATTTGATATTGAGATATCCATATTTGCATGTATAATATATTTGGAATCACCATCTCATGATATTGAGAACTAGGCATGCAATGAGTTAAATCAATGTGTTGATTTACTGATTTTTGAGATTTGATGAGTTTGATGATTGTGAGAACAGGGACAGTACACGGAATCCCGGATGAGGACGTTGCCATCCAGGGAGTATCATTTAAAATTCATTAGTATTTACTTTTGTTGTAAATTATGAATTTCATTATTGTGATTATGGGATTTTGTGTATTGGTATGCTCACCCCGTTGGGGACTGTCTCTGTTGGGGCAGGTGAACAGGTACATCGAGGGCTTTGGAGTTGAGCTCGAGCTGTTGATTGGATGTACTCTCAGGATCGTGGTACCAGGGCTTGATGGAGCACGGTATCGTATAGAGTACTTATATACACCCGAGGGTTATATATACATTCATGATGCTCGCATGTGAGCACGGTTATACTTGTATATGGGTTGTATATAAAGGCATGAGCCTTTCTCTCTTTCATTATATGTTGCATGCAATTAAGGGTAGAATTGCTAATGATATGAGAGTCGTTGGTGTATTGTGTGGGTGTTGAAACCCACTTTTTTCGTCTTATGTGTGGTGTCTTCCCTGGCTGGGAATTTACTTTGTGTTCTGTATTCTGTTGAGTATTGTGTATTCCCTGGCCGGGAATTATATTAGGTGATGTGCTTTTGTTTTCGGGATAGCTCAATTTATGGGGAGACTCTGCCCAATTTTTTATAAAAGTCCATAATGTAAAAAGTTGTGTAAAGGGGATGGTAATGGGCGAACTCTATGAGTCTATTTGTTGTTAGGATGATGATCTTATAACATGGCATATTAAAGAAAATTTTGTGATTGCCATTCAATGGTAAATCATCATCTGAGTTTCCCGATTAACTTTTATTGAAAGCATGTGCCACACATAGTGGTCAATACACTAATCAAGGGTTAAGGGCTATGGGGTCCTTACTGTGGGGTCTTCCCACCTTAACAGTGATTAAAAGACATAAGAAGGACTAATAATGCATTAAGGTAACATCTTAAGGTTTTGGTTGTTACACGAGCTAACAGGATTACAGGCCAAAATACAAAACTTCAAAAATAAATCGTTACATTCTAAAAGAATGTCATTTAGATTTACACTACTCCTAGAGTAGTTACTAATCATAACTTGAATCCTATACATTCCTGTGTCCCTCGTAGCTCACTGCCTCAACCCGACCCTTAGTCCTTCCGTCCAAAAGTGTACCCACAGGGACAACACATCATGAGCATATACAATCTTACTTAACATCATAAAACATCATAGTAAATGCATGAAACATTGGTTAAGTAAATATGCTGGTTATTCATTAACTTCTTATTGTTGTCCCTGATTTAAAATCATGCATATGGGGCGTCTTACCCCCGTGGCATCTTACCACAATACCATCGTATGGCCTCTTACCATATGGGGCATCTTACCCCGTGGCATCTTACCACAATCCATCGCATGGCCTCTTACCATGTGGGGCATCTTACCCCGTGGCCGCATGGCCTCTTACCATGTGGGGCATCTTACCCCGTGGCATCTTACCACAATACATCGCATGGCCTCTTACCATGTGGGGCATCTTACCCCGTGGCATCTTACCACAATTACATCGTATAAATGTCATCATATAAGCATCGTATAAGCAATAAACATCGTATGAACTTCATCGCATAAACATCATATAAACATCATCGTGTAAACATCGTATAAACACCGTCATTTCATTGTGAATACTCATGCAATAAAAGCATAGTCGTAGTATAAAGATGTGTGTTACCGTCCGATGCCCGTACGCCTCTTACGTACCTTTTCAAAAGGAGGAGGAGTCAACAGACTTTATCTCCTTGATGGTGCCGGTACCTGGGATGGTTCTACAAGACCACATAATACCATATTAGATGCCTCAAAACCATCTCACATCATAAACTTAACAAAATAAAACATCATCATATTTTTCAACTTTCTTCTTCTCTCGATCGATCGGCCCAAGGTCTCGATCGATCGAGGCACTGTGCACAAACAGTGCCTTAGCATTCTGTCTCGCTCGATCGATCGAAACATTTTACCGATCGATCGAGGAGCTTCACCGATCGATCGAGAAATCCTTCGATCGATCGGCACCAAAATTTCAAAACATGCTTTAGACCTTCTGTCTCGCTCGATCGATCCGGACCAAATCTCGATCGATCGAGAGCTCTGAAAAAATCGGGATTTCCCCAGATTTTTGAGCACCTCTTTTTACACCAACATTTCTACTTCATAACACATCTTTCATGCTGAAACAAACATGTGAAGAACTTCATAAAATATCCATGTAAGCTCTTAAATCGAAGGTTTAACAAAACCTAAGCTAACATGCATCATAACATCATCATAATCTTCATCCTCAACCTACTTTACAGAAAACAGAGTATGTTCTCCTTTGCCCAGATTTTCGAGCACATAGTTTCATAACTAGAAATCTACCATATAAAACATGTAATATGCTCGAGCAAACATGCTAATAGTTACATAATACTTTCATGTAAGCACCCATACCAAGGTTTCACCCAAACCTAAACTTAGCATGCATTAAAACAACCCACCAAACCCAAGCTCAAACACAAACCCAGAAAAACAGGGTACCCACTTACCCCTCTCTTTTTGCTCCTCTTTTTGCAAGGATTTGAACACCTTCTTACCAAGCTTTTCCTTGCCTTACAGCTGCTAAGCTGGAACGAAAATGGGGAAAAAGGGAAGGAGAAGGAAATGATTTGGCTGCCAAGTGATTGGAAGCATGGGCATGATCAAGTGGGGGGTATGGGCTTGACAAGTGGGAAAAAGGGGAGGTGGCCGAGTAGGGGGGGTGGTGTGGTTGGGGTGCCTTGAGGTGTTTAATTGTGTCCCGGTATATAGTACGATGTATTAAAATATCCTCACTCGATATTTTCTAACTTCATTTAATTAATACATCCCTTAAAACACCCAACATGTCCCCCACATCATATCATCATAACATAAATCGTGGCCCCCAATTTAAATACACCACAAACCTTAAACACATCATAAATTTATCATCGTAGAACATAATCATATCACATTTCGGGGGTATTGCATTACTCCCCTACTTATAAGATTTCGTCCTCGAAATCCACATGCATCATCATATCGAAACTAAACATAAAAACATACCATAGAATAGTTCCGGATAGTGCTGCACCATATGCCGTTCCGTCTCCCACGTAGCCTCCTCGACACCCCGACGATCCCACTGAACTTTGACCATCGGTATAACTTTACTTCGTAGTCTGCGATCCTCACGATCCAGGATTCTGATTGGTCGTTCAACGTAGGACACATCTGAGTCTAACTGTACTTCAGTAGGCTGTAAGACATGAGACGGGTCTGGCTCATACTTCCTTTACATAGAGACGTGGAAAACATCGTGTATGCCAGATAAAGATGGCGGTAGAGCCAAACGATAAGCTAATGTACCGATACGCTGTAAAACTTCATATGGCCCAACATACCTCGGAGATAACTTTCCCCGCATCCCAAAACGAACCACACCCCTGAAGGGCGAGATCTTTAAGAAGACCCTGTCTCCTAACTGGAATTCCAGTGGTCGTCGCCGCTTATTGGCATAGGCCGCTTGCCTATCTTGGGCCGCTTTCATCTTTTGGCGTATCATCTTAATCTTACCTTCCATATCATTGATCATATCCGGTCCTCCGACCGCTTTGCTAGTCAGGTCCTCCCAATACAGCGGTGATCTACTTCGTCGTCCATACAGAGCTTCAAAGGGGCCATTTGAATGCTCGCTTGATAACTGTTGTTATAGGAGAACTCTACCAGCGGCACTGAATCCTGCCACGGAGTATCAAACTCCAAAATACATGCCCTCAACATGTCCTCGAGCGTCTGAATGGTACGCTCCATCTGGCCGTCTGTCTGAGGGTGATAGGCCGTACTCAGTCTCACCTCTGTGCCCAAAGCTGTCTGGAGACCCTCCCAGAAATGTGAAGTGAACCTCGGGTCTCTGTCAGACACTATCGAGACTGGAATACCATGCAATCTCACAACATCCCGTATATACATCTGGGCCATCTTCAAGTATGTATAAGACATACTGTAAGGGATGAAATGAGCCGTCTTCGTCAGCCTATCCACGATCACCCAGATCGCGTCAAATCCTGAGGCTGTCCTCGGCAAGTGGGTCACGAAGTCCATAGATATATGCTCCCACTTCCATTCAGGCACCTCTAAGCTCTTCAGTTCCCGACCAGGCCTCTGCCTCTCTGCCTTTACCTGCTGGCAGATTAAACATCTTTTAACAAAAACGATCACCTCACGCTTCATGCGTCTCCACCAGAATTGATCGCATAGATCTTTGTACATCTTCTTTCCCCCTGGGTGGATACTAAAACGACTACTGTGAGCCCGCTCCAATATTCCTCTACGCAGTCCTGGTGCATCTGGGACTACCCATCGGTTGCCCAGTCTCAAAGAATCATCCTCAGCCACTCTGAACTTGGATGGCTGACCTTGAAATACCAATGATGTCCATCTCTGAACCTCACTATCTGACTTCTGGGCCTTCCTGATCGCCTCAAATATATCTGGCTCCGCCAATAAGGTCGACACTCGCACAGGCGACGTGTCTACATCGAAGTCATAGCCCAGATGGCAGTAAGAAGTCATCAAAGCTGACAAACACATGACATCCTCTGCAGTACTCTTCACCTTCCGACTTAAGGCATCTGCTATCATGTTCGCTTTACCTGGATGGTACTCAATTTCACAATCATAGTCTTTGAGCAAATCCATCCACCTTCTTTGCCTCATATTCAACTCTGCCTGAGTGAATAAGAACTTCAGGCTCTTATGATCCGTATATATAGTGAAGGACGTGCCATACAAGTAATGCCTCCAGATTTTTAAGGCAAATATGATGGCCCCCAGTTCCAAATCATGCACTGGATACCTGGCTTCGTGTGGCTTCAGTTGCCTCGATGCATAAGCCACTACATGCTTATCTTGCATCAACACACAGCCCAAACCCTGTAATGACGCATCCGTATACAAGGCGAATCTCTTATCTTCAGACGGAATCACCTGCACAGGCGTTGTAGTCAAACGACGCTTCAGCTCTTGGAAGCTTTCCTCGCAAGCCTCAGACCAAAAGAAGGGGACTCATTTCTGAGTCAGCTGTGTCAGGGGTTTGGCAATCTTCGAAAAACTCTCAACGAAACGTCGGTAATATCCTGCCAAACCGAGAAAACTCCTTATCTCAGGTACAGAAGTGGGTGCAGCCCACTCCATCACAGCTTCAATCTTCTTGGGATCCACAGATATCCCATGGCTAGATATGACATGGCCTAAGAATACCACGCTGTCCAACCAGAACTCGCACTTACTAAGCTTTGCATACAACTGATGATCCCTAAGGATCTGAAGCACTGTCCTCAAGTGCCTTACATGCTCTTCTTCAGTCCGAGAGTAAATAAGTATGTCGTCAATGAAGACTATGACGAACTGATCCAAATATGGCTGGAACACCCTGTTCATCAAACTCATGAAGACAGCTGGGGCATTCGTCACCCCAAAAGGCATGACCAGGAATTCATAGTGCCCATATCTAGTCCTGAAAGCCGTCTTCTGAACATCATCTTCTCTTACTCGAATATGATGGTACCCCGACCTCAGATCGATCTTACTGTAGAGCCTCGTACCCTGCAACTGATCGAACAAGTCATCGATCCTCGGAAGTGGATACTTGTTCTTTACTGTAGCTTTGTTCAGCTGCCTATAGTCAATGCATAGACGCATCGATCCATCTTTCTTCTTAACAAATAAGACAGGCGCACCCCATGGTGATACGCTAGGGCATATGTAGCCTTTGTCTAGGAGCTCTTGCAATTGAATCTTTAGCTCTCTTAGCTCCGCTGGTGCCATCCTATACGGGGCACGAGAAATTGCAGACGTCCCTGGTAGCAACTCAATCCCAAACTCGACCTCTCTCGTCGGTGGGAATCCGGGAATCTCCTCCGGAAAGACGTCAGGAAACTCCGCCACTACGGGCACATCTTCAACCTTTAATTCCTTCCTCTTATCCGTCATATCAACCGCATAGATAAGATACCCTGCATGACCTCGTTCCAATAGCTGTGTCATCTTGACAACAGATATTAACGGAATCTTCGGACGGGAACCATCCCCATAAAATGTCCACTGGACTCCCAATACAGATCTAAATCGGACAGTCCTCTGCCTGCAGTCTACCACTGCCTGATACTTGTTCAGAATATCGATGCCCACAATGCAATCGAAGTCTGTCATTCCCAGCACAATCAAATCTGATCTTAGCTCATTATCCTCAAAATAAATGAGGCCATCATAGACAATCTGATCCGTAGTCAAACTTCTTCCAGCGGGGGTCGAGACCATAAGAGGCATGGGGGACGGAGAAGTGCATATGTGGTGCCTTTCAACAAAATTCGTCGACACAAAAGAGTGTGACGCACCTGTGTCTATCAATATAAGAGCAGGGTGCGTAAATAAAAGACACGTACCCGCTATAACTTCCTCCGAAGCCGCCGTAGCCTGCTCCCTCGTCAAAGCATACACCTGTCCCTGAGGTGGCCCCGCGGGCTGACCCCCATACTGTCTTGGCACAAAAGGTGGCCGGTGTTGTGCCGTTCTGTCCGCAGGTCTCCCCGTAGAGCTCTGCTGTCTTCCCCTGTTGGGACACCGCCGTGCAAAGTGGCCTCTGTCGCCACAGACATAACATCCTACGCAGTCCTTTGCCAAGTGTGGTTGCCCACAAAGAGTGCACTGAACTCTTCCAGATCTGTCTCCCTGAGACTGTCCTCTCCCAGATGGAGCATCGTTCCTACCTTTCCCTTTCCATCGATTCTCGGGCCTCTTGCCACTGAATCTCGATGCTGAAGTGTTCCCCTAGGCTTAAACTGATCACCCCTGGGCTTCAAATTATCAGAAGTGGATCTCTGAGGGGGTGCCGGAGGTGGCACAGCATCAGGATATGCACCGACTCCCAGTTCAGCTAGCTCAGCTCGTGAGAGTGCATCATCAAAACAGGTAGGGCCATAGGTGATCACCCTGTCATACAGCTCAGGCCTTAAGCCCTTCATGAAGTTCCGCATCTTCGCTTGAGTGCTTGCAGCAATGTGTGGCACATATCGTAGTAAGGAACAGTAATGTAGAGCATAGTCAGATACAGGCATGGTACCTTGTCTTAAACTGGTAAACTCATCCTCCTTGGCCTGTCTTGCAGCGGCTGAGAAATAGCGGTTTAGAAACCGCGTTCGGAACATCTTCCAATTCACTTCCTGTCCCAGAGCCTCTTGCTCAATCACTGTGGTTTTCCACCACATCAGTGCCTTCTTGGGCAGCTGAAATTCTGCTAATCGGATCCAGGCCGTCTTTGCACAAGGCGCTGCCACAAATATCTGTTCGATCCTCTCTAACCATTCCTCCGCTTTCTCTCATGATTCAGTTCCCTCGAACATCGGAGGTCGATACATCATAAACTGAGCCAAGCTCAATTCCCCAGGTAGCAACTGCTGTTCAGAGGGTTCCTCTCCCAAGGCTGGTGGTGGCAATGGATTCGTACGCCCAGCACTTGCATTTACACTAATGGCGTCACCCACTTCTATGTTTGCTGCCATGCTGCAACACAAGGGTTAATAACAACACCAAAAGCAATTCATAAAACTCATCGTTAGATAATTGAACATGTTAGTATAACATCTTCTTCCTTATGAATAACATACATATAAACATGTCCAAAAGTAAGCACATAGTTAACTTATTGTTAAGGCTACCCTTCACTCATTCCCGAGTTATCTACCCACTGCTCTGATACCACTAATGTGGGGTCTTCCCACCTTAACAGTGATTAAAAGACATAAGAAGGACTAATCATGCATTAAGGTAACATCTTAAGGTTTTGGTTGTTACACGAGCTAACAGGATTACAGGCCAAAATACAAAACATCAAAAATAAATCGTTACATTATAAAAGAATGTCATTTAGATTTACACTACTCCTAGAGTAGTTACTAATCATAACTTGAATCCTATACATTCCTGTGTCCCTCGTAGCTCACTGCCTCAACCCGACCCTTAGTCCTTCCGTCCAAAAGTGTACCTACAGGGACAACACATCATGAGCATATACAGTCTTACTCAACATCATAAAACAACATAGTAAATGCATGAAACATTGGTTAAGTAAATATGCTGGTTATTCATTAACTTCTTATTGTTGTCCCTGATTTAAAATCATGCATATGGGGCGTCTTACCCCCGTGGCATCTTACCACAATACCATCGTATGGCCTCTTACCATATGGGGCATCTTACCCCGTGGCATCTTACCACAATACATCGCATGGCCTCTTACCATGTGGGGCATCTTACCCCGTGGCATCTTACCACAATACATCGCATGGCCTCTTACCATGTGGGGCATCTTACCCCGTGGCATCTTACCACAATTACATCGTATAAATGTCATCATATAAGCATCGTATAAGCAATAAACATCGTATGAACTTCATCGTATAAACATCATATAAACATCATCGTGTAAACATCGTATAAACACCGTCATTTCATCGTGAATACTCATGCAATAAAAGCATAGTCGTAGTATAAAGATGTGTGTTACCGTCCGATGCCCGTACGCCTCTTACGTACCTTTTCAAAAGGAGGAGGAGTCAACAGACTTTATCTCCTTGATGGTGCCGGTACCTGGGATGGTTCTACAAGACCACATAATACCATATTAGATGCCTCAAAACCATCTCACATCATAAACTTAACAAAATAAAACATCATCATATTTTTCAACTTTCTTCTTCTCTCGATCGATCGGCCCAAGGTCTCGATCGATCGAGGCACTGTGCACAAACAGTGCCTTAGCATTCTGTCTCGCTCGATCGATCGAAACATTTTACCGATCGATCGAGGAGCTTCACCGATCGATCGAGAAATCCTTCGATCGATCGGCACCAAAATTTCAAAACATGCTTTAAACCTTCTGTCTCGCTCGATCGATCGGGACCAAATCTCGATCGATCGAGAGCTCTGAAAAAATCGGGATTTCCCCAGATTTTTGAGCACCTCTTTTTACACCAACATTTCTACTTCATAACACATCTTTCATGCTGAAACAAACATGTGAAGAACTTCATAAAATATCCATGTAAGCTCTTAAATCGAAGGTTTAACAAAACCTAAGCTAACATGCATCATAACATCATCATAATCTTCATCCTCAACCTACTTTACAGAAAACAGAGTATGTTCTCCTTTGCCCAGATTTTCGAGCACATAGTTTCATAACTAGAAATCTACCATATAAAACATGTAATATGCTCGAGCAAACATGCTAATAGTTACATAATACTTTCATGTAAGCACCCATACCAAGGTTTCACCCAAACCTAAACTTAGCATGCATTAAAACAACCCACCAAACCCAAGCTCAAACACAAACCCAGAAAAACAGGGTACCCACTTACCCCTCTCTTTTTGCTCCTCTTTTTGCAAGGATTTGAACACCTTCTTACCAAGCTTTTCCTTGCCTTACAGCTGCTAAGCTGGAACAAAAATGGGGAAAAAGGGAAGGAGAAGGAAATGATTTGGCTGCCAAGTGATTGGAAGCATGGGCATGATCAAGTGGGGGGTATGGGCTTGACAAGTTGGAAAAAGGGGAGGTGGCCGAGTAGGGGGGGGGGGGTGGTGTGGTTGGGGTGCCTTGAGGTGTTTAATTGTGTCCCGGTATATAGTACGATGTATTAAAATATCCTCACTCGATATTTTCTAACTTCATTTAATTAATGCATCCCTTAAAACACCCAACATGTCCCACACATCATATCATCATAACATAAATCGTGGCCCCCAATTTAAATACACCACAAACCTTAAACACATCATAAATTTATCATCGTAGAACATAATCATATCACATTTCGAGGGTATTACACTTACAATTTGGGAGTTCATTGGACTTTCTATGGCAATGGTTCTCGTGCGAAAATTCCATTGATTTCGGCGATCAAGATGTCCCAGTTATTGGAACGTGGACACACGGGCTATCTTATCTATGTCGTGGAGACGTCGGGGAAGGGTAAAGAGTTGAGGGTAGAGGATGTACCCGTGGTAGCAGAGTTTGCTGAAATATTTCCGGAGGAGATTCCAGGATTCCCACTGGCTAGGGAAGTCAAGTTTGGGATTGAGTTATTACCGGGGACATCCGCTATTTCTTGTGCCCCTTACAGAATGGCACCGGCAGAGTTAAGGGAGTTGAAGGAGCAACTACAGGAACTCCTTGACAAAGGATATATACGCCCTAGCGTATCGCCTTGGGGTGCACCGGTTCTTTTTGTGAAGAAGAAGGATGGTTCGATGCGTTTGTGCATCGATTACCGGCAATTGAATAAGGCCACGGTAAAGAACAAGTATCCTCTCCCAAGGATTGATGATTTATTTGATTAGTTGCAAGGCACGAAACTGTATAGCAAGATTGATTTGAGATCCGGGTATCACCAGATTCGAGTCAGAGAGATGGATGTGCAGAAGACAGCGTTTCGGACTCGGTATGGGCACTACGTGTTCTTAGTGATGTCGTTCGGTGTGACGAACGCCCCTGCTGTCTTTATGAGCTTGATGAACCGGGTGTTCCAACCCTATCTGGATCAGTTCGTCATTGTGTTTATTGACGACATACTCATCTACTCCCAGAGTGAGGAAGAGCAAGTGAGACACTTGAGGTCAGTGCTCCAGATCCTCAGAGATCACCAGTTATATGCCAAGCTCAGTAAGTGTGAGTTTTGGTTGAGCAGTGTAGTGTTTCTGGGGCATGTCATATCTAGCAGTGGGATATCAGTGGATCCCAGGAAGATTGAGGCTGTGATGGAGTGGGCTGCACCCACTTTTGTGCCCGAGATACGGAGTTTTCTTGGCTTGGCTGGTTATTATCGATGCTTCGTCGAGAGATTTTCTAAGATTGCTAAGCCGTTGACACAGTTGACCCAAAAGGGAGTACCATTCTTTTGGTCAGAGGCTTGCAGAGCTTCCAGGAGTTGAAGCACCGGTTGACCACAGCCCCCGTGCTAGCGATTCCTACGGAGAACAAGAGGTTTGTCCTTTATACTGACGCATCACTGCAGGGCTTGGGTTGTGTATTGATGCAAGATAAGCATGTGGTAGCTTATGCATCGAGGCAGTTGAAACCGCATGAGGCTAGATACCCAGTCCATGATTTGGAGTTGGCAGCTATTATCTTTGCCCTGAAGATTTGGAGGCATTATCTGTATGGTACATCTTTTACCATATATACGGATCATATGAGCCTGAAATTCTTATTTACCCAGGCAAGATGGATTTACTCAAGGACTATGACTGTGAAATAGAGTACCATCCGGGAAAAGCAAACTTGACAGCAGACGCCTTGAGTCGGAAGGTGAAGAATACTGCTGAGGATACCATGTACTTATCGGCTATGATGACTTCTTACTGCCATCTGGGCTATGATTTTGATGTGGATGCATCGCCGGTATGGGTATCAACTTTATTGGCAGAGACAGACATTTATGAGAATATCAGGAGAGCCCAGAAGATGGATGATGAGGTTCAGAGATGGTCATCATTGGCACTTCAAGGACAGCCATCAAAGTTTAGAGTGGCTGAGGATGGTTCTTTGAGACTCGGTAACCGATGGGTAGGTCCGTGTACGCCGGAGTTGCGTAGAGGGATCTTGGAGCGGGCTCATAGTAGCCGATTTAGTATCCACCCAGGGGGAAGGAAAATGTATAAGGACTTATGTGATCAGTTCTGGTGGAGACGGATGAAGCGTGATACGATCGCTTTTGTCAAGAGATGTTTGATTTGTCAGCAGGTCAAGGCAGAGAGGCAGAGACCTAATGGTGAGCTAAGGAGCTTAGAGATACCGAAGTGAAAGTGGGAGCACATATCTATGGACTTTGTGACCCACTTACCGAAGACTACTTCGGGTTGTGATGCCATTTGGGTGATCATTGATAGGCTGACGAAGGTAGCTCACTTCATTCCCTACAGTATGACGTACACATACTTGAGGATGGCTCAGCTGTATGTCCGGAACATAGTGAGACTACATGGGATCCCAGTATCTATTGTGTCAGACAGAGTCCCGCGGTTTACATCTCATTTCTGGGGAGGACTTCAGTCAGCTTTGGGTACTGAGGTGAGGTTGACACGGCATATTGGTAGCGTTTATCGTGTACGCCCAAATTAACCCTTCTTCAGTTAATGACAAAAATATGTAGTAGTGGAAGTAGGGATCGATCTCACAGGGAAGGTAAATTTATTTTGTGCCAAAAGTGAATAGTAACGAGGGGGTTATAGGGTGAATGATTACAACTAAGCAAATTCTAAAATTAAACTAATTAACGAGATTACTAAGATGATTAAACTTATGAGAGTGAATCGATTCTTGGTTTCCAGGTAACCGTACTTTTGGAAAAATATCTTTTAATCATCAAATCAAAACATTCGAATCCTTTCAATTATCTATCGATTGGAAATTCAATTCCTACTCATCTTATTCGTAGTCAAAGAGAAAACAGCATTCAATTCAACCCTTATCAAATCTCTAATCACCACTACAGCCGTTAATGATTAAATCAATGATAGTTTGCAAAACTAATGAGTTCGATAAATCTAATCAATGAAAACTACAGCCGTTAAAATTGATTACCCAACCGTTTCTCCTAAGAATTCAACAACACCTACAGCCGGTTAATTATTGATCTTAGTTGTTTCTTAACAAACTATCGATTATGCAATTGAATATTAGGTGATCGGTCTAATACACAAACACAACAATCATGGAATTCGAAATCTGAGAGACGAATTGAAATCGAAATAAAATTCAACAATCAAACCAAATTTTTCATAAAAGGTTCAATTCCAAAAGCAGGTATCCCTTCAACCAAGAATCGAAGAGTTTTAGCCTAGCATAATTAAATCTAAAAACAATAAAAATTCAATGGAAAACATTTAATAAATAAAGGAAAAGAAATTACTATTATAAATCAGGATTCCGGCTTGTCGATTCCGGTTCCGTTCTTCGTTGTTCTTGAAGAAAACTTGAAAACAAATAACCTAAAATCTCCAAAATATTCTAAAGTATGAAAAACTATGAAAAAATGCTGCTAATGACTCAATAATTGAGTTATGGGGGTTGGTAATTGATAAAATAGGTTACAATCTTCTAAACATGGTAAAAGACCTAATTTCCTTATTTTCGGACTCTTAGGCGATCGATCGCCTTGAATGTGGCGATCGATCGCTGCATTATTTTTTTTTCGGAAAATTCATTGAGGCGATCGATCGCTATAAAGTGGCGATCGATCGCCGAGCTCCAGTAGACTTTGGCGATCGATCGCCACTTCTTCGCGATCGATCGCTGACCCGTAATTTTTTGATGCAAATGTTTCTGTCCATAGGCGATCGATTTCCTCTTCCGGGCGATCGATTGCCACTTCCAAAATTATGTTTTTGCCCTTTTCTTGATCAACTTTGAGTCCTTTTCATGTCCATGTCTCTTCTTGGTCTTTACACATCATTTTTAGCTCGTTTTCTTCGATTGTACCTATAATTACACAAATATACGATTAGGTAGCATACGTATCAATTTATCTATCAAAACCTACCAAATCGTAGACAATTAAACACTCAAGATGTGTCTATTTCTAGTCACATCAAACTCCCTCATACTTACTCTTTACTCGACCTAGAGTAAACAAATAAAACTACAATATTTTTGTTTGGCTCATAGGTTCATAACAAAGCAACTTGTCCTCACTTAATGCCTCAACAATTTTAACATGCATAATAATAATGAACGGCGGTGAAAAGTTAACAGTGGAACAAGTTCAATCCCTAAACATTTCGTACCTAACGAAGTAGTGAACGTGTGTGTGTGGTCATAAACAAGTGTTGTGTACAAATTATAGATCCAAAATATGCAAAGCCATGATAGTTCAAGTCATACACTAACACAAGTATAAGCTCACTTGCACACTCTTCTCCACTATCTTAGCTACTTTGCAAACACAAATCAAGTAGGTCTTTATTAGCTTGTAGCTTGGCCTAGGTATTGGCTTATGAAAGAAAGGGTAAGGATATTCAAACAAGAGAGTATGATGAAATGCACACTAAAAACTTCTCTTCTTGTATGAATTTTTCAACTTCGTTCTTTTTCACAAGGTTTATTTCAACACTTTTCTTCTTTTGTGCCTTGGCTCCCCTTGGAGTCATATTTTTATCTATTTTTTTCAAGGCATCCCTTTTTCTTTCATGCATTACATTCTTTTGACAATTAAGCTCACAAATATACTTCAATGATTCCCAAGTGCATTTGAATGAAATACATCATACTCCCTTAAAAGGTATGGATTAAAATCACATTTAGGCTTAAAGGGTAGGATGATAAGCTAGTCAAGAAATGTTGAATGGGGGTCTTTAGTATGCTTAGCATACTACCATTCTTTTACATTTAAGGCTCAAAATAGGTACTAGAGAATGATTTTGTTTACATGGTAGGCTTGAAAGGCTCAAACGCATCAAAGATTGCCTATATCACTTTCATGTTTGCAAGTAGTCTAGACATACGCCTCAAAGAGCATGTAGTTAAGTTCTAGCAGGTATTAGAGACTTCTTAAGACTATCACAAAGTTCACACAATCTTCACTAAGTTATGCACACTTCACAAGTCATGGCAATAATGTGCTCAAAATATTCACTTACTAAGTTAAAGTACACTTTGCTTTAGAGTTCAAAGTGTTCCAAGGTTAACAATTCACCTATATTCAAAAGCATGCATGATATCAATTAGGTTTCATCATGGGCTAGTGATTCTAAGCATGTGTTCATTACTAACTATGAGCTCAAAATTTTAAATTTTTCGATTTTTTTGTATTTTTGCAATAAGAACAACAATAACACACTACTAATCCCTCCCCCATACTTAAATCTTACATTGTCCCCAATGTAAGGCAAAAGACAAGAGAAAAGAAAAGTTCAACTAAAAAGCAATAAAAATAAAAGGGTAAAAGGGAAACTAACTCCCCTTGGGTTACCTCCCAAGCAACGCCTCTGTTTAACGTCGGTGGCCCGACGCTATCCTCTATCAAGGTAGGTGATGCGGTGTCGCTCTGTCCTTCCTTAACCACCTCAAATCTTCTTCACTCCTCGGTATCTCGGCTTGTTGCTCTTTGCGTGGTCGTCCTCAGTCCTTACTCCTTCGGCACGTGATTGACATGGTCGATCCGGAGGGTGCTTCTTTCCAATGGTACGATCCTGCAATTGAGAAATAATAGGGTCAGCAGTATCATGAGTAGATAAAGCAGCAATAGTATGAACAGTATGCACAGGAGGAGGATCCATACCTCTCTTCTCGTCAAGGCCATCAGTAGCCTTTCCCATCTCCCACAACTCATCATTATCAAAATCAGAATCATAATCATCATGTACATCAATAGCGTAACTAGAATGCTCAAGAGGTTTAATGGGTTCATACATGTTGAATTTTTCAATTTCACCATTAGACTCCATGGTTATCAAACCGCTATTCATATTGATTACTGAATTTGATGATTTCAAGAATGGTCTTCCTAAAATAATTAGACTAGAAGGATCACCATTTCTCATGTCTAAGACATAGAAATCGGCTGTGAAGACCAAGTTCTTTACATGCACAACTACGTCCTCTATTATCCCCTTAGGTATGACCGTGGATTTATCAGCTAAGTGAATGACTACGCTATTCCTTTTTAAAGGTCCCATTTTTAGTTGAGAGTACATTGAGTAAGGCATGACATTTATGGATGATCCTAAATCGAGCATAGCCTTCTCAATCCTAATCGCACTAATCTCACATGGGATAAAGAACATACCTGGATCCTTGCATTTAATGGGGATGCTTCTTTGGTTATCCGCCGAAACATTGTCATTGAGCTCGACCTTGGGCTGCCCCTTGTGTTCCTTGCTTTGATCCTCTTTCATGGTTTCATGCAATGGGGCTTGCTCTTTGTAGCGTGGACTCATCTCGTAGAGGCCTTTGAGTCCGGCACCTTTCCTGTTGTCCTTCAATGCTTGGGGGAAAGGGGTGGTTCTTTATATTCAGAAAGTTTAGGGAACTCACCTCGTGGTTCCTCCCCTTGCATTGGCTCTTCAACACCTGTCTCTGTCTCCGTCATCTCTTCTTTTTGGGGTGGCGTCAGTACCACCTTCTCTTCAGCTGCATCTTCATTCACATACACTGTGATAGCACTCACATTTTCCCGGGGTTTCATCTCTGGTTGTGATGCAGTCCATTTGAAATCCTTGCTTCGATCTTGCTGATTGAAGTTGCCAATTGTCCCATCTGCGTCGTCAAGCTCTAGATGCTTGCCCTCGTCTCCTGTTGAAATTGTAAGCTATTTTCAGCAATAATTTTAATGCTATGTTCTAACCTGTCAGAAGGAGTGTGCACTGGCGGTGGTGGAGGTCTCTGATATGGCGGTCTGTAAGGTGGAGGTTGGTTCATCTGTTGGTTACCATAGTTTTGGTTCGGATGATCTCTCCACCCTTGATTGTAGTTGTTTGGTGGATGGTCATAATTCCTTTGTGGGGGGCTTGGGAATCCTCCTGCAGCATTCACGTTCTCCGTGGTTGTCTCTTGTAGTGAGGGGCATGCGTCTGTGGAATGGTTCGCAGCCAGACAGATTCCACACGGCTTTGTCTTTCCTACATTTCCACCTGTCATACCACGCACAAGAAAAGTGAGGTCTATCAGTTGTTGTTCTAAGTTTGATACGTTTACCTCTTTTCTTTGCGGTTGTCCATGGCGCACAGATCCGAATTGTTGGGAGTTGGCCGCCATGTTAGCTATCAACCTTCTAGCTTCCTCCGCTGTTTTATCTATAAATGCTCCTCCGCTTGCCGCATCCACTAAGTTCCTGTCAGAAGAAAGTAAACCTTCATAAAAGTATTGGATGAGAAGGTGTTCACTTATCTGGTGTTGTGGACAACTTGCGCACAACTTCTTGAATCTCTCCCAGTACTCGTGTAGTGATTCCTCGTAGAGCTGCTTCACACCATATATCTCTTTCCTCAAGTTCGTTGCCCTTGAAGCTGGGAAGTACTTTTCTAGGAATACTCTTTGTAAGTCAGTCCATGTGGTGATCGATCCGGATGGTAAGTAGAAGAGCCAGTCTTTTGCAGCGTCCTTTAGAGAAAACGGGAACGCTCTTAGCTTTATTTGATCCTCAGTGATTCCGGTTGGCTTCATGGTAGTGCACACCACGTGGAACTCCATCAGATGCTTATGCGGATTTTCACCTGCAAGACCATGAAAAGCTGGCAATAAGTGAATTAAACCAGATTTGAGTTCAAAATTTACGTTATTGGCCAGAGCAGGGAAACTGATGCAGAGCGGTTGTTGATCCAAGTTAGGATTCGCCAACTGCCTCAAGCTTTGATTTGCAGCCATCATGGATCTCTCTTCTTCTTCTTGTTCTATAATCCTTCGTGCTTCTCGTCTCCTCTGATGTAGCGTCCTCTCAATCTCAGGATCGTAGTGAAAGTTATCTTCATGATTGAACGATTCACCTGTACTCATTAACAAACCTCAGTAGTAATGCGGGACAAAAAAATAAAAAAAAAATCGACACAAATAAATGTTGCCTTCCCCGGAAACGGCGCCAAAATTTGGTAGCGTTTATCGTGTACGACCAAATTAACCCTTCTTCAGTTAATGACAAAAATATGTAGTAGTGGAAGTAGGGATCGATCTCACAGGGAAGGTAAATTTATTTTGTGCCAAAAGTGAATAGTAACGAGGGGGTTATAGGGTGAATGATTACTACTAAGCAAATTCTAAAATTAAACTAATTAACGAGATTACTAAGATGATTAAACTTATGAGAGTGAAGCGATTCTTGGTTTCCAGGTAACCGTACTTTTGGAAAAATATCTTTTAATCATCAAATCAAAACATTCGAATCCTTTCAATTATCTATCGATTGGAAATTCAATTCCTACTCATCTTATTCGTAGTCAAAGAGAAAACAGCATTCAATTCAACCCTTATCAAATCTCTAATCACCACTATAGCCGTTAATGATTAAATCAATGATAGTTTTCAAAACTAATGAGTTCGATAAATCTAATCAATGAAAACTACAGCCGTTAAAATTGATTACCCAACCGTTTCTCCTAAGAATTCAACAACACCTACAGCCGGTTAATTATTGATCTTAGTTGTTTCTTAACAAACTATCGATTATGCAATTGAATATTAGGTGATCGAGCAATACACAAACACAACAATCATGGAATTCGAAATCTGAGAGACGAATTGAAATCGAAATAAAATTCAACAATCAAACCAAATTTTTCATAAAAGGTTCAATTCCAAAAGCAGGTATCCCTTCAACCAAGAATCGAAGAGTTTTAGCCTAGCATAATTAAATCTAAAAACAATAAAAATTCAATGGAAAACATTTAATAAATAAAGGAAAAGAAATTACTATTATAAATCAGGATTCCGGCTTGTCGATTCCGGTTCCGTTCTTCGTTGTTCTTGAAGAAAACTTGAAAACAAAATAACCTAAAATCTCCAAAATATTCTAAAGTATGAAAAACTATGAAAAACTGCTGCTAATGACTCAATAATTGAGTTATGGGGTTGGTAATTGATAAAATAGGTTACAATCTTCTAAACATGGTAAAAGACCTAATTTCCTTATTTTCGGACTCTTCGGCGATCGATCGCCTTGAATGTGGCGATCGATCGCTGCATTATTTTTTTTCGGAAAATTCATTGAGGCGATCGATCGCTATAAATTGGCGATCGATCGCCGAGCTCCAGTAGACTTTGGCGATCGATCGCCACTTCTTCGCGATCGATCGCTGACCCGTAATTTTTTGATGCAAATGTTTCTGTCCATAGGCGATCGATTTCCTCTTCCGGGCGATCGATTGCCACTTCCAAAATTACGTTTTTGCCCTTTTCTTGATCAACTTTGAGTCCTTGTCATGTCCATGTCTCTTCTTGGTCTTTACACATCATTTTTAGCTCGTTTTCTTCGATTGTACCTATAATTACACAAATATACGATTAGGTAGCATACGTATCAATTTTTCTATCAAAACCTACCAAATCGTAGACAATTAAACACTCAAGATGTGTCTATTTCTAGTCACATCACATATCATCCCCAGACTGACGGTCAGACTGAGCGTACCATACAGACGCTCGAGGACATGCTACGAGCTTGTGTTTTAGAGTTTGATGCCTCATGGCAAGATTCATTGGCCTTGGTAGAGTTCTCATACAACAACAGCTATCAGGCGAGTATTCAGATGGCACCGTTTGAGGCTTTGTATGGTAGGCGTTGTAGGTCGCCATTATACTGGGATGACTTGACCAGTAAAGCAGTGGGAGGACCCGAACTTATTCGGGAAATGGAGGATAAAATAAAAGTTATCCGGCAGAAAATGAAGGCAGCTCAGGACAGACAGAGAGCCTATGTGAATAAACGGCGGAGACCGTTGGAGTTTCAGATAGGAGACAGGGTCTTTTTGAAGATCTCACCTTTCAGAGGTGTGGTTCGGTTTGGTATGCGTGGGAAATTGTCTCCTAGGTATGTGGGACCGTATGAGATTTTGCAGCGCATCGGTACCTTGGCTTACCGTTTGGCACTACCACCGTCGTTGTCTGGTATTCACGACGTATTCCACGTATCTATGTTACGGAAATATGAGCCGATCCGTCACATGTGTCACAACCTTCTTAGGGACAGTTAGATTCTGATGTGTCCTACGAGGAACGGCCAGTCAGGATTCTGGATAGGGCTGATCGCAGACTTCGGAACAAAGTGATACCGATGGTCAAGGTTCAGTGGGATCGCAGGGGTGTCGAGGAGGCCACGTGGGAGACGGAGCGGCATATGATGCAGCACTACCCGGAACTATTTTCTGGTATGTGATTTATGTTTGGTTTCGTTTTGGGTAAGTGTATGCGATTTCGAGGGCGAAATCTTATAAGTAGGGGAGTACTGTGATATCCCCGGATTAATTAATTGTAATTTGGGCATTAATTATGTTTATGTGATTATTTATGGTGATAATTAATATATGTGTTGGAATTAATTGTCTGGGTGAAATGCTTAGTCACATGGTATGCGTGATCCGGTGGTGCATTTCGGGGTGCATGTTATGCATGTTGGGAAATTGGGGGTTATTATGGTTTGATTATGGTAATTGATAATTATTTGGTAAAGCATGGTTTTAATTGGGATTTTGATGCATTTTTGTAAATGCTTTTAAAATATCATGTTGGGGTATTTATACATCATGGTAATTGTTGGGGTGCAATTTTAATTAAAATCCATTTAACCCACTATCCCCCACTTTACCCATCACTTTACAAACCCCCAACTACTCTCCCAACCCTAACCCTTATCCACATTTCAAGTTTCGCAAGGCAAGGAAGGAAGGAGAAATCTTTGCAAAAGTTCCATTTGTGTGATTCTTGGTAAGATTTGAGGTCTAGGAAGGGTATAGATCATTCCTTATTGTTTTTGTAAGGATTGGTTGTGATTTGAGTTGTTATTTGAGTTTTGAAAATGGGTTTGTTTTGGGTTGGTATGATTTTTGGTTGGGTGTAGGATTTTTGGTTGTTTAAAGGTGTATGATGAAGGTTTTTAGTGTTTATATGTTGTTGGTTTAATGGTTTATGTGTTGGTGTGGATTGGGGAAGAAAATGGTACAAAAATGGTGGAAATCACATGTTCTGGTTGTGGCGATCGATCGCCACAAATGGCGCGATCGATCGCCTCGAGCCAGTGAAGTCTGGCGATCGATCGCCATGTCAAGGTGATCGATCGGTAAGGCTCACGATCGATCGCCTCAACACAACGATCGATCTCCAGCAGTGAAATTTTGGGAAAATGATTATTTTTGTGGAATTTTTGATATTGGACTATTATTGGCTCCTAATATTGGTTTGTGTGAATGTGTAGAACCATCGCAGGTGGCCACACAACTTAGGAGATAAAGTCCACGACACAACACATTTTGGGACTAAGGTACGTAGTGAGACGTACGGGCATCGGACGGTAAAACGTATTTATTACGCTTTGAATTGGTTATGCATTATTGCATACATGGTCTTAGTTATGCATTGTTGTTGCATACATGGTTTGAATATGCATTATGGTTGCATGTGATTGTGAGTCGAGATTATATTCCAGTGATGGAGAATACTTGCCGCTAGTGGCGTAGCGATGTGAATACTTGCCGCCGTCATACCGTAGCGATGAGAGAATATTTGCCGCTAACATGAAGAGAAGAACACGACCGCTGTCATATTTATAGCGAGGGATATTAGTGCCGCTGGTATTGTCTAAGCGAGGGGTATTTCCGCTGTCATGTTGTAAGGACCCCCGTGCCCTTATCCAGTAATTAGTGCATTAATCCATACCATTAGTGCATATATTCATAAATCATGGGGAAAAGCCATATGCAAAAACCATACCGTATGTCATCCTGAAAATTTCTTGCATTTGATCTACATAATATTCAAATTCCCCAACCATGATTACATATATAACATGCACCCTCATAATACACTAACATGTTCTCAGTTCATTTAGCAATTCCACATTTAATTGCATGCTAACCGTAAATGAATAGAGAAAAGCCGTAGCCCATTTATACATTTCATATACACATAATATGTACTCACATAAGAGCACCCAATGAATAAGCGTGTATCTAATGTATAAAACACTCTACCGGATACCGTTACTGGTGCTTCGATCCTAAAAGCACCTCTCAAGCGCAACTCGATCTCGACTCTGGATCTGAGCTCCTATCCATCCAGCTCTGGTACCTCGATCCTGGAAGTACCTCTAATCAACAACCCGAGTTCGACTCCAAAGCCGCTGCTACACCTGTATCACCTGCCCCAACAGAGACAGCCCCCACACGGGGTGAGCATACCAATATCCCAAATCCAATAACCACAACAATACAATTCATAATTTACCACAATGCAAATGCTATGAAATACAACAGTATACTCACAGAAAATCCGGCTTTCGCTTCCCAGTCCATCTCCTCCAAAGGAGTAGTTGCACCGTTCGTAACACGGATTGGGCAACCCACGGTCACCGATCCACGCAAAGCACATCTCCAAAGATGTTTACACCGGTGTGTTCCAAGAAATTATATATTGGTCCCGACACACCATCAAGATTTCACAAAGTCTCAAGTCCCACAGAGGTCATGCAAGACAATCAATTGCATTCCCGCCACGCGTGTCAACTACGACACCAAACAAATCCGAGTCCTGGCCACCCCTCATTTATCCTGGGATTCAACAATCCTAGAACAGGGAGGCTATCGAATCGACCCGTAAGAATTACCACGGTCCTAAAACACGACAAGTCCTCACAAGGGAAGTCAAACGGACCTCACGATTATTCCTCAGAATGCGTCAAGCCATCGAGATTACCAATCTCAAATTGTCACAATCTCCCACCGGAGATTCATCAAACCAAGCACACTAAACCGACGTTCAACAAGGAACGAAATGAAGTTGGCATTCGTATACACACACGGCATACATGTTCATACACCAACACAACATGCATACATAATGCAATGGACTCAGGTATCTCCAATCATACCCAAAGTCCCAAAACTTACTGCCAAACCTCGATTATTCTCACTCCACGGCGATTATTGTTTGACAGACCAAAACCAAAGGGTGTGATTCAACATCAGCACCATACAACCAAAGTAACGAATCTCCCAAAAGATTCAACCGGCAGGTATATCAATACCGTATTTCCCACAAGGATAGTGTCATGAATCCATGACCCTCCAACCTCGAACCACCGTCCGGAAAACTGGATATATACATACCAATATATATCTCGGAAACAAAATATGCAACTGGTTCAGAATAGTGCATCGAAGCCACTATTATCAAATCGAAACTCGTATACGCCAGGTATACTCATCCTAAAGAGGCTCTGTACTAATACCATAGTACTACACAAACTCGAGTATTACCCCGGAGACGTCTCCTCGAACGCCTCACCGGAAGTACGAAGCCATCACCTAGTCCAACACTAGTAGGGCTTACCCCGGTTGATTCTCAATCAACCCTCAACCAGTACCGGATGCCTCCACGACAGTATAGTCCAATTCTCCCCAAGAGGTAAAATCAATATATAGTGTTACCCACTAGCTATATCTCACAGATACAATTGTGATCCCCGTTGCATTCCATATGCAAGGATGCTCAACCAGAGCTAACAACGACTTGTCGACACTCGCGTTGGCATCCCCAACAGAATTGAGCTGTCCAGTACAAGTCCCTCCAAAACACTTGGCGTATGAACGTCCCATGACGTATTCCCTGCCTCAGTTAACATGCCACATAGAGACTTCAAGAGTCTACCAAAAGTCATCATCGTATCATCATACGATTCACTGAACTCGAATCCAACGAGCAGTATAACGGCTATCACAAGCACACTATAACATTGCCACGATATCTGGCTAACAAGCGCTGCCTCCATAGGCTCATATCAAGTCCACCAACAAACCATACGTTCTATCTCTGTATATCATACCGTACAAACCATTAGAGTAGTGAGTCATCACCCATTAAATCTCCAATACTAATGCACAAAGGACATCTCGGTGTCCTTGCTCAACTACGATGCAATCCTTATCCATTAGGATTTATCCCACACCCTCAGGGTGGGTGTAACCATGACTACCACACATCACAGTGACAAGAGAGTAGTTTCTTCAATGACTACTCTTACCCCCAATCACTTGGCATTAGTCATCCCAACGAGTATACCCAAAGGTATCATTACTCAAAAATATTTACCTGTATCACGTGATGCGGTACCCTCACCTGTACAATGCATCCAATAATCCATCGAGCAATCTGCTCGGCGTAATGGTCTCGTCAACTAATGACCCAGACACTACCATGTGCCCACCAAAGGCACTCAAGCCGTACGACCAAATACATAAACATGAATGTATTAATCATCAAAACGACGCTACACGTCTATATAGACATCCACTATGTCTTCGTCATCTAGTGACGGTACCTGTCAGCATATGACATTCAATAAAACATCGTCAACCCGTGACAGTACGTGTCGAAACACGACATTCATAGCCTCATCGTCAAACACATGACGGTATAAGTATATCATCCACAATAATGCTAATAAACAGCAATAAACCATACCTCATCGCTAATGAGATAGCGGCATACCTGTCTCCGTCATCCAACAGTGGTACGTAATCAGCACCCATCGCTTGCAGGCGGCATAATCCAGTGCTACGTACATAGCGGTATAACCCCATCGCTATAGAATCAGCGGAATGATCCCTCGTCATAGAGTCAGTGGCATGAAACATCGCTATAGATATCTGGCGGCATGAACCATCGCCAATAGAATAGCGAAATGAACCATCGCTATCAATACCCGGCGGCATAAACCATCGCCAATAGAATAGCGGAATGAACCATCGCTATGAATACCCGGCGTCATAAAACATCGCCAATAGAATAGCGGAATGAACCATTGCTATAAATACCCGGCGGCATAAACCATCGCCAATAGAATAGCGGAATGAACCATCGCTATAAATACTCGGCGGCATAAACCATCGCCAATAGAATAGCGGAATGAACCATCGCTATAAATACCCGGCGGCATAAACCATCGCCAATAGATTAGCGGAATGAACCATCGCTATAAATACCCGGTGGCATAAACCATCGCCAATAGAATAGCGGAATGAACCATCGCTATAAATACCCGGCGGCATAAACCATCGCCAATAGAATAGCGGAATGAACCATCGCTATAAATACCCGGCGGCATAAACCATCGCCAATAGATTAGCCGGTCCCTAGTCATTGTTACGGTAGTGTATTTTAATGCCCCTCGCTCAAATGCAACATGCGGTACTCCCACCCCTCGCTCTACATAAAGGCGGCATAGAATAACCTCGCTTTAATGGACATGCGGAGCTCCCACCCCTCGCTTCACATTTTAGCGGCAATTATTCTTTCCTCGCCTCATATGATAACCACGCTTCAATGTGACATACGGCGCTCCCACCCCTCACTTCACATTTTAGCGGCACAAAACAAATAAATAGCGGCAAGCATTTAAAATCATCACTCATCCATAACAATGACTCATGGGGTATTCACCAAGTATTCCATTTATACCTGCAACACAAAGCATATTCCATATCCCAACATACATCATCATGAGTGTATTTTAATGCACCTCGCTCAAATGCGACATGCGGCACTCCCACCCCTCGCTTCAACATTTGGCGGCAGAGCATTAAAATCATCACTCCATTGTACACATGCAACCACAATGCATAATCCATGATGTATATAAAACACAGGTTACCGTTTCGTGTCTTTCAACCCTGGCCTTAGCCTTTCGCGTCATAGTGTTCCTACAGGAACAATCTCAAACCATGAGCATACGATAATCCATATTCACCACAATATGATTATAATGAGTAAATGCATAAACTATGAGTACAAAGTACTTCCCGTATCCCAATGCATTTTAAAATGCTCCATTTGGTTGTCCCTGTGTCACAACTCACAATCATAATCAACAGATTATATTATGATTCTATAGATGTCATGACATATAATCGTTTCACTATGATCACATATCACTAATGCACATAAGCAAAATAGTTGTGTCACAAACACTAACTACTATCATGCATAAATATGTGCTACCCATCCCTATCAGCATGTTCCAGGCCTTCAACAGCCCCAAAGAGCTAACCACTGCTCTGATACCACTAATGTAAGGACCCCCCGTGCCCTTATCCAGTAATTAGTGCATTAATCCATACCATTAGTGCACATATTCATAAATCATGGGGAAAAGCCATATGCAAAAACCATACCGTATGTCATCCTGAAAATTTCTTGCATTTGATCTACATAATATTCAAATTCCCCAACCATGATTACATATATAACATGCACCCTCATAATACACTAACATGTTCTCAGTTCATTTAGCAATTCCACATTTAATTGCATGCTAACCGTAAATAATAGAGAAAAGCCGTAGCCCATTTATACATACCATATATACGTAATATGTACTCACATAAGTGCACCCAATGAATAAGCGTGTATCTAATATTGGTTTGTGTGAATGTGTAGAACCATCGCAGGTGGCCACACAACTTAGGAGATAAAGTCCACGACACAACACATTTTGGGACTAAGGTACGTAGTGAGACGTACGGGCATCGGACGGTAAAACGTATTTATTACGCTTTGAATTGGTTATGCATTATGGTTGCATACATGGTCTTAGTTATGCATTGTTGTGGCATACATGGTTTGAATATGCATTATGGTTGCATGTGATTGTGAGTCGAGATTATATTCCAGTGATGGAGAATACTTGCCGCTAGTGGCGTAGCGATGTGAATACTTGCCGCTGTCATACCGTAGCGATGAGAGAATATTTGCCGCTAATATGAAGAGAAGAACACGACCGCTGTCATATTTATAGCGAGGGATATTAGTGCCGCTGGTATTGTCTAAGCGAGGGGTATTTCCGCTGTCATGTTGTAAGGACCCCCCGTGCCCTTATCCAGTAATTAGTGCATTAATCCATACCATTAGTGCATATATTCATAAATCATGGGGAAACGCCATATGCAAAAACCATACCGTATGTCATCCTGAAAATTTCTTGCATTTGATCTACATAATATTCAAATTCCCCAACCATGATTACATATATAACATGCACCCTCATAATACACTAACATGTTCTCAGTTCATTTAGCAATTCCACATTTAATTGCATGCTAACCGTAAATGAATAGAGAAAAGCCGTAGCCCATTTATACATTTCATATACACATAATATGTACTCACATAAGAGCACCCAATGAATAAGCGTGTATCTAATGTATAAAACACTCTACCGGATACCGTTACTGGTGCTTCGATCCTGGAAGCACCTCTCAAGCGCAACTCGATCTCGACTCTGGATCTGAGCTCCTATCCATCCAGCTCTGGTACCTCGATCCTGGAAGTACCTCTAATCAACAACCCGAGTTCGACTCCAAAGCCGCTGCTACACCTGTATCACCTGCCCCAACAGAGACAGCCCCCACACGGGGTGAGCATACCAATATCCCAAATCCAATAACCACAACAATACAATTCATAATTTACAACAATGTAAATGCTATGAAATACAAAATATACTCCCTGGATGGTATCATCCTCATCCGGGGTTTCCTGTACTGTCCCTGTTCTCAAAACACTGAAACCATCAAATTCCCAAATGCCAGTTAATCATTACATTGATTAACAATTCCATGAGTCATATGCCAATATCATAATCAATAACATCAAATCATTAAACAATGATTATAGACAATCCATGGTTCTCACTTATGGTTTCATAGCTCTACTTCATTGCTCGGTCTACAATAGCGGCATTCCATTTCCACGCATGCTCAATGGCAGTGGCGTCGTAATCGATGTTCGCTCAAAAGCGACAACATCCAATCCTTGCTCGCTCAAAGGCGGCACCATATGATTCACAATGCATATATGTCCGTTTGTAGAAATTCCATAAACCATGTAATTCCAATATCCATTCATTGCTAATATCATATATCATGCATTTCCACACACATTCATTTCAATACAGTGTACCAAGCATTCAACCGTTGCAATTATATAAAAGGGCTATGCTCGTACGTCATACGTACCTTATGATTCTGTAGTTCAAGTCCAAACCTTGCCTTGGTCCCGTGACCGATGAATTATATGCTAAACATGATAATAATCCACAATTAATCTCAAGCATGCAACCACGTGCCCAAGCACGTTCACAAACCCCAAATATATCGTCATCCATGACGATTAACCATTTTAAAAGGCCCCGGGCGAAGCATGCATCGAAAACTCAACACGAAATAATTCCCCAAAAAAAAAAAGCATTGGCGATAGATCGCATGATTTCAGGCGATCGATCGCCTCGCAAAAACAGGAACAGGCGATCGATCGCTCCTTTTCAGGCGATCGGTCGCCTCTTAGCGTAAATGGCCACTGCCTCATGGCGATCGATCGCTTCATTTGAGGCGGTCGATCGCCTCACTGTTCATCTTCCTGAAATTTTCAACAACGTCGCGGCGATCGATCGCCCTGCCCTAGGGATCGATCGCCTCGACCTGTAAAAGTCAAAAATGGCGTTTTTCTTGCAAAATTTTTCCCAACAACAATCCTCACACCCCCTACAACATTAAACCTCAAAATAAACACCATAAAAACTCCTCAAACCAACCAACCCAAAATTCTTTAAAATTCCAAAAGTCAAACCCAACCCATATTACAACCAAACCACACAAAAACCACATTCAAATCGAAGACAATTACAAGGGGAAGAAACTTACCAACTTATCTTCGAGAAATACGGCTCCTAGGACGAGCCTCCAACGATTTGCCCATCAAAGGGAAAGGGGAAGGGTTTGGGGTGAGAGAGTGGCGTGAGGGAGAAGAGAGGAATGGATTCCGAATGACGGAATCCCGAGTCCAACTGGTATATATAGCAAAATGCCCCAAAATACCAATACCTCCACAAATACATCATGATTCATTAAAAATCATCTGTTTTCAAAAACTCTCTCTCCAACATCAAATCCCCATACAGGCCCCAACATAAGGCACCCCGAACTCCAAGTCCCACTAAAAACCCAACTCAAAGGTTTTCCACCAAAATGAGGATACAATCTCAACCTTTGGATCCAACGGTTCCAAATGCCCGATTTAACAACCTCGGGAGATCCAACACCGCAATTAATTCCTAATTGCCACAATTAAAAAATCCATCAAGGATTAATACCACACCGGGATTAACACCATTAATCCCCGGACATCACACATGTTAACGCGATGGGTATTATGCCACTGATATAATAAGACTTGGAAATTGAACACGGTGTACATGGAATGGATGCATGTCATGACATACATTATTGGTATTATAATACATTGATTATGATTGTGGTACAGGGACAACCAAATGGAGCTTATAAATGTATTAAATACAGAAGTGAATTGTATTTACGGTTTATGCATTTGAATTATAATCATATTATTGTGAATATGGTTTACATACATGCTCATGATTTTGGGGTTGTTCCTGTAGGTGCTTTTGGGCGGACGAGCTAAGGCGGGTTGATGCGGTGAGCCAGTGAGGAGTGTTTTTGGCATAACGGGCTTAATTATTTTGTACAGTCTCTACTCTAGGAGTAGTGTAAAGCTATAGGATTAACATTCATTTGGTAGGGAATGTAATTAATCCCTTTTGAAAATTTTATTTTGGCCTGTAATCCTAACGGCTCAAGGCATCCACACGAACTTTATATTCATTAGATGCATGTTTAGCTCTATTACGCCTTTAATCCGCATTTAAGGAACTAGGGTCCTTACAGGTGATCCTTTTAACCTCTCTTCAGACCCAATTTTATGCAAAAATAAATAAATAAAGAAATAGACATGAATGTGCCAATAGAACATAGTATAGAAATGTAATTCAACGTATCTTATTTACCTAACTTTTTAAATTCCTACAGAAATTCACCAGTAATATCTTGGTCAAGGAAGTTTTTGTTGGGATATGCCCTAAGACAACTCATTAAATGATTGTTTATGACCTACAATGTATTCTGATTTTGTTAATGGCAATTCATTATTATATATTATTCGAGTATCTGTGTAACATGATTAATATATAAGTTAATGTCCTTAGAATAATATCGTATTGTTCTTAAAAATTGTCCCTAGCCAAGTATTATCATGAATCGGGATAATGATAATGCAGAGATTAGTATGTTTTGATTGATGAATTGTTCATAGATATGAGATATCAAATCAACACACGGTGCATGTTAGAGAACGATGTACTGGACAGACCCACCATGAGAATGCTACATGGATAGTTGTATGAACGTCATAAGCAATTCTCATAGTGATAATAATGTATGTAATCCTTACGACTTGAGATCACCAGAGATCCCCACATAAGGAGTCATGCATCTTGATATTGTCAAACGTTACCTGTAACAGGGTAAACTATAAAGACAATCATTGGATACACCACGAATTATGTAGAGGGATGTTGAGTGATCAAGAAAGGATTTGTCCCTCCTATATAACAGGAGAAGTGTTTGGGCCCTTGATCAAGTAAGACTAAAATACATGGCCATGCTCGAATGAGTCGATATGTGATATCGAACTTATTCATTTATTCTAGTTCTACTTGGGGATCAAGAAATAAAAGATTGAATATACGAGTATGACTATTATATGACTCATGTTCAATCTAAACACATTGGACAAAGGGATTAAGTTACATGGTTAATATTATCACAGTCTGTAGGTTATGTCGAGTCAATGACATTCTTGTAATTTGGGTAGCCTTGATGTGTTGCTAGATACGGCTCATTACTTGTAACATAAAATTAGATTTTATGTCACTGCCAACATTGCAAGATTCTATCGGGTCGCACAAAAGATTAAATCGATAAATGGAGATAAAATTCATTGGATGAATTAATTAATTAAGAAGAGTCTTAATTACAAATATTAGATATATGGATTTAATTAATAGATTGGGTATGGGCCAATAAGGCTTTTGCAAAGCCTTTTAATTAAATCTAATATATAATAATCTAATTAAGGTTTTGTGGAAAAAGAGTTGATTATCATCAAACCTAATAGCCACCAAACTCTAAACCTCTCGGCTGTCGCCTCTTGCTCCCAACCTCACGCCGCCGCCGCCGCCGTGAATAGGGATTTGAACGGCTGTCGTTGATCGGTTTTGAACCGTGAGTTTAGTTCCGGTTTAAGAACGAGTCTAGCAACTTGTTCTTGAACACCCTTTTCGATTTGATTGTGTGGATACCGTAGAGAGGAAGGTGCAAATCTTTGTTCGTGACTCGTGGTCTTGCAACGAGGATTCTGCTACAAACACGCTACAAGGGTATGATTCTTATCAACCTCGATATGATTACTTTGTATAGGTCCATGGTATGAATCCAAATTTATTTTCCGCTGCGTATTGCTTGATGGGATTCCTAACAGTGGTATCAGAGCCGTGTACAAAGCTCATATCGGATTTATGTGATTAATTGTTTAATCATGTTTTGAATCTTTTGCATGCTTTAAAACTGTATGATTCATATATGATATGTGTTAATTGATTTTGTGGAAATTATCGCAATATTATATGTGATATAATTGACGGATCGAAGTATACGAGAATACGTGCTAAAAACCGAGCAATTGGCTCGCGAGAACCTCACGGCCGCCACATGCAAGCTAGGGTCTCGGACCCTTGGCTCGTGCATGGGCCGAGCCGCCGTCGTTGGGCCAGGGTTTCGAACCCTAGGCTCCATGGCTCTCGGCCGCCGTCATCTCGTGGCTAGGGTTTCGAACACTTTTGGTTCGATGAGCTCCAAGCCGCCGCCGAGATGGCTAGGGTTTCAAACCCTAGTCTCGTGCATGGTTGGGTCGTGGGTTAGGCTAGGGTTTTCGAACCTTTAGTCCGAAACATGGTTGCAACCGTGGGCTTGCTAGGGTTAGCAAGTCCATGACTTGAGACGCACCAAGTATCCGTGGCATGTGATGTCCCGAGTGTACGATAATTTCATAAAAATTTATTTTACAGATTTAATTAAAATTAAATTTTAAAATGTTTAGAATTTAATTCATTAATTGTTATAGCATGTTTTATGTGTTGTTTGAGCATGGTGCATGGTTATAGCCCTATGACCTATTAGATAGGATTTTGTGAATGTTTGTAATTTAATACGGCCTGCGTGTCGTGCCTTCTGTATTTTTCTTAATGTTATCCCTCCCCTATGTTCCCCTCGAATGTATCTCGAGGAATTCTCTATATCATGTAATTGTTATATAGTATAGTTTATTTTGTTGATGGAGATCAATGAAGATAGACCAAATTGCCGGGATGAGGAGGCCATTCACAAAAGGGAGCCAAAGAGGTGCTTGAAAAAGTTACCTTAGGTTGACCTTTTAGGATTTTCTCATTGGCTTGAGAAAATCATTAGTTGGGGCTATAACCATGTCACGTTTATTTTATGTTGATGTATGAGATGCATGTTTATCGTTTTATTTAATATTGATGCTTGATATACATATATTTAGATACGTATATCTTTATATATGTACCAGACATATTTTCAATATTAATAAAATCATGAGATCAATAAATCCCTCTAATATTAAGTTTTAAATGCCTTCCAAAATTAAAAGTACTCGTCAAGACTTTGATTGAACATGTGTGGGTTTTCCAAAGCAAAGCACCGTGACAATCTTGGTAAGGCGCGAAAGGATAAACGTGATATCCGTTTTACTTTATATTGGGTCTGACTTAACTAGGTTATCTCAATAGGATTGGGAACCTAGAGGCATGGGGTTGGATAATAGTTCATTAGATGAATTTGAACAAAGTGTTGTTCGTCCAACCATCCAATAATTACATGTGATGTAATTGACAAAGTGTTGTCTACCTAAATAACCGAGTCTTGGGTGACTAGCTAAATCTGTAAGGACCCTAATCCTTAAGTGCGGAATCAAGGCATAATAGAGCTAATATAAAAGATCAGAGTGTAAAAGAACGTGTTGAGTCTATGAGCTTAAGCATTACATGCCAAAAATAAGGACTACCAAAAATTGATTAATTACATTCCCCATCAAATGAATGCTATCAACTAGTTTTACACTACTCCTAGAGTAGACACTAGGCAAAATAATCCTGTCATTCATCTACCAAAGATGCTCTTCAAGCTCACTGTCTCAACCCGTCTAGCCCTCCTATCATGCCAAACGTGTACCTACAAGGACAACCCCCAAACATGAGCAATAATAATCATTCATATTCAACACAATATGAAGATAAAGCGTAAATGCATAATCATAATAAAACACTTCCTGTTTTCCCATGCATTTCAAACGCTTCCCGTTTGGTTGTCCATGTACCATAACTCATGAGTATAATCAATAGATTATTTTTAATGGTCTAAACATGTCATGACATATACCAGCTCATCAATACCAAATACTGATCACCAATCCCTAGTCTGTCCATCACAATGTATTTTAATGCCCCTCGCTTATTTACATATAGGCGGCATAGGATAACCTCGCTTCAATGGACTGCGGGACTCCCACCCCTCGCCTCTCATTGAGCGGCAAATACCCTTTCCTCGCCCTATATGATAACCACGCTCAAATGTGACATGCGGCGCTCCCACCCCTCGCTTCACATTTAGCGGAACCAAACCAAATAGCGGCAAGCATTAAAATCATCAAGGGATGACCACGACTCATGGGATATGCACCAATAATCATATGCATCTATAAACATCATGCATAACATGTATTTGCATCCACAATGCAATACCACATATATACTTGCATCCACAATGCATAACAATAAGTATATAAGATACATGTACCGTTGGGGTGCCCGTACGTCCACTACGTACCTTTCCAAAAGTGGATTTGATATGGCTTCAATTCCTCGGTTGTGTTGCTACCTGGGATGGTTCTACACAATCACACAACCCCATATTAGAAGCCAAATAATAGCCAAATACCAAAAATTTGACAAAAGAAAGCATTTCCCAAAAATCCACTGGCGGCGATCGATCGCTTCACCCAGGCGATCGGTCGCCTCAAAATTTACACTACGGCGATCGGTCGCCTCAAACATGGCGATCGATCGCCATTCCTTTGATTTGGCTACTGCCTCTCGGCGATCGGTCGCCTCATTTTAGGCGATCGATCGCCTAACCCGCAAAAATGTTACTGTCCCTTGGCGATCGGTCGCCTCTTTTCAGGCGATCGATCGCCTCGCACAGACAAGCGTTTTTCACCATTTTTGCTCCCAAAATTTCTTCCAATCCATACCAACACTTAACCAAACAAACCAACAACATCTAAACAACATAAACCACCAAAATATACTTCAAAACAAGTATAAATCCAACATATAACCAAACCCACAACAACCCAACATAAACCCATTTTAAAACCATTCAAAATCATACCAAACTCAAACAAAACCTTACAAAATTAACCATGAGGTATCCATACCTCTTGGGACCTCAAATCACCCAACAATCTCCACAAATCAAGATTTTTGAAAGGTTTCTCTTCACCCCAAAGCTTGAGCTCGAAAATGGAAGGGAAAGGGTTGTAGATTTGATTTTGGTAAAGTGAAAGTGGATGAGGTGGGGTTATAAGGGTATAAAAGGGGATTGGGTTTAATTAAAGATGCAATCCACAAATCATGGTGTATAAAACACCCCAACATGATATTTTCCAAAGCATTAAACCAAATGCACCAAAATATCAATTAAACACATGATTTCTAATTAATTGCTAACCATGGCAAATAAATCATGCTTCCAACCATAATTCCCAACATACCCAATATGCACCCTGAAATGCTATCCCGGGTCACTCTAACATGTGACTAAGCATTTCCACATAATAATTCCAACACATAATTAATTACCACATAATTAATCATATAAACACAATTAATGCACCAAATTGCAATTAATCATTTCGGGGATATCACAATACTCCCCTACTTATAAGATTTCGTCCTCGAAATCACATGCACTTACCCCAA
The DNA here is from genome assembly GCA_907163345.1 of Haberlea rhodopensis. NCBI lineage: Eukaryota > Viridiplantae > Streptophyta > Magnoliopsida > Lamiales > Gesneriaceae > Haberlea > Haberlea rhodopensis. Next base: position 49,730 of record CAJQUN010000281.1, read on the forward strand.
AAGGAAACAAAACATAAACACATACCAGAGAATAGTTCCGGGTAGTGCTGCACCATATGCCGCTCCGTCTCCCACGTAGCCTCCTCGACACCCCTGCGATCCCACTGAACCTTGATCATAGGTATCACTTTGTTCCGAAGTCTGCGGTTTGCTCGATCCAGAATTCTAACAGGCCGTTCCACATAAGATACATCGGATTCCAACTGAACTTCGGAAGGCTGTAACAGATGAGACGGATCTGGCTCATACTTCCGCAGCATCGATACATGAAACACATCATGTATACCAGATAAAGAAGGCGGCAAAGCCAGTCGGTAAGCTAAGGTGCCAATGCGCTGCAAAATCTCATACGGTCCAACATACCTCGGAGACAGTTTCCCGCGCATCCCAAATCGCACAACGCCTCTGAAAGGCGAGATCTTCAAAAAGACCTTATCTCCCAACTGAAATTCCAACGGTCTCCGCCGTTTATTCGCATAAGCTGTCTGTCTGTCCTGGGCCGCTTTCATTTTCTGCCTTATCGTCTTTATCTTTTCTTCCATCTCCCGAATCAACTCCGGTCCTCCGACCGATCTGCGGTCCAAATCATCCCAACACAAGGGTGATCTACACCGTCTGCCATAAAGAGCTTCAAACGGAGCCATCTGAATACTCGCCTGGTAGCTATTGTTATAAGAAAACTCTACCAAAGGCACTGAATCCTGCCAAGAGGCATCGAACTCCAAAACACAAGCTCTCAGCATGTCCTCGAGCGTCTGAATAGTGCGCTCGGTCTGGCCATCCGTCTGAGGATGATAAGCAGTGCTCAATCTGACTTCAGTTCCCAAGGCTGACTGAAGACCTTCCAGAAATGAGATGTGAATCGCGGATCTCGATCTGACACTATGGAAACGGGGATCCCATGCAATCTCACCACATCTCTAATATACAATTGCGCCATCCTCGAAAAGGTGAACGTCATGCTATAGGGGATAAAGTGGGCTACCTTAGTCAATCTGTCCACAATCACCCAAATAGCATCAAAGCCTGAAGCACTCCTCGGTAAATGAGTCACGAAGTCCATGGAAATGTGCTCCCACTTCCACTTCGGTATCTCCAAGCTTCTCAACTCGCGGCCAGGCCTCTGTCTCTCTGCCTTAACCTGCTGGCAGATCAAACACCTCTTTACAAAAGCGACGACATCAGACTTCATCCTTTTCCACCAAAACTGACCACGCAGATCTCTGTACATCTTCTTCCCGCCTGGGTGGATGCTAAGTCTGCTACTATGAGCTCGCTCCAAGATCCCTTTACGCAGCTCCGGCGTACTCGGAACCACCCAACGGTTCCCCAATCTCAAGGATCCGTCATCGGCCACTCTGAATTTCGTTGGCTGACCAAGACGTACTAAAGATAACCACCTCTGAACCTCATCATCTGACCTCTGAGCTCTCCTGATGTTCTCATAGATGTCTGGCTCGGCTAACAGAGTCGATACATACACAGGCGATGCATCTATGTCAAAATCATAGCCCAGATGGCAATAAGAAGTCATCATAGCAGACAAATGGATGACGTCCTCAGCAGAACTCCTCACTTTCCGGCTCAAAGCGTCTGCTGTCAAATTGGCTTTCCCCGGATGGTACTCTATCTCGCAATCATAGTCCTTGAGTAGGTCCATCCAACTCCTCTGCCTCATGTTCAGCTCTGCCTGAGTGAATAAAAACTTGAGTCTCTTGTGATCCGTGTAAATGGTAAATGAAGTACCATACAAATAATGCCTCCAAATCTTCAGGGCGAAGATGATAGCCGCCAATTCCAAGTCTTCAACTGCCTCGATGCATAAGCTACCACATGCTTATCTTGCATCAGAACACACCCAAGGCCCTGCAGTGATGCGTCAGTATACAGAACAAATCTGGAGTTCTCCGTAGGGATCACTAACACTGGCGCCGTCGTCAACCGGTGCTTTAATTCCTGGAAGCTCTCCTCACAAGCTTCTGACCAAAAGAAAGGCACTCCCTTCTGGGTCAACTGAGTCAATGGCTTGGCAATCTTCAAAAAGCCCTCGACAAAGCGTCGATAATAACCGGCCAAACCAAGAAAACTCCGAATCTCAGGCACAGAAGTGGGGGCAGCCCACTCCATCACAGCCTCAATCTTCTTGGGATCTACAGATATCCCAATGCTCGATATGACATGCCCCAGAAACACTACACTGCTCAGCCAAAATTCACACTTACTGAGCTTAGCATACAACTGATGCTCTCTGAGAATCTGAAGCACTGTCCTCAAGTGTTTCACATGCTCTTCCTCACTCCGGGAGTAGATGAGAATATCGTCAATAAACACAATGACGAACTGATCAAGATACGGCTGAAACACTCTGTTCATCAGACTCATAAAGACTGCTGGAGCATTCGTCACGCCGAACGGCATCACTAGGAACTCATAATGTCCATATCGGGTCCGGAATGCTGTCTTCTGCACATCTTCCTCTCTGACTCGAATCTGATGATACCCGGATCTCAAATCAATCTTGCTATACACCCTGGTACCTTGCAACTGATCAAACAGATCGTCGATCCTTGGAAGAGGATACTTGTTCTTCACTGTAGCCTTATTCAGCTGCCGGTAATCGATGCACAACCGCATCGAACCGTCCTTCTTTTTCACAAAGAGAACTGGTGCGCCCCATGGCGACACGCTCGGGCGTATATATCCCTTGTCCAGGAGATCCTGCAACTGTTCTTTCAACTCTCTCAACTCAGCCGGTGCCATCCTATAAGGTGCACGAGAGATAGCGGATGTCCCTGGCAACAGCTCGATCCCAAACTCAACTTCCCTAGCCGGTGGGAATCCTGGGATCTCTTCTGGGAATACGTCAGTAAACTCTGCTACCACTGGTACATCCTCAACTCTTAGTTCTTTACTCTTCCCAGACGTGTCCACGGCATAAATGAGATAGCCCGTGTGGCCACGTTCCAACAACTGAGTCATCTTGATCGCTGAAATCAACGGAATCTTCGCACGAGAACCGTTGCCATAGAAGGTCCACTGACTGCCCAACTCAGGTCTGAACTTCACTGTCCTCTGCCGGCAATCTACCACTGCCTGATATATGTTCAGAACATCAATACCCAAGATGCAGTCGAAGTCTGACATACCCAGCACAATCAATTCTGATCTCAATTCGTTGCCCTCAAAATAAATGACGCAGTCTGCCATAAACTGATCAGCAACGACATTTCTTCCAGTGGGTGTCGAGACAAGGAGAGGCGTGGGTAGAGAAGACGTGCGCATATGGTGTCTTTCCACAAAACCCACCGATACAAAAGAGTGGGAGGCACCTGTATCGATCAAAATAAAAGCAGGGTACGTAAATAAATGACACGTACCGGCAATCACCTCCTCTGGGGCTGCCTGGGCCTGCTCCCTGGTCAGTGCATACACCTGTCCCTGGGGCGGTCCTACTGTCTGACCTCCCGATGGTCGAGGCCCAAACTGCTGCCTCTGCTGCACAGTCCTATCATCAAACCTCGGCCTGTTGCCCTGATACTCTGACTGTCCTCCCCGAGTGGGGCAATACCGAGCGATGTGGCCCATCTTGCCACAGATATAACATGCAGGACACTTGTTTGAAGAGTGTGGCCCTCCACAATTGTTGCACCTCGGCTCTCCCGGCCTATCCCCTTGTGAAGACCCTCGATTGGCCGACCAATTACCCTTCTTGCCATCCCGTTTCTGACCAAAGTACTTCTTTCCACCAAAACATGAAGATGGAGAGGCGCCACGAGGCTTAAATGGTTCTCCCCGGGGCCTCAAACTGTCACTAATCTGCCTCTGTTGCGGTACCGGTGGTGGCATAGTACTAGAATAAGCTCCCACCCCAAGCTCGGCAAGTTCCGCCCTTGTGAGAGCATCATCAAAAGAAGTTGGGTTATTGGTGATAACCCGGTCATAGAGCTCCGGTCGCAACCCCTTCATAAAATTCCTCATCTTTGCGTGCCCACTGGTGGCAATGTGGGGAACGTACCTCAGCAACGAAGAGTACCGTGTGGCATAGTCTGCCACTGTCATGTTCCCCTGCTTCAAACTTGTAAATTCATCCTCCTTTGTCTGCCTTGCCACCGCGGAGAAGTACCGGTTCAGAAACCTAGTCCTGAAGAGTGTCCAATCATCACAGCACCCAGTGCTCTTAGCTCCATCACCGTGCTCCTCCACCACATGAGAGGTTTCTTTGCTAACTGGAACTCCGCTAGCCTCAGCCATGCTGTAACAGCACAAGGAGCCGATACAAAGATCTGTTCAAGTCTTTCCAGCCACTCTTCAGCCTCCTCTCCGGACTCTGTCCCCTCAAATCGGGGCGGATGGTAAGACAGAAATTGCGTCAAGCTGATCTCACCCGGCAGTAATAACTGAACCACTGGTTCCATGCCTACGGCCGGTGGAGGTAGAGGATTTGCCTGTCCGATACTTGCATTCACACTACCAACATCTCCAACCTCCTCATTAGGTGACTACCTAAATAACCGAGTCTTGGGTGACTAGCTAAATCTGTAAGGACCCTAATCCTTAAGTGCGGAATCAAGGCATAATAGAGCTAATATAAAAGATCAGAGTGTAAAAGAACGTGTTGAGTCTATGAGCTTAAGCATTACATGCCAAAAATAAGGACTACCAAAAATTGATTAATTACATTCCCCATCAAATGAATGCTATCAACTAGTTTTACACTACTCCTAGAGTAGACACTAGGCAAAATAATCCTGTCATTCATCTACCAAAGATGCTCTTCAAGCTCACTGTCTCAACCCGTCTAGCCCTCCTATCATGCCAAACGTGTACCTACAAGGACAACCCCCAAACATGAGCAATAATAATCATTCATATTCAACACAATATGAAGATAAAGCGTAAATGCATAATCATAATAAAACACTTCCTGTTTTCCCATGCATTTCAAACGCTTCCCGTTTGGTTGTCCATGTACCATAACTCATGAGTATAATCAATAGATTATTTTTAATGGTCTAAACATGTCATGACATATACCAGCTCATCAATACCAAATACTGATCACCAATCCCTAGTCTGTCCATCACAATGTATTTTAATGCCCCTCGCTTATTTACATATAGGCGGCATAGGATAACCTCGCTTCAATGGACTGCGGGACTCCCATCCCTCGCCTCTCATTGAGCGGCAAATACCCTTTCCTCGCCCTATATGATAACCACGCTCAAATGTGACATGCGGCGCTCCCACCCCTCGCTTCACATTTAGCGGAACCAAACTAAATAGCGGCAAGCATTAAAATCATCAAGGGATGACCACGACTCATGGGATATGCACCAATAATCATATGCATCTATAAACATCATGCATAACATGTATTTGTATCCACAATGCAATACCACATATATACTTGCATCCACAATGCATAACAATAAGTATATAAGATACATGTACCGTTGGGGTGCCCGTACGTCCACTACGTACCTTTCCAAAAGTGGATTTGATATGGCTTCAATTCCTCGGTTGCGTTGCTACCTGGGATGGTTCTACACAATCACACAACCCCATATTAGAAGCCAAATAATAGCCAAATACCAAAAATTTGACAAAAGAAAGCATTTCCCAAAAATCCACTGGCGGCGATCGATCGCTTCACCCAGGCGATCGGTCGCCTCAAAATTTACACTACGGCGATCGGTCGCCTCAAACATGGCGATCGATCGCCATTCCTTTGATTTGGCTACTGCCTCTCGGCGATCGGTCGCCTCATTTTAGGCGATCGATCGCCTAACCCGCAAAAATGTTACTGTCCCTTGGCGATCGGTCGCCTCTTTTCAGGCGATCGATCGCCTCGCACAGACAAGCGTTTTTCACCATTTTTGCTCCCAAAATTTCTTCCAATCCATACCAACACTTAACCAAACAAACCAACAACATCTAAACAACATAAACCACCAAAATATACTTCAAAACAAGTATAAATCCAACATATAACCAAACCCACAACAACCCAACATAAACCCATTTTAAAACCATTCAAAATCATACCAAACTCAAACAAAACCTTACAAAATTAACCATGAGGTATCCATACCTCTTGGGGACCTCAAATCACCCAACAATCTCCACAAATCAAGATTTTTGAAAGGTTTCTCTTCACCCCAAAGCTTGAGCTCGAAAATGGAAGGGAAAGGGTTGTAGATTTGATTTTGGTAAAGTGAAAGTAGATGAGGTGGGGTTATAAGGGTATAAAAGGGGATTGGGTTTAATTAAAGATGCAATCCACAAATCATGGTGTATAAAACACCCCAACATGATATTTTCCAAAGCATTAAACCAAATGCACCAAAATATCAATTAAACACATGATTTCTAATTAATTGCTAACCATGGCAAATAAATCATGCTTCCAACCATAATTCCCAACATACCCAATATGCACCCTGAAATGCTATCCCGGGTCACTCTAACATGTGACTAAGCATTTCCACATAATAATTCCAACACATAATTAATTACCACATAATTAATCATATAAACACAATTAATGCACCAAATTGCAATTAATCATTTCGGGGATATCACAAAATCTAACTCAGGATTAGGTGAAATATGGATCTTGGCCCACTAAGGTTTCGGCGGTTGATAATTCTAAACAAAATAGTGGGAGTGCCATTTAATATAAGACCTTATTAAATGATTAAAATCATAAACTTATTTTACATATTTATATTGTAGATATCCATGGCATCAAACAACGTAACTAGCACACTATCATTGCGATCGGTCCTTGAGAAGGACAAACTGAATGGGACTAATTTCCTAGACTGGTATAGGAATTTGAGGATTGTCCTCAAACAAAAGAAAAAACAATATGTCCTAGAGGAACCCTTACCTACTGATGAACCTCCCGTAACGGCCGCTAAAACCAATAAGGATGCTTACAAGAAGCATCAGAATGACGCACTTGATGTTGGTTGCCTTATGCTTACCACCATGAACTCTGAGCTTCAGAAGCAACATGAGGAAATGGAGGCGTTCGATATGATCGAGCACTTAAAGCAACTCTACCAAAAACAAGCTAGACAAGAGAGGTATGACGTCTCTAGAGCGTTATTCCAGTGCAGAATGGTAGAAGGAAGCCTTGTTGGAACTCATGTACTGAAGATGATTGGGTATATTGAGAATCTTGAGAAGCTGGGTTTTCCATCGGACCAAGAGTTGGCCACTGACGTAATCTTGCAATCGTTGCCTGATAGCTACAGTCAATTTGTCTTGAATTATAATATGATTGAAATCGAAAAGACTCTACCGCAATTGCTTGGTATGTTGAGAACATATGAAGCAAACTCAAAGAAGTCTAAGCCCAGTAATGTTCTTATTGTGAATAAGAGTAAGGGAAAGGCTAAAGCAAAAGGCTTTAAGACGAACAAGAAAGTCTTTGTTAATTCTAAGCCTCATGCTTCTACACTCAAGCCAAATGGAGGAGTGGCTAAGGAAGGGAATTGCTTCCATTGCGGTGAGACCGGTCATTGGAAGAGGAACTGTAAATTATATCTGGAAGATCTTAAGAAGACAAAGGGAAGTGTGACTTCCACTTCAGGTATTTTTGTTATAGAAGTCAATTTATCTACTTCTTCATCATGGGTATTAGATACTGGATGTGGTTCTCACATTTGTGTTAATGTGCAGGATCTCAAAAGGAGTAGGATGTTGGCAAAAGGCGAGGTTGATCTCCGAGTGGGAAATGGAGCAAGAGTTGCTGCATTAGCTATAGGAGATTACTCTTTAACTTTGCCTTCTGGTTTATTATTAGATTTACAAGACTGTTATTTTGTGCCATCTATTACTAGAAACATAATTTCAATTTCTTGTTTGGACAAGACTGGTTTTTCATTTATTATAAAGGACAAATGTTGCTCCATTTATTTGAATGATATGTTTTATGCTAGTGCATAATTGATTAATGGTCTTTATGTATTAAATCTTGATATGCATGTCTATAACATAAATACTAAAAGGATTAAGAATAATGATTCTAATCCAACTTATCTCTGGCATTGTCGCTTGGGCCATATAACGAGAATCGCATATCAAAACTTCATAAGGATGGAGTATTAGATTCATTTGATTTTGAATCATATGAAACATGTGAATCTTGTTTAATGGGCAAGATGACTAAAGCCCCTTTCAAGGGACATGTTGAAAGGACGAATGATTTATTGAGTCTCATACAAAGTGATGTATGAGGACCAATAAGCACACATGCTAGAGGTGGTTTTCAATACTTCGTTACATTTACTGATGACTTTAGTAGATATGGGTATGTGTACCTAATGAAACATAAACATGAAACCTTTGAAAGGTTCAAAGATTTCAGGAATGAAGTACAAAACCAACTTTGCAAAAGTATCAAAATCCTCCGATCAGATCGAGTAGGAGAATACCTAAGCCAAGAGTTTCATGACTATCTAAAGGAGTGTGGGATAGTCCCACAACTCACAACTCCGTATACTCCTCAATGGAATGGTGTATCTGAAAGGAGGAATCGAACTTTGTTGGACATGGTTCGATCAATGATGAGTCATGCAGATCTTCCGACTTCCTTTTGGGGACATGCTTTAGAAACAGCAATATTTATACTGAACCGTGTTCCATCTAAATCAGTAGAGAAGACACCATATGAGATATGGACTAAGAAGCGTCCTAGTATGTCTTTCATGAAGATTTGGGGTTGTGAGGCTTACGTGAGACGTCACGCCTCCAATAAAATTGGACCCAAATCTGATAAGTGTTTATTTGTGGGGTATCCTAAGGAAACGAAAGGATACTATTTATATTATCCCACCGAGAACAAAGTAGTTGTTGCTCAGACTGGTGTCTTTCTTGAAAGAAAATTTATTTCGAGAAGAACCAGTGGGAGACAAATAGAACTTAGTGAAGTTCAACCACAAGAAAACATTGAACATGATATTGAGATGGAAACATAGCAGACACCACAAGCTGTTGTGGATGAAATGCCTGCTCAAGAGACACAAGCCCAGCGTAGGTCTGTAAGAGAACACCGTGAGCCACAGAGATATGGATTTCTTGTGACTCAACAAGGTGACTTACTACTTATTGATGAAGATGAGCCGTCATCTTATCAAGAAGCTATAATGGGCCCTGATTCTGAGAAATGGCAAGAGGCCATGAAATCTGAGATGGAATCCATGTATGCAAACCAAGTATGGACTTTGGTTGACCCGCCTGAAGGGGTAAGACCCATAGGGTGCAAATGGATTTTCAAGAAAAAGACCGACATGGATGGTAATGTACAAACCTTTAAAGGTCGACTGGTTGCTAAAGGTTTCAAACAAATTCATGGTATTGACTATGATGAAACTTTTTCACCAGTTGCCATGGTTAAATCCATTAGGATCTTACTTGCAATAGCTGCATTTCATGATTATGAAATCTGGCAGATGGATGTCAAAACAGCTTTCCTTAATGGAAATTTACTTGAGGATGTGTACATGACACAACCTGAGGGTTTTGTCGATCCAAAGGATGCTGGAAAGATATGCAAGCTACAATGATCCATTTATGGATTGAAGCAAGCTTCTCGGAGTTGGAATCTTCGTTTTGATGATGCAGTCAAAGAGTTTGGATTCATCAAAAACATAGATGAACCTTGTGTCTACAAGAAGGTCAGTGGGAGCATAATCATCTTCCTAATATTGTATGTAGATGACATACTTCTCATTGGGAATGATATTCCTGCCTTACAATCTGTAAAGATTTGGCTAGGGAATGCTTTTCTATGAAAGATTTAGGTGAAGCCACCTATGTATTAGGTATCAAGATCTATAGAGATAGATCAAGAAGATTGCTTGGCCTAATTCAAAGTACATACATTGACAAAGTACTAAAACGGTTTAGTATGCAAGAATCAAAGAAAGGATTCGTGCCTATGACACATGGGATACACTCGTCCCGATGTCTCGTATGCCCTGAGCATGATGAGCAGATATCAAGTAGATCCAGGTGAATGTCACTGGATTGCTGTCAAGAATATTCTGAAGTACTTGAGAAGAACTAAGGATACATTTTTGATTTATGGAGGTGAGGAAGAGCTCAATGTAATAGGTTACACTGATGCAAGCTTCCAAACCGACAAAGATGATTTCCGATCGCAATCAGGATATGTGTTTTGCCTAAATGGAGGTGCTGTAAGATGGAAGAGTTCAAAGCAAGAGACAATAGCCGATTCTACAACTGAAGCTGAATACATTGCTGCCTCAGATGCAGCAAAGGAAGCTGTTTGGATCAAGAAGTTCATTTCTGAACTTGGGGTGATGCCTAGCATACTAGATCCGATTGAACTCTATTGTGACAACAATGGAGCCATCGCATTGGCTAAGGAACCTAGATCTCACCAAAGATCCAAGCACATACTTCGGCGCTTTCATTTCATTAGAGAAATCGTTGAAAGAGGAGATGTAAAAATATGCAAAGTACCAACTGATGATAATGTATCTGACCCACTGACGAAGCCACTATCACAGCAGAAGCATGATCGTCATACTAGATCTCTAGGCATTAAGTATATGTCTGATTGGTCTTAGTGCAAGTGGGAGATTTGTTGGGATATGCCCTAAGACACCTCATTAGATGATTATTTATGACATACAATGTATTATGATTTTATTAATGGCAATTCATTATTATATATTATTCGGGTATCTGTGTAACATGAATTAATATATAAGTTAATGTCCTTAGAATAATATCGTATTGTTCTTAAAGATTGTCCCTAGTCAAGTATTATCATGAATCGGGATAATGATAATCAATTGAGATTAGTATGTTTTGATTGATGAATTGTTCATAGATATGAGATATCAAATCAACACATGGGTGCATGTTAGAGAACGATGTACTGGACAGACCCACCATGAGGATGCTACATGGATAGTTGTATGAACGTCATAAGCAATTCTCATAGTGATAATAATATATGTAATCCTTACGACTTGAGATCACCAGAGATCCAAACATAAGGAGTCATGTATCTTGATATTGTCAAACGTTACATGTAACAGGGTAAACTATAAAGACAATCATTGGATACACCACGAATTATGTAGAGGGATGTTGAGTGATCAAGAAAGGATTTGTCCCTCCTATATAACAGGAGAAGTTTTTGGGCCCTTGATCAAGTAAGACTAAAATGCATGGTCATGCTCGAATGAGTCGATATGTGATATCGAGCTTATTTGTTTATTCTAGTTCTACTTGGGGATCAAGAAATAAAAGATTGAATATACGAGTATGACTATTCCATGACTCGTGTTCAATCTAAACACATTGGACAAAGGGATTAAGTTACATGGTTAATATTATCACAGTCCGTAGGTTATGTCGAGTCAATGACATTCTTGTAATTTGGGTAGCCTTGATGTATTGCAAGATACAGCTCATTGCTTGTAACATAAAATTAGATTTTATGTCACAGCCAACATTGCAAGATCCTATCGGGTCGCACAAAAGATTAAATCGATAAAGGGAGATAAAATTCATTGGATGAATTAATTAATTAAGAAGAGTCTTAATTACAAATATTAGATATATGGATTTAATTAATAGATTGGGTATGGGCCAATAAGGCTTTTGGAAAGTGTAAGGACCATAGTTCCTTAAGTGCGGATTAAAGGCATAATTAGAGCTAACATACATCATCAGAGTTTAAATGTTCGTGTTGAGACTATGAGCCTTAAGAATTACATGCCAATTCAAGGACTATCAATGGATTAATTACATTCCCAATCTCAAAATGAATGTTATCAACTATAGCTTTACACTACTCCTAGAGTAGACACTATACAAAAGTAATCATGTCCTTCATTTCTCAAAAGTGTTCTTCACAAGCTCACCGCCACAACCCGCCTTAGCCCCTTTTTCATGCCAAAATGTACCTACAAGGACAACCCCCAAACATGAGCAATAATATTATTCATATCCAACACAATATGAATATAAGGCGTAAATGCATAATTCATAATAAAACACTTCCTGTTTTTCCCATACATTTTAAACGCTTCCTTTTGGTTGTCCCTGTACCATAACTCATGAGTATAATCAAATAGATTATTTAATGGTCCACACATGTCATGACATAATACCATCTCATCATCACCAATTACCAATCAACAATCCCTAGTCTGTTCATCACAATGTATTTTAATGCCCCTCGCTTTTCATATAGGCGGCATAGAATAACCTCGCTTCAATGGACATGCGGCGCTCCCACCCCTCGCTTCACATTGAGCGGAAAATATTCTTTCCTCGCCTTATATGACAACCACGCTTCAATGTGACATGCGGCGCTCCCACCCCTCGCTTCACATTGAGCGGCACCAAATCAAATAGCGGCAAGCATTAAAATCATCAAGGGATGACCATGACTCATGGGATGTGCACCAATAACCATCATATGCGTATACAATCATCATGCATAATTCAACATGTATTTGCATCCACAATGCATAATTCCATATATACTCGCATCCACAATGCATAAACAATGAGTAAATTAGATACATGTACCGTTGGGTGCCCGTACGTCTTCTACGTACCTTTCCAAAAGTAGGATGTGGTAGGACTTCACTTCCTTGGCTGTGTTGCCACCTGGGATGGTTCTACATATTCACACAAATCAATATTAGAACCCAATAATAGTCCGATACCAAAAATCCTACAAAAATAACCAAAAACATCACATTTTGTGACTCGCGATCGATCGCTGCGAAGGGCCGATCGATCGCGAGATCACACTGTCCGAAACTCAAATTTTGTTCCTTCGGCGATCGATCGCTACACTTGGCGCGATCGATCGCCACCCTCGCCGATCGATCACCCAAGCATGGCGATCGATCGCCATAAGCTTCTGGAGCGCACTGCCGGCTCGCGATCGATCGCCAAAAACGGGCGATCGATCACCGAGTCCTGCACTTCGAAAAATCGCCATTTTTGCTCTAAAACTCCTTTCCAATCCATTCCAACTCCCCTACCATCAAACCAACAACATCAAACACAATATAACCTTCAAAATACACTTTAAGCAACACAAAATCCAATACCCAACCAAAAATAATACCAACCCAAAATAACCCATTTCAAAACCATACAAAACCACAACAAATCCAATCCAAACACTACAAAAACAACAAGGAGGTATCCATACCTCTTGGGGGCTCCAAATCACCCAACAAATTCCACAAATCAAACTTTTGGAAGGATTTCTCTCCACCTTTTTGCACAATTTCGAAAATGAAGGAGGAGGAAGGGTTTGGGTGGTTGATTTGGGGAAGTTAAAAGTGATGGTATGGTGGGGGGTTTGGGGTGTAATAAGTGGGTCATTTAAAATCAATTGCACTCCACAATTACCATGGTGTATAAAACACCCCAACATGATATTTTAAAAGCATTTACCAAAATGCGTCAAAATCCCAATTAAAATCATGCTCGACCAAATAATTATCGATTTCCATAAACAACCATAATAACTCCCAATTTCCCAACATGCATGTAGGGTCCTCCTACCTTAACATCATCTTTAACACATATAATGGACTAAACATTGCATATAATAACGTCTCAAGGTTAAGGTTGTAGTTTAAGCTATAAGATTACAGGCCAAAAATATGAAACTTCAAACTTAATTGATTACATTCTCAAAATGAATGTTGAAGCGATAGAATTATACTACTCCTAGAGTAGAGACTATCCCAAAAATCCTGCATCCTAATTTCTTTCACGCTCCTCATAGCTCACTATCTCAACCCGACCCTGAGCCTTTTGTCCAAAAGTGTACCTACAGGGACAACACATCGTGAGCATGCACATCTTTACTTAATCATCAAAAAGAAACATAACAGTAAATGTATGAAATCTTAGTTAAGTAAACTTGCTAGTTATTCGTTAACTTCTTCTTGTTGACCCTGATTTACATTCATACATATTGACATCTTACCCTGTTATATGGCGTCTTACCATATCATAAACATCGTATGGCATCTTGCCATGTGGGCGTCTTACCCAATCATAACATCGTATGGCATCTTACCGTATCATGACATCGTATCATGATATAAACATCATATAAACATCATCATTACTTGTCATAATCATCTTCATGGATATCGTATCCTCGTCACTTATCATAAACATCATCATCATAATTTACTTATCATACTCATCGCTCATCATAAACATCATTATCATAATTTACTTATCATACTCATCGTCGTAAACATCATCATAAACATCATCATTATCATAAACATTATCATTACAAACATCGTATGTAGGAGTATAGTTTACCGTCCAATACCCGTACGTTTCTTACGTACCTTAATCCCAAAAGTGGAGAAATCGGAGAGCTTTATCTCCTTGAGGTTGTGGATACTTGGGATGGTTCTACATAACCATACAAATTGATATTAGAAGCTAATCATAGTCCAATATCCAAAAATCCCACAAAAATATCAAAAATGCACATTTTTACACCTCGCGATCGATCGCCGCCCAGGCCCGATCGATCGCGAGATCATACTGGACGAGGCTCAAAATTTTGCATCTTGGCGATCGATCGCCACTTTTGGCGCGATCGATCGCCAGCCTCGCCGATCGATCACCCAAAGGTGGCGATCGATCGCCAAACGCTACTGGCGCCCACTGCTGGCTCGCGATCGATCGCCAAGAATGGGCGATCGATCGCCAGTCGCTGTACATCGAAAAATCGCCATTAATGAGCATTTTTCAAACCTTTCTTCATACCTTACAAAACCAAACTTCCCTACAACATCAATAACATCATAACCCACTAAAACCCACATAAAACACTTCAAAAATCATACCCCAACCATAAACAACATATACCCAAAACAAACCCACATAAAGCATCAAAAACTAACCCATTTCAACACCAAACATCATAAAACTTTTAGGAATGGTTCCATACCTCTTGTAGGCTCCAAATCCTAACAAAGATCACACAAACAAAGTTTTTGTGAAGCTTTCCTTCTCCTTCTTTGGTGGATCTCGAAAATGGGAAGGGTTTGGGGTTGGGAAGTGATTTTGGGGATTTTTAAAAAGTGAATGGTAAAGTGGGGTTAAAGTGATGGGTAAAGGATTAAAAATGGGTTGTTTAATTTAATCAAAATTGTACCCCAAACTTAACATGATGTATAAAATACTCCACTTGGTATTTTAAAGGCATTTTACAACATGCTACAAACTTCTCTTAAATTCATGCTTTCCTCATAATTGGTAATCAATATAATTAAATCATGCTAACACTTCATTACCCATCATATAAATTAATTACCAACATAAATAATCACATGACCATCATTAATGCTCAAATTGCATATAATTGATTTCGGGGCATCACAATGCATAACATGCATCTCAAAATGCATCCCCGGTCACGCCTACCATGACTAAGCATTTCAACATGATAAATAAATCCAACACATAATTAATTACCACCATAATTAATCATATAAACATAATTAATGCCCAAATTGCAATTAATTATTTCGGGGATATCACAATACTCCCCTACTTATAAGATTTCATCCTCGAAATCGCATGCACTTACCCCGAAATGAAACTAAACATAAATCACATACCAGATAATAGTTCCGGGTAGTGCTGCACCGTATGCCGCTCCGTCTCCCACGTAGCCTCCTCGACACCCCTGCGATCCCACTGAACCTTGATCATAGGTATCACTTTGTTCCGAAGTCTACGGTCTGCTCGATCCAGAATTCTAACAGGCCGCTCCACATAAGACACATCGGATTCTAACTGAACCTCAGAAGGCTGCAATACATGCGACGGATCCGGCTCATACTTCCGCAGCATCGATACATGAAACACATCATGTATGCCAGACAAAGAAGGTGGCAAAGCCAGTCGATAAGCCAAAGTGCCAATGCGCTGTAAGATCTCGTATGGCCCAACATACCTCGGAGACAGTTTCCCGCGCATCCCAAATCGCACAACACCTCTGAAAGGCGAGATCTTCAAGAAGACCTTATCTCTCAACTGAAACTCCAACGGTCTCCACCGTTTATTCGCATAAGTTGCCTGTCTGTCCTGGGCTGCTTTCTTTTTCTGCCTTATCATCTTTATCTTCTCTTCCATTTCCCGAACCAATTCCGGTCCTCCGACCGATTTGCGATCCAAGTCATCCCAACACAAGGGTGATCTACACCGTCTGCCATAAAGAGCCTCGAAAGGAGACATCTGAATGCTCGCTTGGTAGCTATTATTATAAGAGAACTCTACCAAGGCTACTGGATCCTGCCAAGAAGCATCGAACTCCAATACACAAGCCCTCAACATGTCCTCGAGCGTTTGGATAGTACGCTCGGTCTGGCCATCCGTCTGAGGATGATAAGCAGTGCTCAATCTGACTTCAGTTCCCAAGGCTGACTGAAGACCCTCCAAAAAATGAGACGTGAATCGTAGATCTCGGTCCGACACTATGGAAATGGGGATCCCATGCAATCTCACCACATCTCGAATATACAACTGGGCCATCCTCAGAAAGGTGAAGGTCATGCTATAGGGAATGAAATGAGCTACTTTAGTCAATCGATCCACAATCACCAAAATAGCATCAAAACCCGAAGCACTCCTCGGTAATTGAGTCACGAAGTCCATGGAAATGTGTTCCCACTTCCACTTCGGTATCTCCAAGCTTTTCAACTCCCCGCCAGGTCTCTGTCTCTCTGCCTTAACCTGCTGGCAGATCAAGCACCTCTTAACAAAAGCGACGACATCACACTTCATTCTTTTCCACCAAAACTGATCGCGTAGATCTTTATACATCTTCTTCCCGCCTGGGTGGATGCTAAGTCTGCTACTATGAGCTCGCTCCAAGATCCCTCTACGCAACTCAGACGTATTCGGAACCACCCAATGGCTACCCAATCTCAAGGATCCGTCCTCAGCCACTCTGAACTTCGTTGGCTGACCAAGATGTACTAAAGATAACCATCTCTGAATCTCATCATCTGATTTCTGAGCTTTTCTAATATTCTCATAGATATCTGGCTCAGCTAACAAGGTCGATACATATACAGGTGATGCATCTATGTCAAAATCATAGCCTAGATGGCAATAGGAGGTCATCATAGCTGACAAATTGATGACGTCCTCAGCAGTACTCCTCACTTTCCGGCTCAAAGCGTCTGCTGTCAAGTTAGCTTTTCCGGGATGGTATTCAATCTCACAATCGGAGTCCTTAAGCAAGTCCATCCATCTTCTCTGCCTCATATTCAGTTCTGCCTGAGTGAATAAGAACTTCAGGCTCTTATGGTCCGTGTATATGGTGAACGACGTACCATACAGATAATGCCTCCAAATCTTTAGGGCGAAGATGATAGCCGCCAATTCCAAGTCATGGACGGGGTATCTAGCCTCATGCGGCTTCAACTGTCTCAATGCATAAGCTACCGCATGCTTATCTTGCATCAGTACACACCCAAGGCCCTGAAGCGATGCATCGGTATACAAAACAAACCTGGAGTTTTTGAATTATCAGTACCGGTGCCGTCGTCAACCGGTGCTTCAATTCCTGGAAGCTCTCCTCACAAGTTTCTGACCAAAAGAACGGTACTCCCTTCTGGGTCAACTTTGTCAACGGCTTGGCAATCTTCAAAAAACCCTCGACGAAACGTCGGTAATATCCCGCCAAACCAAGAAAGCTTCGTATCTCAAGTACAGAAGTGGGTGCAGCCCACTCCATCACAGCTTCAATCTTCCTGGGATCCACAGATATCCCGCTGCTAGATATGACATGCCCCAGAAACACTACACTGCTCAACCAAAATTCACATTTGCTGAGCTTGGCATACAACTGATGATCTCTGAGAATCTGGAGTACTGTCCTCAAGTGTTTCACGTGCTCTTCCTCGCTCCGGGAGTAGATGAGAATGTCGTCGATAAATACAATGACGAACTGATCAAGATATGGCTGAAACACTCTGTTCATCAGACTCATAAAGACAGCGGGGGCATTTGTCACCTCAAAAGGCATGACTAAGAATTCATAGTGCCCATACCGAGTCCAAAATGCTGTTTTCTGCACATCTTCCTCCCTGACTCGAATCTGGTGATACCCGGATCTCAAATCAATCTTGCTATAAAGTCTGGTACCTTGCAACTGATCAAACAAATCATCAATCCTCGGAAGAGGATAATTGGTCTTCACTGTGGCTTTATTCAGTTGCCGGTAATCGATGGACAACCGCATCGAACCATCCTTCTTTTTCACAAAGAGAACCGGTGCACCCCAAGGCGATACGCTAGGGCGTATATATCCTTTGTCAAGGAGCTCCTGCAATTGTTCCTTCAATTCTCTCAACTCTGCCGGTGCCATGCTGTAAGGTGCACGAGAGATAGCGGATGTCCCCGGTAATAACTCAATCTCAAATTCGACTTTTCTAGCCGGTGGGAATCCGGGAATCTCTTCCGGGAATACATCAGCAAACTCTGCTACTACGGGTACATCCTCAACTCTCAGTTCTTTATTCTTCCAAGACGTGTCCACGACATAGATGAGATAGCCCGTGTGGCCACGTTCCAACAATTGAGTCATCTTGATTGCTGAAATCAACGGAATCTTTGCACGAGAACCGTTGCCATAAAAAGTCCACTGTATACCCAAATCAGATCTGAACCTCACTGTTCTCTGCCGACAATCCACCACTGCCTGGTATCTGTTCAGAATGTCAATACCCACGATGCAGTCAAAGTCTGACATGCCCAATACAATCAAATCTGCCTTCAACTCGTTGCCCTCAAAATAAATGAGGCAATCTGCCAGAAACTGATCGGCAACAACATTTCTTCCAGTGGGTGTCGAGACCATGAGAGGTGTGGTAGAGAAGACGTGCGCATATGGTGTCTTTCCACAAAGCCCACAGATACAAAGGAGTGGGAGGCACCTGTATCTATCAAAATAAAAGCAGGGTACGTAAATAAAAGGCACGTACCGGCGATCACCTCCTCCGGGGCTGCCTGAGCCTGCTCTCTGGTCAGTGCATACACCTGTCCCTGGGGCGGTCCCACTGTCTGACCTCCCGATGGTCGAGGCACAAACTGCTGCCTCTGGTGCACTGTCCTGTCCTCAAATCTCGGCTTGTTCCCTTGGAAAACTGACTGTCCTCCCCGAGTGGGGCAATACCGAGAAATGTGGCCCATCTTGCCACAACTATAACAAGCGGGGCAATTACTCGAAGAATGCGGCCCTCCACAATTGTCGCACCTTGTCTATCCCGATCTAGTTCCTTGAACAGGCCCTCGGTTGGTCGACCAATTGTTCTTCTTGTTCTCTTGCTTCCGACCAAATGATTTCTTTCCGCTGAACCGTGAGGATGAAGAGGCACCACGGGGCTTAAATGACTCTCCTCGGGGCCTCAAGCTATCAGTAGCTTGCCTCTGTTGTGGCACGTGTGGGGATACAGCATTAGGATAGGCCCCAACTCCGATCTCCGCAAGTTCTGCTCTTGTGAGAGCATCATCAAAAGAAGTGGGGTTATTTGTGATAACCCGATCAAAAAGCTCCGGCCGCAATCCCTTTAGAAAGTTTCTCATCCTTGCATGCCCATTGGTGGCAATGTGTGGGACATATCTCAGCAACGAAGAATAGTGCATAGCATAGTCTGACACTGACATGCTTCCTTGTTTCAAGTTTGCGAACTCATCTTCCTTCATCTGTCTCGCCGCCGCAGAGAAGTACCGGTTCAGAAACCGGGTTCTGAAGAGCGTCCAATCGATCAATGCACCATGTGCTCTCAGTTCCATTACCGTGCTCTTCCACCACATGGAAGGTTTCTTTGCCAGCTGGAACTCCGCCAGCCTCAGCCATGCTGTAACAGCACAAGGAGCGGATACAAATATCTGTTCAAGTCTCTCCAGCCACTCTTCGGCCTCCTCCCCTGATTCTGTCCACTCAAACCGGGGCGGGTGGTAAGACAGAAACTGAGTCAAACTGATCTCACCAGGTAGTAACAACTGAGCCACTGGTTCCATGCCTACAGCTGGTGGAGGTAAAGGGTTTGCCTGACCAATGCTCGCATTAACACTACCAACGTCACCCACCTCTTCATTGAGGTTTCCCAAGTTCATAGCCGCCATGCTGTAACACAAGGGTAAAACAATTCCAAAACAAACATATATATGTTATGCCGTTAGATAACATGAGTGATAATAAGCATGTTAGTATAACAGTATATACAACAATATGCACCACATGCATAAACATGCTTCAATGTAAGCACCTAGCCAATCATGCTAAGGCTACCCTTAACTCGTTCCCGGGTTCACTAACCACTGCTCTGATACCACTAATGTAAGGACCCTAGTTCCTTAAGTGCGGATTAAAGGCATAATTAGAGCTAACATACATCATCAGAGTTTAAATGTTCGTGTTGAGACTATGAGCCTTAAGAATTACATGCCAATTCAAGGACTATCAATGGATTAATTACATTCCCAATCTCAAAATGAATGTTATCAACTATAGCTTTACACTACTCCTAGAGTAGACATTATACAAAAGTAATCCTGTCCTTCATTTCTCAAAAGTGTTCTTCACAAGCTCACCGCCTCAACCCGCCTTAGCCCCTTTTTCATGCCAAAATGTACCTACAAGGACAACCCCCAAACATGAGCAATAATATTATTCATATCCAACACAATATGAATATAAGGCGTAAATGCATAATTCATAATAAAACACTTCCTGTTTTTCCCATGCATTTTAAACGCTTCCTTTTTGGTTGTCCCTGTACCATAACTCATGAGTATAATCAAATAGATTATTTAATGGTCCACACATGTCATGACATAATACCATCTCATCATCACCAATTACCAATCAACAATCCCTAGTCTGTTCATCACAATGTATTTTAATGCCCCTCGCTTTTCATATAGGCGGCATAGAATAACCTCGCTTCAATGGACATGCGGCGCTCCCACCCCTCGCTTCACATTGAGCGGCAAATATTCTTTCCTCGCCTTATATGACAACCACGCTTCAATGTGACATGCGGCGCTCCCACCCCTCGCTTCACATTGAGCGGCACCAAATCAAATAGCGGCAAGCATTAAAATCATCAAGGGATGACCATGACTCATGGGATGTGCACCAATAACCATCATATGCATATACAATCATCATGCATAATTCAACATGTATTTGCATCCACAATGCATAATTCCATATATACTCGCATCCACAATGCATAAACAATGAGTATATTAGATACATGTACCGTTGGGTGCCCGTACGTCTTCTACGTACCTTTCCAAAAGTAGGATGTGGTAGGACTTCACTTCCTTGGCTGTGTTGCCACCTGGGATGGTTCTACATATTCACACAAATCAATATTTGAACCCAATAATAGTCCGATACCAAAAATCCTACAAAAATAACCAAAAACATCACATTTTGTGACTCGCGATCGATCGCTGCGAAGGGCCGATCGATCGCGAGATCACACTGTCCGAAACTCAAATTTTGTTCCTCGGCGATCGATCGCTACACTTGGCGCGATCGATCGCCACCCTCGCCGATCGATCGCCCAAGCGTGGCGATCGATCGCCATAAGCTTCTGGAGCGCACTGTCGGCTCGCGATCGATCGCAAAAAACGGGCGATCGATCGCCGAGTCCTGCACTTCGAAAAATCGCCATTTTTGCTCTAAAACTCCTTTCCAATCCATTCCAACTCCCCTACCATCAAACCAACAACATCAAACACAATATAACCTTCAAAATACACTTTAAGCAACACAAAATCCAATACCCAACCAAAAATAATACCAACCCAAAATAACCCATTTCAAAACCATACAAAACCACAACAAATCCAATCCAAACACAACAAAAACAACAAGGAGGTATCCATACCTCTTGGGGGCTCCAAATATCCCAACAAATTCCACAAATCAAACTTTTGGAAGGATTTCTCTCCACCTTTTTGCACAATTTCGAAAATGAAGGAGGAGGAAGGGTTTGGGTGGTTGATTTGGGGAAAGTTAAAAGTGATGGTATGGTGGGGGGTTTGGGGTGTAATAAGTGGGTCATTAAAAATCAATTGCACTCCACAATTACCATGGTGTATAAAACACCCCAACATGATATTTTAAAAGCATTTAACAAAATGCGTCAAAATCCCAATTAAAATCATGCTCGACCAAATAATTATCGATTTCCATAAACAACCATAATAACTCCCAATTTCCCAACATGCATAACATGCATCTCGAAATGCATCCCCGGTCACGCCTACCATGACTAAGCATTTCAACATGATAAATAAGTCCAACACATAATTAATTACCACCATAATTAATCATATAAACATAATTAATGCCCAAATTGCAATTAATTATTTCGGGAATATCACAGAAAGCCTTTTAATTAAATCTAATATATAATAATCTAATTAAGGTTTTGAGGAAAAAGAGTTGATTATCATCAAACCTAATAGCCACCAAACTCTAAACCTCTCGGCCGCCGCCTCTTGCTCCCAACCTCACGCCGTTGCCGCCGCCGTGAATAGGATTTGAACGGCCGTCGTTGATCGGTTTTGAACCGTGAGTTTAGTTCCGGTTTAAGAACGAGTCTAGCAACTTGTTCTTGAAAACCCTTTTCGATTTGATCGTGTGGATAGCATAAAATCTTTGTTCGTGACTCTTGGTCTTGCAACGAGGATTCTGCTACAAACACGCTACAATGGTTTAATTCTTATCAACCTCGATATGATTACTTTGTATAGGTCCATGGTAGGAATCCAAATTTTATTTTCCGCTGCGTATTGCTTGATGGGATTTCTTGACAGTTTTTAACATCAACTTCCTAAAAGTTGGAATCAGGTTATAATTATTCTTTACTCAAGATCAGCATCTGAAGAAAATTACAGCCTTAGGAACAACAAATAACTAACACGCAAGCAAACAATTATTATCACAGAAGTAAATGTCTTAACATGTAGAAAATCCTTTGATTCCTCATCCTCAATTTTGAGGAGAATGAACACGGAGTATTTTCGAGATGGATCATGTGGATACTGGAAAGTAGGGCTGCTTACCGGGCCGGGTCAAACCGGACCCGGCCCGGATTTGGACCGTTAAGTCCGGTCCGAAACCGGAACCGGACTTAACGGTTCCGGTTCGCCCCGGAACCGGTTAGAAACCGGTCCGGGGCGGTCCCGAAGAACCAAACCGGTAGGACCGCCGGTTCCGGTCCTACCGGTCCGGTTCCGATTCCGAAACCGGAACCGGTAGACTTTAAAAAAAATAAAAAATAAATAAAATAAAATAAAAATTGAAGAAGGCAACGTTAACATTGTTAACGTTGCCTTCAACGTTAACAAATGTTAACGTTGGCAACGGCTCCGTTGCCAACGTTAACTTTTTATTTTATTTTTTTAAATATTTTTAATATAAAAAAAAAACTATAAATAGGGGATGTTGTGTTGTGTATTGTTTCATAACAATTCTTGTAACGAAAATTACTTCACTCTCATATTTTTCTCTCAATTGTGCTATTTACAATTTACTTATAGTCTTATATCATAATGGCATCTTCATCTAGCAGTGGTGCTGGTCGTAGCCGGGGTCGTAGTCGGGGTCTCGTTCCGGGTCGTCTATCACTGAGTTCATCTTCTGCAATGAATTTGCCTGTGCCAATTCCTGAGTTAAATGAAAGTTATGATTTTTTTTGCTGACCTCGATGTTGGTGGTTCTTCTATGAATGTCGAACCACAACAACCCCAACAACCTGCCGAACCTGTTGCTGCCCAAGCCCAAGAAAGACAACATGTGGAGTCATCCGGAGCCACTACAGCAGCAAGTAGACTACCTACTCGTGCCAAAAGAAGTAAGATATGGGATCACTTTGAACTCGGTCAAAAAGAAGGTACTAATGAATCTGTTGCAATATGTAAATTATGTAAGATCCAGTATTCATATAAAGCCGGTGGTTCCAGTGGAGGCACCGGAACATTTAAAAAACACTTAGTAAAAAAACATAATTTTGATGAGACAACATTACAACCATTAAGTCGAGAAGCAACACAAGCACAAATTAATGTTCTTACTGGCACGAATTTTATTTTAACTGCTGAAATTAATCGTAGGTCACTTGTTAGATATGTGATCAGATGTGAACTACCTTTTATACAAGCTGAACGTGCTGGTTTTATTGAATTTGCTTCGTCTATACAACCCATGTTTAAACATATATCCAGGCACACACTAAAAAGAAATTGTATGGACGTATTTGTTGAATATAGAAATACATTGTTTCAACATCTTTCTAGTTTGCCTTGTAGGGTTAGTTTAACAACTGATATTTGGACAAATGTAAATTCTGATTCATATCTTGTTGTCACTTGTCATTGGATTGATGATAATTGGTGTATGCAAAAAAGGATTTTGTCTTTAGATGAGTTAGATTGTGCACATACTGGTTATGTAATTGCTGTAAGGACCCCAAGCCCTTAACCCTTAATTAGTGTATTAACCACTATGTGTGGCACATGCTTTCAATAAAAAGCCAATCGGGAAGCTTAGATGATACTTTATCATTGCATGGTAATTACAAAAAAAATTCCTTTAACACTCAATGTTATAAGGTCATCAGCCTAACAACGAAATAGACTCACAAAGTTCGCCCAATACCATCCCTTTTTGCCACTTTTCACATTGTGGACTTTTATAAAAATTTGGGCAGAGTCTCCCCATAAATAGAGCTATCCCGAAATAAAAGCACAACACATAACATAATTCCCGGCCAGGGAAAACATAATACTCATCAGAAAGCAGTAATACCAAGTAAATTCCCAGCCAGGGAAGACACCACACATATGACGACATAAATGGGTCTCAACACCCACATAATACACTAACGACTCTCATATCATTTGCAATTCTACCACAATTGCATGCAACATATAATGAAAGAGAGGAAGGCTCATGCCTTTATATACAACCCATATACAAGAATGTTCGTGCTCACATGCGAGCATCATAAATGTGTATATAAACCTCGGGTGTATATAAGTACTCTATACGATACCGTGCTCCATCAAGCCCTGGTACCACGATCCTGTGAGTACATCCAATCAACAGCTCGAGCTCAGCTCCACAGCCATCGATGCACCTGTTCACCTGCCCCAACAGAGACAGCCCCCCACGGGGTGAGCATACCAATACACAAAATCACATAATCACAATAATGAAATTCATAATTTACAACAAAAGTAAATACTAATAAATTTAAATGATACTCCCTGGATGGCAACATCCTCATCCGGGATTCCGTGTACTGTCCCTGTTCTCACAATCATCAAACTCATCAAATCTCATAAATCAGTAAATCAACACATTGATTTAACTCATTGCATGCCTAGTTCTCGAATATCAATCATTAATGATCCCAAGTTCATTATACATGCAAATATATATATCTCAATATCTAATACTGATTTCATAACCTCGCTATTAATCACAGATAGCTCAAATGCCTAGCATTTATTTTACCAATTCTCCATTATATCTAGACATCTCAAGTGTCTTATAATGAATACATGATCCCATGATCATTCTCAGGCATCTCAAATGCCCTACAATAGTCATATACATCAGGTACCCCATATACCTTATGAGAGTTACACTACTCTAGTATCACACGCGCCCCTGGCGGCGATATCAAGATTAGGTCGCTTCATAGCTTCTCAACACATATAAATAATCCTCATGCAACACATATAAATAATCCTCGTGCACGATTATTCAATAAAATCAAAATACATTATGCATTCACAAATGCTCTAATATGTAGTAATGCTCGTACGTCGCACGTACCTTAAATCTCCGAAGTCCGAGCCAAATCTTGCTCGAGTTCCATGCCCCGATGAATGATGTGCTAACACGATAAATAATTCACAATTATTTACGAACATGTAACCCATGCTCAAGCACACCTATAACCCTCAAAAATATTGTCAACACACGACAATTAACCTCTTAAAAGACCCGGGGCAGGGTACATGCAGGGAGGGAAATAAATGAGACATATCGAAATTTGTTCAAGAATACCCTACAAAAATCGAACCCGAATCTCACAATTTCGAACCCAAATAAATACCATAATTCATCTAAAATGAGAATTAAGCTATCCAAGCAAGAATCAACACCCCTTGCCAAAAAACCCCAATTTTCGAACTCAACCCCTTAAATTCGAACCCAAACAAGCCCTTAAATTCGAACCCTTATAATTCATCAAATTCGAACACAATAATGGCAGGGAAAAACACGAAAATGACGAAAAAGGGGTAAGGGAGGTTACCCAATCGAAAATCGGAAGAAATCGGACGAAATCCGATGAACCCTAGAAATTGGGGATCGACGCCTCCAGCCAAAATCCGACTTCAAAACGCGACGAAACTTCGAATTGACGGAGGGGAAAGCTGCGCCTCGACGAGACGAAGCCGGCGGCGGGTCGCACGCGCCGAACGGCGGTGGGACGGCGGCGGGCGAAGCGTTTTAGCGCGCGGAGGGGGCTGGCAGACGGGAGGGGCGCGCGGGAGAGAGAGAGAAGAAAGTTGGGGCTGAAATGAAAATATCCTCAAAATTTTGGGTTCAATTGGTATTTATAGCAAAAATACCCCGAAAAATTAATAGCCCCACAAATACATCATGATTCATTAAAAATCATCTGTTTTCAAAAATTCTCTCTCTAACTCCAAAACCCCCTACCGGTGCTCACACAGCACCCGAGATCCCGAGACACATCAAAAACCCAACTCTTAGGTTTTACACAGTAATGTGAATACAATCTCAACCTCTGGATCCAACGATCCCAACTACCCAATTAAACGAGCCCAGAAGGCCCAACACCTCGATTAAATTCCAAATCGCCACGTAAAACCACTTTAGGGATTAATAACACTGGCGGCGATCGATCGCTTCCCTCAGGCGATCGGTCGCCTCAAAATTTCCTCTGCGGCGATCGGTCGCCTCAAACATGGCGATCGATCGCCATTCCTTTGATTTGGCTACTGCCTCTCGGCGATCGGTCGCCTCATTTTAGGCGATCGATCGCCTAACCCGCTAAAAGCCCACTGCCTCTTGGCGATCGGTCGCCTCTTTTCAGGCGATCGATCGCCTCGCGCAGAGGCGCGATTTCTGCCATTTTTGTTCCCAAAATTTCTTCCAATCCATACCAACACTTATACAAACAAACAACAACAAAAATGACAACTTAAACCACCAAAATATACTTCAAAACAAGTATAAATCCAACCTTTAACCAAACCCACAACAACCCAACATAAACCCATTTTAAAACCATCCAAAATCATACTAAACTCAAACAAAACCTTACAAAATTAACCATGAGGTATCCATACCTCTTGGGGACCTCAAATCACCCAACAATCTCCACAAAACAAGATTTTGCAAGGACTTCTCTTCTCCCCAAAGCTCAAGCTCGAAAATGGAGGGGAAGGGTTTGTTGGAAGTTGATTTGGTAAAGTAAAATAGATTTTGGTAAAGGTGTGGGGTGTTTGGGTATGAAAAGGGGGATTGGGTTAATTAAAAAATGCAATCCACAACCCATGGTGTATAAAACACCCCAACATGATATTTTTCAAAGCATTAAACCAAATGCACCAAAATATCAATTAAACACATGATTTCCAATTAATTGCTAACCAAGGCAAATAAATCATGCTTCCAACCATAATTCCCAACATACCCAACATGCACCCTGAAATGCTATCCCGGGTCACTCTAACACGTGACTAAGCATTTCCACATAATAATTCCAATACCTAATTAATTACCACATAATTAATCATATAAACACAATTAATGCACCAAATTGCAATTAATCATTTCGGGGATATCACAATAGTCCCCTACTTATAAGATTTCGTCCTCGAAATCACATGCACTTACCCCAAAAAAGAAACTAAACATAAACACATACCAGAGAATAGTTCCGGGTAGTGCTGCACCATATGCCGCTCCGTCTCCCACGTAGCCTCCTCGACACCCCTGCGATCCCACTGAACCTTGATCATAGGTATCACTTTATTCGAAGTCTACGGTCTGCTCGATCCAGAATTCTGACAGGCCGTTCCACATAAGACACATCGGACTCTAACTGAACTTCGGAAGGCTGTAAAACATGCGACGGATCCGGCTCATACTTCCGCAGCATAGACACATGAAACACGTCATGTATACCAGATAAAGAAGGCGGCAAAGCCAGTCGGTAAGCTAAGGTGCCAATGCGCTGCAAAATCTCGTACGGTCCAACATACCTCGGAGACAGTTTCCCGCGCATCCCAAATCGCACAACGCCTCTGAAAGGCGAGATCTTCAAAAAGACCTTATCTCCCAACTGAAATTCCAACGGTCTCCGCCGTTTATTTGCATAAGCTGCCTGTCTGTCCTGGGCCGCTTTCATTTTCTGCCTTATCGTCTTTATCTTTTCTTCCATTTCCCGAATCAACTCCGGTCCTCCGACCGATTTGCGGTCCAAATCATCCCAACACAAGGGTGATCTACACCGTCTGCCATAAAGAGCTTCAAACGGAGCCATCTGAATACTCGCCTGGTAGCTATTGTTATAAGAAAACTCTACCAAAGGCACTGAATCCTGCCAAGAGGCATCGAACTCCAAAACACAAGCTCTTAACATGTCCTCGAGCGTCTGGATAGTGCGCTCGGTCTGGCCATCCGTCTGAGGATGATAAGCAGTGCTCAATCTGACTTCAGTTCCCAAAGCTGACTGAAGACCTTCCCAGAAATGAGATGTGAATCGCGGATCTCGATCTGACACTATGGAAACGGGGATCCCATGCAATCTCACCACATCTCTAATATACAACTGCGCCATCCTCAAAAAGGTGAAAGTCATGCTATAGGGGATAAAATGAGCTACCTTAGTCAATCGATCCACAATCACCCAAATAGCATCAAAGCCTGAAGCACTCCTCGGCAAGTGAGTCACGAAGTCCATGGAAATGTGCTCCCACTTCCACTTCGGTATCTCCAAGCTTCTCAATTCGCCGCCGGGTCTCTGTCTCTCTGCCTTAACCTACTGGCAGATCAAACACCTCTTCACAAAAGCGACGACATCAGACTTCATCCTTTTCCACCAAAACTGACCACGCAGATCTTTACACATCTTCCTCCCGCCTGGGTGGATGCTAAGTCTGCTACTATGAGCTCGCTCCAAGATCCCTTTACGCAGCTCCGGCGTACTCGGAACCACCCAACGGTCACCCAATCTCAAAGACCCGTCATCGGCCACTCTGAATTTCGTTGGCTGACCAAGATGTACTAAAGATAACCACCTCTGAACCTCATCATCTGACCTCTGAGCTCTCCTGATGTTCTCATAGATGTCTGGCTCGGCTAACAGAGTCGATACATACACAGGCGATGCATCTATGTCAAAATCATAGCCCAGATGGCAATAAGAGGTCATCATGGCTGACAAATGGATGACGTCCTCAGCAGAACTCCTCACTTTCCGGCTCAGAGCATCTGCTGTCAAATTAGCTTTTCCGGGATGGTACTCGATCTCACAATCATAGTCCTTGAGTAGGTCCATCCACCTCCTCTGCCTCATGTTCAACTCTGCCTGAGTGAATAAAAACTTGAGGCTTTTGTGATCCGTGTAAATGGTAAACGAAGTACCATACAAGTAATGCCTCCAAATCTTCAGGGCAAAGATGATAGCCGCCAATTCCAAGTCATGAACTGGATATCTGGTCTCATGCGGCTTCAACTGCCTCGATGCATAAGCTACCACATGCTTATCTTGCCTCAGAACACACCCAAGGCCCTGAAGTGATGCGTCAGTATACAGAACAAATCTGGAGTTCTCCGTAGGGATCACTAACACTGGCGCCGTCGTCAACCGGTGCTTTAACTCTTCGAAGCTCTCCTCACAAGCTTCTGACCAAAAGAAAGGCACTCCCTTCTGAGTCAACTGTGTCAACGGCTTGGCAATCTTTGAAAAGCCCTCGACAAAGCGTCGATAATAACCGGCCAAACCCAGAAAACTCCGGATCTCAGGCACAGAAGTGGGGGCAGCCCACTCCATCACAGCCTCAATCTTCTTGGGATCTACCGATATCCCACTGCTCGATATGACATGCCCCAGAAACACTACACTGCTCAGCCAAAATTCACACTTACTGAGCTTAGCATATAACTGATGCTCTCTGAGAATCTGAAGCACTGTCCTCAAGTGTTTCACATGCTCTTCCTCACTCCGGGAGTAGATGAGAATGTCGTCAATAAACACAATGACGAACTGATCAAGATACGGCTGAAACACTCTGTTCATCAGGCTCATAAAGACTGCTGGAGAATTCGTCATGCCGAACGGCATCACTAGGAACTCATAATGTCCATATCGGGTCCGGAATGCTGTCTTCTGCACATCTTCCTCCCTGACTCGAATCTGATGATACCCGGATCTCAAATCAATCTTGATATACACCCTGGTACCTTGCAACTGATCAAACAGATCGTCGTTCCTTGGAAGAGGATACTTGTTCTTCACTGTAGCCTTATTCAGTTGCCGGTAATCGATACACAACCGCATCGAACCGTCCTTCTTCTTCACAAAGAGAACTGGTGCGCCCCATGGCGACACACTCGGGCGTATATATCCCTTGTCAAGGAGATCCTGCAACTGTTCTTTCAACTCTCTCAACTCAGCCGGTGCCATCCTATAAGGTGCACGAGAGATAGCGGATGTCCCTGGCAACAGCTCGATCCCAAACTCGACTTCCCTAGCCGGTGGGAATCCTGGGATCTCTTCTGGAAATACATCAGCAAACTCTGCCACTACTGGCACATCCTCAACTCTCAGTTCTTTACTCTTCCCAGACGTGTCCACGGCATAAATAAGATAACCCGTGTGGCCACGTTCCAATAACTGAGTCATCTTGATCGCTGAAATCAACGGAATCTTCGCACGAGAACCGTTGCCATAGAAAGTCCACTGACTGCCCAACTCAGGTCTGAACTTCACTGTCCTCTGCCGGCAATCTACCACTGCCTGATATCTGTTCAGAACATCAATACTCAAGATGCAGTCGAAGTCTGACATACCCAACACAATCAAGTCTGATCTTAATTTGTTGCCCTCAAAATAAATGAGGCAGTCTGCCATAAACTGATCAGCAACAACATTTCTTCCAGTGGGTGTCGAGACAAGGAGAGGCGTGGGTAAAGAAGACGTGCGCATATGGTGTCTTTCCACGAAACCCACCGATACAAAAGAGTGGGAGGCACCTGTATCGATCAAAATAAAAGCAGGGTACGTAAATAAATGACACGTACCGGCGATCACCTCCTCTGGGGCTGCCTGGGCCTGCTCCCTGGTCAGTGCATACACCTGCCCCTGGGGTGGTCCTACTGTCTGACCTCCCAATGGTCGAGGCCCAAACTGCTGCCTCTGCTGCACCGTCCTATCATCAAACCTCGGCCTGTTGCCCTGAAACTCAGACTGTCCTCCCCGAGTGGGGCAATACCGAGCGATGTGGCCCATCTTGCCACAGATATAACATGCAGGACACTTGTTTGAAGAATGTGACCCTCCACAATTGTTGCACCTCGGCTCTCCCGACCTATCCCCTTGTGAAGATCCTCGATTGGCGGACCAATTACCCTTCTTGCCATCCTGTTTCTGACCAAAGTACTTCTTTCCACCAAAACGTGAAGATGAAGAGGCGCCATGAGGCTTAAATGGTTCTCCCCGGGGCCTCAAACTGTCACTAGTCTGCCTCTGATGCGGTACTGGTGGTGGCATAGTACTAGCATAAGCTCCCACCCCAAGCTCGGCAAGCTCCGCCCTTGTGAGAGCATCATCAAAAGAAGTTGGGTTATTGGTGATAACCCGGTCATAGAGCTCCGGTCGCAACCCCTTCATAAAGTTCCTCATCTTTGCGTGCCCATTGGTGGCAATGTGGGGAACGTACCTCAACAACGAAGAGTACCGTGTGGCATAGTCTGCCACTGTCATGTTCCCCTGCTTCAAACTTGTAAATTCATCCTCCTTTGTCTGTCTCGCCGCTGCGGAGAAGTATCGGTTCAGAAACCTAGTCCTGAAGAGTGTCCAGTCAATCACAGCACCCAGTGCTCTTAGCTCCATCACCGTGCTCCTCCACCACATGAGAGGTTTCTTTGCTAACTGAAACTCCGCTAGTCTCAGCCACGCTGTAACAGCACAAGGAGCCGATACAAAGATCTGTTCAAGTCTTTCCAACCACTCTTCAGCCTCTTCTCCGGACTCTGTCCCCTCAAACCGGGGCGGATGATACGATAGAAATTGCGTCAGACTAATCTCACCCGGCAGTAATAACTGAACCACTGGTTCGATGCCTACAGCCGCTGGAGGTAGAGGGTTCGCCTGTCCGATACTTGCATTCACACTACCAACATCTCCAACTTCCTCATTAGCAGCCATGCTGTAATACAAATGTTAACAAAATTCCAAAGCAGTATATATGTTATGCCGTTAGATAACAGGAATGAGAATAAGCACGTTAGTATAACAGGATATACATCAATATGCACCACATGCATAAACATGCTTCGAATGTAAGCACCTAGCCAAACATGCTAAGGCTACCCTTCACTCGTTCCCGGGTTCTCTAACCACTGCTCTGATACCACTAATGTAAGGACCCTAATCCTTAAGTGCGGAATCAAGGCATAATAGAGCTAATATAAATGATCAGAGTGAGAAATAACGTGTTGAGTTTATGAGCTTAAGCATTACATGCCAAAAATAAGGACTACCAAAAATGGATTAATTACATTCCCCATCAATGAATGCTATCAACTAGATTTACACTACTCCTAGAGTAGACACTAGGCAAAATAATCCTATCCTTCATCTACCAAAGATGCTCTTCAAGCTCACTGTCTCAACCCGTCTAGCCCTCCTATCATGCCAAACGTGTACCTACAAGGACAACCCCCAAACATGAGCAATAATAATCATTCATATTCAACACAATATGAAGATAAAGCGTAAATGCATAATCATAATATGGTACTGTTGCATACATGATGCTGTTTCCTATCTTTTTATAGTAGGATGCTTGAGTTGCGTATCATGATATGCATGTTTTGTATATACAATTTCGAGGACGAAATTCAATAAGTGTGGGAGAATTGTAATGCCTCGATTTATGTTATATACGTATGATATGATTATGGTGTAATTATATCACGTGGCGGTATGATATTGGGGGTTCAGGTGGAACTAATAATGAAACATGGTGAACAATGATTTAATAACATCTTAAGTCATGATCTAGTAGGCCTTTGGAATATGCATATGATTTTACTTGCAATTGGAGTTGCATTTGAATTTGAATTTCATATGCCTTTGTATTTCATGTAAGGTTGCATTAGCATGTGAATTTGTGGTTGGATTTACATGTTGAGGTGAGTTCTCATGTGCTTATAACAAGTGGCTATAAGAAAGAGCTTAGTGAGCTTAAACTCACAATACACCACTTTTCACCTAAAAATCTCTACCAAGCTTCTCTCCCTCTCTTTCAACTTTCTTGTGATTTAAGCTTAGGATTCACTTGTGAATTGAGCTAGGAAGGTGTGTGAAGTGAAATTGTACCATCTTGGTAAGGATTTCATGGTTTTACACTTGATTTGTGTAGTTGGTGTTGAAGTATGTGTCTTGGAATATCAAATATGTATGCTTAGAATCATAACTTGTTTCTTTGCCAAGAATTTGTTTCGGATGTTAGAAACATGTTTATATGATACTAGGGATTGCATGAATTATGTTTACATGTTAAACTTTGAGGTATAGGAGAAGAACCATGGAGATAAGCTTGAAAATCGCCATTTTTCTCATTTTTCTGATCGGGCCGATCGATCGGCTGTGGTCTCGATCGATCGCCGCGACCAGTGAAGGTTTAAGGCGGTTTGAGCATGAGGCGATCGATCGGTGATTTGAGGCGATCGATCGGTGCAAGGTGACGATCGATCGGTGATTTTGTGCGATCGATCGGTGAAGCATGAACAGTTCGGCGATCGATCGAGATTTTGAGGCGATCGATCGGTGATGGCAGAATGTTGAAAATTTTATATTTTTGTAGAATTTGATTTTAATGCCTAGGATAACATGGTATATTGTTGGCATTGTTGTAGCATCATCTCAGGGGACGGGACAACGAGGCAATTAGACAGGGACGCCTAATTTAAATCGTTTGTGTCGCAGTACAGGTACGTGTTGACGTACGGAGTATCGATATGATGCGATGATGATGTTATGGTTTTGATATCAAATGAATTTATGTTATCTTGTGTCATATGATTGGTAGTTCATATGCATGTTCATACATGAATTTCATATGAGTGGGATGGATGCCTTGATAGATATGTGTATATGCTTTGGTGAGATCATTGCCTCGAGAGATATGCCTGGTGTGGTATATGCTTTGGCTAGGATCGTTGCCACGATAGATATACTACATATGCTTTGGCTTGAGAGATATACACTTGGTGTGGGTATATGCTCTGGCTATTATCACCGATGAGCATGGTACTATGATATGTGCTGCTATTTGCAGATGTGATGTGGTTCCACTGACATATTGAGCTGATTAGGCATATCATATGGGGCTCGTGATAATAGGGAAATTGTTGAGACATGTCATGACATAGTGCATTTGTGGATGCATGTTACAGAACATTCACGTATTGATGATTTAATTGTGCTTTATCATTGATATTGATATTATGGTTTGATATTGCACTGAGATATTTGTTATCTATACTCATTGTGTGAATGTTTCTGTAGGGACTCATATACGTGGGGAGTGTGAGTCATGATTTCCGCTGCGAGGGGAACCACTGCCTAGGAGTTCTTTTGGATTAGGTTGTTTATGTACATATTATGTATAGTTTGTTAGGGTTTTTGATAACCTTGTAAACAACTTAACTAGTATGAACTCTTAATCCGTGCATGGTACATTACTTAATTCAGACTCACATTGAATGTTTAATGGATACATAATGGATTAAGTAAAGAGGACCCCACACATAATCATAATAAAACACTTCCTGTTTTCCCATGCATTTCAAACGCTTCCCGTTTAGTTGTCCCTGTACCATAACTCATGAGTATAATCAACAGATTATTTTTAATGGTCTAAACATGTCATGACATATACCAGCTCATCAATACCAAATACTGATCACCAATCCCTAGTCTGTCCATCACAATGTATTTTAATGCCCCTCGCTTATTTACATATAGGCGGCATAGGATAACCTCGCTTCAATGGACTGCGGGACTCCCACCCCTCGCCTCTCATTGAGCGGCAAATACCCTTTCCTCGCCCTATATGATAACCACGCTCAAATGTGACATGCGGCGCTCCCACCCCTCGCTTCACATTTAGCGGAACCAAACCAAATAGCGGCAAGCATTAAAATCATCAAGGGATGACCACGACTCATGGGATGTGCACCAATAATCATATGCATCTATAAACATCATGCATAACATGTATTTGCATCCACAATGCAATACCACATATATACTTGCATCCACAATGCATAGCAATAAGTATATAAGATACATGTACCGTTGGGGTGCCCGTACGTCCACTACGTACCTTTCCAAAAGTGGATTTGATATGGCTTCAATTCCTCGGTTGCGTTGCTACCTGGGATGGTTCTACACAATCACACAACCCCATATTAGAAGCCAAATAATAGCCAAATACCAAAAATTTGACAAAATAAATCATTTTCCAAAAATCCACTGGCGGCGATCGATCGCTTCCCTCAGGCGATCGGTCGCCTCAAAATTTCCTCTGCGGTGATCGGTCGCCTCAAACATGGCGATCGATCGCCATTCCTTTGATTTGGCTACTGCCTCTCGGCGATCGGTCGCCTCATTTTAGGCGATCGATCGCCTAACCCGCTAAAAGCCCACTGCCTCTTGGCGATCGGTCGCCTCTTTTCAGGCGATCGATCGCCTCGCGCAGAGGTGCGATTTCTGCCATTTTTGTTCCCAAAATTTCTTCCAATCCATACCAACACTTATACAAAGAAACAACAACAAAAATGACAACTTAAACCACCAAAATATACTTCAAAACAAGTATAAATCCAACATTTAACCAAACCCACAACAACCCAACATAAACCCATTTTAAAACCATCCAAAATCATACTAAACTCAAACAAAACCTTACAAAATTAACCATGAGGTATCCATACCTCTTGGGGACCTCAAATCACCCAACAATCTCCACAAAACAAGATTTTGCAAGGACTTCTCTTCTCCCCAAAGCTCAAGCTCGAAAATGGAGGGGAAGGGTTTGTTGGAAGTTGATTTGGTAAAGTAAAATAGATTTTGGTAAAGGTGTGGGGTGTTTGGGTATGAAAAGGGGGATTGGGTTAATTAAAAAATGCAATCCACAACCCATGGTGTATAAAACACCCCAACATGATATTTTTCAAAGCATTAAACCAAATGCACCAAAATATCAATTAAACACATGATTTCCAATTAATTGCTAACCAAGGCAAATAAATCATGCTTCCAACCATAATTCCCAACATACCCAACATGCACCCTGAAATGCTATCCCGGGTCACT
The DNA here is from genome assembly GCA_907163345.1 of Haberlea rhodopensis. NCBI lineage: Eukaryota > Viridiplantae > Streptophyta > Magnoliopsida > Lamiales > Gesneriaceae > Haberlea > Haberlea rhodopensis. The sequence goes on from CAJQUN010000281.1 coordinate 86,476, forward strand.
CTAACACGTGACTAAGCATTTCCACATAATAATTCCAATACCTAATTAATTACCACATAATTAATCATATAAACACAATTAATGCACCAAATTGCAATTAATCATTTCGGGGATATCACATCTACAATGCAATCTCTCCAAAATATGTTTCAATTGTATTATAATCAACAGGCAAGTGAATCATCGCAACAAAGGCCTGTTGAAGAACAACCCCAAGCTCAATCTAAAGGTGGGGGCATCAATTTGCTTAGATTGCTGGGCAGGAAAAAACTTAAGGGAAAAGGACCTTCTACTAGCACGTCGACTGAGTTGCAAATTTATCTGAATTATCAATTTCTAACCGAAGACAACTTCGACGTCTTACAATGGTGGAAGTCCAATGCAGCACAATTCCCTATCTTAGCCAAAATGGCTAGAGACGTGTATGATGTACAAGCTTCAAGCGTCGCTTCTGAATCGGCATTCTCAACATGCGGCCGTATTATTGGTGACTACAGAAGTAGTCTATCAGCTGATTCGTTATGCATGCTCATGTTACTTAAAGATTGGTTTGAAGCAGAATGCAAAAATAGAAGAGATGGGACGGTTGACGAATTCGTAAATCATTATGACGAGCAAGAAGAAGAGATAGCCAAAACAATACTTATCAATTATGAAGACTGCTAAGTACTAAATTGTAATATTTTTTTATTTAGATTTTCAATTGTCATGTCTTTACAATTATTTGTATGCTAGAAGTATTTAAACACATAGACATGTTTAAATAACCCATAAAAATTGTTAAATTTCTAAACCCTTTAAAAATTACCAAAATTCCGAGAGGCGTAACTACGCCTCCAAAGTGGCGTAGTTACGCCTCTTAAAAAAAAAAGTTGTAGCTTAGGCGTAGCTACGCCTGAATGCGGCGTCTTTACGCCTCATTTAAAAAAAAAAAATACGAAAATCCGATAAGGATCCGAACCAAACCGGAACCGGTTGGAACCGGAACCGGTTTGATCCGGTTCCTTAACGGACCGGACCGGTTCCGCCCATATCGGGTCCGAACCGGCCGGTTCCGGACCGGTTCCAACCGGTAAGCAGCCCTAGTGGAAAGTGACAACTGTCTGGCTTGGTCTAGAAAATTGCTTGAAAAGGTAGAAGTACACATGGTATACATAACAAGAAACATAATGATTTAGGTAAATGAGAGATGATCTTGTGAAACTGTGAAGATCCTACAATGAAAATAGTTCAGCGCAATATGTGCTCCCCGAATCCATATTTATTTATTGATACCCGAAGTTTAAAAAAATCATGTCTCAGTATCCATTAGAGAACCAAGCCTATTTATTTATAAACAAGCAAGCTATGTAAGCACAGAGGGTGAAACGTTTCCAATTTAATTTATAAACAAGTAAGCCATGTAAACACAGAGAGTGTAAAGTTGTTCGCCCATAAATGAGGAATATTGAAATAACCAATTTTTTTGATTGCCTAATATATCAGTAAAATTGTATTTTTGGCACCCAAAGATACCAAGGATCCAATTAAGGCACATTTTAAGCAAATCTCTAATTGAGAAACTAATTAAAATTACAACTGTAAAAGAGAAACATTTTTTGAATTGAAAAGACATGAGTTTTATTCACCTATTAACATTTTCAATGTTTGGATTTTGGAAGGAAAAACAGACATCAGAGACACTTGTAAGAATTTCAATTTGAAAAGAGATGAAAAAAATCGAGATATTTGTTGGGGTTACACGACCAGTACGCACTGAAGTTCAACAATATAATCCACATGTGGCTATTTCACATATTTCATATACCATCTCAAGAATAATATAAAAAATGTAGAGGCTTTAAGAACTCACAATTACATGCCAGTCTTCGCGGTAGACTTCACCATAAGATCCTGCAATAAGAATTATCAAATAGAATCTGCTGCTTAGAATGATCATGCAGCCATACGAAATGAACAGAAAATTTAATTTGTTCACATATCTACCATTATTTGAACAATCATAAACTCTAACCTTCGAGTCAATACAGTCTAAATTCTAGGGTGACTCAAGTTATGTCAAGCCTAAACTAAATTCATAGAGAACCTACAATTATCAACAATGAATAAGGTATTTCTTGTTGGGTTTCCGTACCCCGGCGTCAGATCCAAACGCAGCGGAAATAATACAATAAACATATCTGACCCGGGGACGGACGATCGCGCCTGATTCATATATTAACATGCATAAATCGAATAAATGACGAAAAGGAATTACCGTTCACCGATGTGAATCTGATAGCGGTCACCCTCGAGTCCAACCAACCTGACCAGATCTACAAGCACAACACCAGTGCTAGTGTGATGTCGGCTTTTCTATGAGAGTGTGTATAGAGAGGACAAAACTACTTAACCCTAGAGATGAACATATATTTATAGGAGTTTGGGTCATTTATTTGGCTATGGTTATTAGGGTCCAACGGGCCAACAATTGGCCCATTGGCTTGTAGGGCATCTAATGCTAACAATCTCCCACTTGCCCAAAAGCCAACACAAAACTGCAAACTCATAACCAAGTAATTCAATCAAATTGAATAACTTGACGTACTACCAAAGTACATAATTATGCAACATAAATATATCAAATGTTTTAATTTTAGAACTTTCTATAGATGAAACATTTTCAAATATAGAAACTCCACTAAAGTGAGGAGCTTTCAGAAATTAAATTCATCTCTTCTAAATCACTCAATATGAGCACTTAACATTTAATTCTCAATTCTCATCAATAGATCAGCGGCCGGTTGATTGTGACCCAGCGAGGCTCAAGTGTATCATAGCAGTAGGATCACAACCTTTGTGATTTTAGAAGTTAAACAACTTCTTGGGCTTACCCTGAATGCCCCATTGCCAATTAAACTCCTTTTAATAGACAATGGCTGAAATATAATTCCAGCACAACCTACCGATCGTGGGTAGCGCCTAGCATCTATGCTTCACGAAGACCTAGATACAAATGACTAGCAACATACGAGAACCTGTCAGTCATAGTTAGCGTGCAGTACATTCCTTTCACTCAATATGTCCCGATTGAATCAAGAGCATTGGTTGATCGAGACCCTTTATGATTTCAATAACTATGTATTTGTTTCACGTTATATGATTCATTTGTGTGCGTATATGAAAAACTCTTTTTTCACAAGCACTACCCACTCTGGCCAGAGATTCCTCGAATCATATATAGAAAAACACATAGGACATCCTGGTTCATCAAGACCAGTGGTGAATCCCCAACGACAATCATAGGCCTCTGACAGCATCACTGAATACCCAAAATAACAACTTTATGACCCGCATGTGATCAGTCATTAAATCAAAGTACACAGCTATCTGTCAAGACCTCAATGATGCCTCGGGTCATGAGGAGTAATGGTGCACAACTATGACTAGAAATTCTATACTCGACAAGTGGTAACCACTTATAGAATTCCGAGTAGGGTCGTTCAGTGAACTCATTCCTAATGAGCACCTATTCATGTGTGCTGACTTCTCCAAGCCAACGCCGATGAAACGCGGCGCACTACACTATACACATCATGAATACCAGTCTCTAGCGAGCATATATCGATATCCCATTCTCGAAGGCTCATCGACCAGGAACATTTAGAAATCGCAATCGAGAATGTATTTCATGGTCACCATCATATGCGTAACCACATTCTATGGACTATAGCAACTTCAAGGACTTCATCAATACATCAAGATGCATGGGTAAACAGATGAAGAAGTGCCATATATATTAATATTCAAACAAATATTTGTCATAATAAGATTATAAGTACAATCAATCAACTATTGATTTACTTAATCATGTATGACAACAATATCTTTCACTTTCTCAAAGCCAACTACTCATGTGTCTTAAGACCATCTTCCCAAGATGTCTGACAGACACCAATCGTTGTAAATGCTTTGTCAGTGGATTCGCTATATTTTCTGTTGAAGCGATTTTCTCGATAATAATGTCGTGTCTACCATCTACCTCATTAGATGATATTTTCTCATTATATGTTTGGATACTGATGAGATCTTGGCTATTCATAATAGCTCAAATGTTGTCACAGTACCAGGGACTGTGTCAATCGCACTAGAAATTACACCCAACTCTTGGATGAAATTTCTTATCCAAACTGCCTCTTTGTTGCATCGTATGCTGCAATGTATTCAGCTTCAGTGGTGGAATCCAAAGTGATGTCTTGCTTGGAACGTTTCCAAGAGACATCACCATCATTGAGCTTAAATACAAATCCGAACATTGATATGGTATCATCTACATCCGACTGAAAAAACAGCATCAGCTTAGACTTCAACTTTTATTTCACCACTTACAGATCCAAAAATCATGAACGTATCCTAAGTTCTTCATAAGCACTTGAGGATTATTTTCACAATTTTCCAGTGATCTTCACCGGGATCTGTCTGATGTTTGCTCATTACACTAAGAACATACATCAGGCCAAGTACATAACATAACATACATTATGCTATTAAAGTAGAAATATAAGGTACCAATGTCATCTTTTCTCTCTCCTCATCAATCTTAAAACATATTGACTTGAGAGATGAATTCTATGACATATTAAGAAGTAACTCGTTTTTCGACTATTCTATGCTAAACCCTTTTAGCACAGTGTTTATGTACGTAGATTGAGATATCTCAAGCATCCTTTAGATCTATCCCTATAGATCCTTACGCTAAACACGTATGACGCTTCCCCCAATCTTACATGGAGAAATTAGTAGATGATCATGCTTTAATTGATTAATCCAATACCATTCATAATGAGTATGATATAATCAACTTAAAGCATCACAAATGTAACCCACTAACCCTTTTGCACACACATGTCACTTCCGGATTTTTAACAAAACCAAACACTTTGATGATGTTATCAAACGGAGGTTCAAACTTCGGGATGCCTTCTTAGGCCCATAAATGGACCTCTGGAATTTGAAAACATTTTTCTCACTCCAAGAAGTTGTAAACACTTTTGGCTGCTACATTTCTATCTCAATGCCACCACTGAGAAATGTTGTGCTCACATCCATTACTCATATCTCATATTCATAATATAAAGATATAACTAATAAAATTTAAATAGACTATAGCATCATAACCGATGAAAATTTTCTCATAAACAACTCTTTGCCTATGAGAATAACTGTTTCTCACCAGTCAAGCTTTGAAGGTCACTACCTTCCCATCCACTCCAAGCTTTCACTTGTAAATCCATGCAGCCAATGGGAACAATTCCCAAAGATGATCTACTAAGGCCCATACCTTATTGGAGTACATGGAGTCCATTTCAGATTTCATGGCATCTTGCCAATGTCCCGAATCAATATCTGACATCGCCTCCTTGAAAGTCCAAGGATCATATCCATGGTCTATTTCTTGACTACTTTCAAGGAGTAGATTCATTCTATCAGGAGTTCTTGAAACATTTTCAAATCTCCTTGGTGTGTGTAAATCAAAGGTTGTGATTGACTAAATTAATTTCACTGTTTTCACTTTTCTAGTGGTTTGTGGTTCTTGAACCCTTTCAAGTTATATTATTTTGTCATCCTTTCTAATAGAAACATTTTCTCTAGAAAGATTGCACTTGCGAAACAAACTCTTTGCCTGCAATTGATAATATAATTTCCACAAAATAACATAAGATGGATCAACTATCCAACTCATCTCCCACTGGCTGCTTCACATAAGCAGAACAATCTCAAAATAAAAATTTTGATTATTTTTCAGTCCATATCGTATATGGAGTTTTGGTCACTGCATTGGTATGAATTATATTCAACAAATATGTACCTTTAGAGAGTTACTCAGAGAGAATCGCATTCTCTTTAAGATAACTCAACATCATCTTGCACTAACATTTAGTGCTCCACATACGTCCATATGAATCAAATTCATTGGACATTCAGCATATGCTAAATATATGTTGGATTTAAGTTATCATTCTTTTTATATTCTTTGAATATAATCATACTAATCATTCATAAGTTCACCAGATTCAATAAGACATGCATTCTTAAAAATACTGCAAATCACATTCGCATATTTAAAAGAATATCATTATCTATCAAAATAGGAACAATGTTCATGATTAAATCTAGAACAAATGAATAATTGCTCAAACCAGTTCCTAACAAGTTCAAGATTTTATATTCCTTTGAAACAACTCTTGCTACAATGCTTAGCCTTAGGTAGGTTTCACCTTCCTAGGGCTCTCTACTTCTTCACATCACATGCAACTCTTTGCAAAAATACGAGCACAACTGGCAGCATATACCAAAGAAGTAGAACCAATAGAAACATTTAATGTTAATATAAAACATACCCTTTCTAGAACGCTTCTAGTCTAGGTATTCCTTACAATTTTGCGCCAGTGACCAGCAGTGAAAACATAGATGCCTCTCCATTCATAGTTGCTACTATATCCTTTTTCGTCTTTTGAGGTTGGGAACCATTTCCCTTCCTCTTCTTTATCTTCGTTCACCAAACAACATTTGTAGGTGTTGGAAAATATCAGTAATGTGAACGAGTTTCTCATATCTGTGTTGAAACTCATTGGTGACATTGATGCTATCATATAGCACCTAGCCGAGAGATTATCGTCCCATCATTTCTCAAGTGTGGCAATCTCTTCATGAGACGAACCGGGAGACACTTCAATAGGAGGCTCCCACCAAGGGTATATAGCCACCTTTTAGAAGCAAGCACTATTTTAAAATTAATAGTCAATCAGAATAATTTGGTGCGGTTACTTTGTTTGTATCGAGAATTGATGCAATCGGATTCACGGCAATCACAATACTGAGAATAAACATAAAATACATGCAAACCGTCTGATTATTAATTAATTCAAAAACTATGGACTTTAGTTATTGAATGCTCCCACTAAATTTTTCGAATTCATCACCCTCATGACAAATGAACGGAAAATCACATTTTCTTAGTGGGCTTGGAGTCCAACTAGCTCATGAAAACCCCGGACGTGGGCCCACCGGCTTCATGATACTAAAGGTAGATCACAATTGCATCATATGCAACCCCCAAGATATTTGTCTCGCGATTGGCATAACCCTACGTGGGCAGGACAATTATGCCTTCTCACGTCAAACTAACCCATCCCACAGATGGAAATGTCACGCCCAAAAGACCCCACGTGGGTGAGTAATCTAGAAGGTTAACATAACCACACCCTTAATTAAGTGGCAGTTAAACGCACAGCTTTCCCATGCCAGATGCCCCCCACGTGGGTGAGTAAGGCAATATGACACAAGTAGCGTCTCATGGCTTAACTGTTGATGGAAGACAGGAAGCAACAAACCGTTTTGAGCTCCCATTTTCAGTTTGATATTAAAAGTTTTGAATCATATTCAAAAGAGGGATTTAATTTATTTTAAAATCTCATCAATTGCTTGTTTGTTTGTTTGTTTGTTTGCCGGATTCATGCAACTATGTTTTATTCATGCAATCATTTGTACTAATAAAACATACAAACAAACACTTATCATACATCACATGCATAATAAAAATAAATATGGACGATTACGACCTTTTCCTAATTGATCCACGTGAGCCATACGTGGATCACAAGTCTGTCTAAGGTGATGCAGGTATGTAATGCAATCCTATTACATTTTTGCTTCCATTATACATGTCTTGATTCTTGGTGCTCCGTCTTCAATCTCGATCTCCCACTAATTCTAAAGATTTTACATTTAAATCATGCAAACAAGAGAATAGGGATACAAATCCGGGGAGGGATACATCAGAAAATAGAGAGAGCAGACTCGCAGGCCTGATAACCAAAAAACACAATAATAATGAAACAATAAAAACCTAAACATTCACCTAAACACATTGGTCAAGGCCCGTAATCATCCATCATGCAATCACAACATATGTAATTAAACATTAAACTAAACAATTACATCATATGTAATTGTACTAATTACATCACATGTAATTAGATCACAATAATTAATTTATTCTATCGTTTCCCACTAATCGCATCATTAATTGAAAATAAAATTAACAAATTAAATAAACCATTTTATTTAATTTCTAATTAATTAAATTTCAATTAATTGGTAAAATCACTATTTTACCTTTTAACCATCATATTAATCAAAAATAAAATTAACAAATTAAATGAAACAATTTCATTTAATTTCCAATTAATTAAATTTTGAGTTACTTGATAAAATCAATATTTTACCTTTTAATCGTAATGGTAATCAAAAATAAATTAACAAATTAAATGAAACATTTTCACTTAATTTCTGATTAATTAAATTATCAATTAATTGGTAAAATCACTATTTTACCTCAAATCATAATATTAGCCAAAATAAAATTAATAAATTAAATGAAACATTTTCATTCAATTTTCAATTAATTAAATTTTCAACTAATTGTAAAATCTCCATTTTACACTTAATAAATTAAAAATCACATTTTTAATAAATTAAGTATTATGATTTATTATTTCAAAATAATATCCGGATAAAACATCTAAAATGACCCAAAAAAATTTATGGACTCCAAACAATTTGGATCCAAAATTAGAAAATCAATTTCAACCCAAAATATTTCTTTTTTTTTTTTTTGGATTTAAAAAAAAAATCAAATTTTTTTTTTTTTTTTTTTAAAAAAAATTCGAAAATTATGGTTTCATTACTGTTTATCATCTCCTACGCCTGGAAGATGAAGGCGGCGGCTAGGGTTTCGAAACCCTAGCTCGCTCACGCCGCTGCCTCGTTGAGAAGGCAGAAACGCGGCCGCTTCGTCCCCTCACGTTATGCAGTTCGCCGGAGTCTCAAGGATGCAGGAAACGATTTCGTTGCATGCCGAGAAACATCAGATCCACGAACAGAAATTCAATTGCGAATCGATCCAGAGATCCTCCCACCATGGCGTTGGAACAAATCCCTTCTGCAACAATTGCAGAGGTTCGTAAGTTTCCTGTACGCCGCGCATTGGTCGGATTCAAGCTGGGGAACCGCGAGGCAGATCTGAACAGGTAGCGCACGGTAGCGAAGAACAGTTCTCCGCCTCCTGCACCGCCGTGCAATGACCCGCCGTGCGCACTGCTTCCCCTCCACGCAGGTGACTGTCAATCGTCGGAACGATTTCCGGCGATGTCGATCGGAAACACTTTCCAGAACAGTATGTTTTGGATCTCGATTAAAACTCTTTTTTAATCCATTTTCTATATTTTTCCGGACCCGTAATTTCTGAAAATTTCGAACACATCGATTGGGAACGATCTAATTAATTATTGAATATATGAATCAAAGCGCAACCTGGCTCTGATACCACTGTTGGGTTTCCGTACCCCGGCGTCAGATCCAAACGCAGCGGAAATAATACAATAAACAGATCTGACCCGGGGACGGACGATCGCACCTGATTCATATATTAACATGCATAAATCGAATAAATGACGAAAAGGAATTACCGTTCACCGATGTGAATCTGATAGCGGTCATCCTCGAGTCCAACCAACCTGACCAGATCTACAAGCACAACACCAGTGCTAGTGTGATGTCGGCTTTTCTATGAGAGTGTGTATAGAGAGGACAAAACTACTTAACCCTATAGATGAACATATATTTATAGGAGTTTGGGTCATTTATTTGGCTATGGTTATTAGGGTCCAACGGGCCAACAATTGGCCCATTGGCTTGTAGGGCATCTAATGCTAACATTTCTCAGATGCAATGTTCAGTAAATTGGAAACTCACTGTTTTGTCCTTTCTCAACAAAAAAGCCTATATGATAGTTCAGCAAATGAATTGTTCTTTAGCTGAAACCGTGAATCAAAACCACATTCATTTACGCTAACCATCAACAGTAACTGATAAAGAATGCTCCTCGCCCTGAACTCCACTGCTGTTGGAGAGTCTTACAGCATCGCTATTCATTCATCAAACCTCTATTCCCCACATATAAATTCCAAAAGACAATAAACAAGTAAATTTAAAGAAAGGCGCACAAACCTGGTTTGCTTAACGCGTGAAACCAATCATAGACCCGAACTCGTCAGCTCCATTTCCAAATCTTCAGAGAAAGGTGCACAATATATATTTTTCAAAAGGTGCACAATATAAATATATATATATATATTTTAAAAGCACATGTAATATCAGCTAAATAATTTTGCTGATAGTGTATCGTTTTCCCTATCAATTGCGTCATAACTTTGGAGAATGTCTGGTGAAACATGTCATACGTAATGTTTCTTGCTCAAATTCATATTTCAAAATAGCCTCAAAGTGGATACTGACACAATATTAATCTGATGAATAAATTAGTAGTTAATGAAACCAACCATCATCCTCAGTCATATCTAGAAGAGCTTGTAATTTGAGGGCTTTCCTTATAATACGTCATTCCTCTAACTGAGTAGTAAAAGAAATGTCAATATTGTAAATGTTGGAACTAATTTTTTTTTTACCAAAACATATCAGTTATGCTCTCATGACTAACCGGCCCTGCTTAGTGTTTGCCCTCGGAAAGATGCCCAGCCTCTCAAGTCTTCTTCAATGATTTCATAATTAACATAATCTGGTTTTTCAATTCCTATGCGCTCAAGAAAATTTTCCCATTTATCAGAGAGCAAGTGGAGAAGAAGGTGGTGAGACGGTCAGGAATCTGGATCAAAACAGATACTTTTATCTATCGTGAGGAGATACCCATCTATTTTATAGTTGGGCAGAGTTTATTAAATTCTTAAATTGAAAGTATCTAAACAAATTCTATCAAAAAGAGTGTTAGGTAGCTTGAGATGATTAAAAAGAAAAAAGTTTGTCTTTCAAAATGACCTGGATATATTCGTTGCATATAAAAGTTAATTGAAACCCCTTTCTTAGTTGAATGAAGCTCTTTCTTCGAGAACATAACTTCTTTCATGAAGTGGGGTGTCAGAACACTGTAAAGTGGATCAACAAGGTGATGGATATGCAGTTTGTAGATTTATGGATGGTCAATATGCAATAAATGGGATGCTGAATTTTTTACATCAAATTGGCAGGGAAGCAAAAGAAGTTTGATTTAAGAAAGAGTTGATTTCGCAAGTATCGAAGAAATATTGGGACGTGAAGAAAAGGAAGAAGAGAGAAGAAAAGGTGAAGTGTCTAGGAAGAAAAGAAAAGAGGAAGTGGGTCAATGAGTGTGCCAATATAAGCTACTGAATTTTCGTCCAGTGTCAATTTGGTAAAGTAGCAACATTCAATTAAAATCACCGACCACAGCGACCGACAATAGCGCTCTTATATAATGTTAATTAAATGAGATATTACATTATTGCCCTAATTGAGTTAATTATCAAATTACAACTAATACATTACTCTCACATTTCTGCGTATTATCGTGCTAAGATAACCGTTAGTGATGCACCGAATCAAGATTCAAGAGGTGTCATTGCAAGACGATAAATATTTGGAAAAAAAACCATCCACTGAATCAGTGCGTCTATGGATGGCAGCTCTAAATCTTAGGTGTTGGACTTGGGGAGGGGATCATACAACAAATGAAATTGAGAAATCAACTTCTCAAGCCAAAAAAGTATCTACATCCTTCAAAGAGAAACCAAACGCATGTTTCTCTTCTTTGATGTTTTCGCTGCTACCGTAGCTGAATTTCAAATCGCTTCGTCGCCACAAGGGTATACAAGGCTCGTATTTCTTCATTTCGAGAAGAGGCAGGTTCTGCTGGTTCAAGATGCATTGAGAGAGTTTGACCGGGTGAGGACAATATCGCATCCCCTCCAAGCCTACAATAAGGATTTCCTACATGTAAGATTCTGGCTACTACTTCATTCAACATGTTCAATCCCAAAGAGGGGAGGGAAAAAAAGCAGCTCAAGTGAAAGAGTACTGTGTTTGCCAAGTATGCAAATTTTTCGACTGAATGACAAGCAAAATGAATTTAATAAACATCTTACACATACCTATCAAAGCAAATATGACTCAACAACAGTTCGGCCAAACTTTTCTTGTACGTCTTTGGGAGTCTCAATCTATAAAACAAACGAAAAAATTGCAGAGGGGAAAAAGAGTTCAATGATTAAGAAAAGGATTAAAATATATATTTGGGGATTGAGTCGATTATTCACATACAGCATTCAGCGCCTTGAAGACAGCCTTGACTGTGTTATGAGGGTTCCTAGAACCAACAACCTACACAAGATATTGACATTAGGACAGCTGAAAAAGGAAACTATCGCTCTAGAATATATACCTTTGACTTCACATTCTTGAAACCAGCTAAACTGAGAATTGTAAGGACGGTTCTGCCTGCCTTCATTCCAGTTTGAGTACAAGCTGGCCAAAGATAGACCTACACGTAGAAATATAAAGTAAAACCAATAAACATTATGTCCTCTTTTTACTTCCACTATTACAGAGGATCTAACTTCGCATTAAATACTATCATATGTGAACAAATTAAGGTGAATATTTTTCCAAACCTTCGTCTTTTTATATGATGTCTGAATTGCATGTGCAATTGTATGCTCCTCATGTCGCTCAATATAATGGAGATTCTGAAAGCACTTCTCATATGCCTATAGAAAGAAAGAAGTAAATACACTCATAATCGTACCAATACTGGTACAATTCCTAACAAGATAAAACTACATATTCACATGATCAGATATCTGGTTGTATTTTAATCCTTTTATAACTGAAGTCTAACATATTTATAAACTTCAGGATACAAAAAATCTTAACTGCCCTAAACGTGTGCAAATCTGAGCACACGTAAATAGATTTTTAGGACAATTCCCAAAACAAAACACCGCGAAATCCAATTCTCGTTATGCCATTTTTGTCAAATGTGCAGTCAAATCCTCATAATCCTTCACAACCGGCTACTAATCACCCAAAATCCAACCACAGACAGCCCGGGGCAGTATCCATATGCTCCACTCAGCACGACCACCTCTCTCTCCCTTTCCTCCAAATAATCGGTTCTCCCACATTCACCACATCTAGAACCTAATACTCAACTCTTGGGTTTGACATGAAAGGCATCAAAATCGAGAAGTTCTGGATAATGCGGAAAAAAAAATCATGCAGATAACAGAACAGTAATGGACAATGCAAACATGGTACACATAGGCATCCCCCAATTAGGTAATTGCTTCCCTTGAGCAGGCCGATACGGTACTCATTAGACGCAAAAACTCAACAAACAAAAACAACCAAAAAAAGCATCAATGACACACAAAAACACACATATACATAATCTATCAATCAATCAATCCTCAACAGACAATAAATTCCACCTTAAAAATTAAGGATATAATAATGTAATTTTCTACCTTTTGAAGGGCAACTGGAACTGCTGGACCCTTCGCTTTTGCAAAACCAACAACACCTTGATAGTTTCCACAAGCTAGCATTGCAGTGTACTTTACAACTTGCCCACCCTAAGTCACTTATTGGTCATGATTGTGAGGATTCTCCAGAGAGGATCGTGAACATAAGAAAGAGGGTAAATTACCTTGGTGACTTTACAGGTTCTATTGACATCAATTAGCTTAACATCGAAACCCTGCCACCATTTAGGAAAGATTGAATCAACAAGTTAAACTTTGACAGCAAATAAATTGGTGCTGTGATGGTTAATGTAAAGAGAGTTGCTAAAAGTAACAAGAAATTGATCCAACTTGCCAAGTATTAATTTTAAAATTGATGTCAAGAAGTCTAAGTAATTTTGAAAGGATATGTCAAATGAGTCGATGTGACTTTGCACTACATGTCATGGAAATTCCTTGTAGACATGATTAACTTGATTGTGGCATGAAACAAAATCACACACTAATTTCATGATTTGGGTGATGATTGCAGGCTTTTTTACGACTCAAAATAATATTTTTTAATGAGAGTAATAACCCAATAAGAAAAATGCACCCATCTTTCCAAAGATGAATGATTACTGCTCAGAGCATAACACTTTATTACAATAGAGAAAATTCTTGACAAGCAGCTTAGATTATATCTCCCGCAGTGTTGTTTGCTTGACAAAAAGGTTAAATGAAGTTATTAACTGCCAATAGGAGTAGCATCTAGTGTTTGCTTGTATTCGATCAAAATACAAAACAATTATTACCCACACAAATATCACTTCCCAAAAGTGATAGAGAAAATTGGTAAATTAAAGAAAATAGAAAGAAAAAAAAGAAATCCTACCAACTTGGTCATGCATTACAGCAATTAGCAACTTTCATGTGCCCAAAATGACAGAAGAGAAGACTAACAAGAAGAAGATAAAGATTACATTCACAAATTTCATGTGTGTCAACTTTGTCAATAAAGCGGTCATTAGTTAATTAGAAACTGTCATATGCCAGAAACGGGCAACAGAGGCAAGAAATGACGAATGTGTGTACTTACTTTCCTATAGAGAGGCGTTCTCTTCTGCTCAGTCAATGAGTTTCTCTCCTCAGCAAGATCTCTAATTTCCTCCTCTAGTAATTTCCCCTTCCTTCCAAAAGTATGGTCCAATTCGGCCAATTTCTGCTCCAGTTTCTTATCTAATTCATTAAGTTTATCCAACAATATGGTATCCTTCTCCTTCAAATCATCAAACTCTAAGTCATCATCATCCCCTCCACCTTGCATAGCTCTCTGCTCTTTTTCAAGAGCATCCTCCAACTGATCTACAGAAGCTCCAGCTTGGTCATCTTGAATGATTCCATAGTTGGCCGGGTCATTTGGATCAAAGGCTTCCTTCCACTCAACCATCCTCACGGCCCTATTCAACTTCACTTGAAGAAGAAATTTTTCCTTACCTTCAGCTACTTTCATCCTATTCATCAACTCACCAATAACCCGATACTCTGGCCTCAGCCGCAGATGCTTTTCCTCAAATTTGTCTATTCTCTTCATCCATTGGAATGCATCATCGAGTGTCTCTGCTCAAGGTTGTTTAAATTAAACAGATATACAATTTACAAAAATTAATATATAAGCATAATTACGTCACAAATAGCAAAACGACCTATAACCGCTAACAATTCATCTTTGACACTGTAACCATATACTCTAAATGCACAAATCACAATAATCCAACAACACAAAACAATTGTTGCACAATGTTTTATTTCGCATAATTTCGCCATGGCCGCTCAGGCCAAGGTAAATAAGTTGGGTTGTGTTAGGTAGCTCGCATTAAACATTGGCAAATTTCTTTGGTATGGATAGGGAGGATTCACAAAGAGATGTCACGTGGTAGGATAAAGGCTTAATGTTTTTATTTCACATAAGGAGCTCCGGAAAAATTATATTCACGAAAACAAGAAATGCAGACAAAGTGTTGTACAAGATGACGAACCAGCTTTTGTGAACTTATCAAGGAGCTCCTCATGCCTCTTGAACTTCTTCTCAAACAGATCAATCCTCTTATTAACTGCCTCCGCCGAAAACCTCTCATCGTCATCAGACTCTGAATCAGTAGGTTCCTCGTACCGATTGTCAGATGAACCACCTCTCTCCTTAAGCCATTTCTCAATAAGCGCATCAATTCCAACACGATCATCTTCGTCTATTGCATCAAAATCAGCAGTATCGAGCCCCGCCTTCAACCTCTCCTCCTTTTCCCGCATTCTTTCCCGTTCCATTTGGCTGGAAAGTCCTTTCACCGCACGGTCTGCTGCGGCGACGCTTTTGTTTAGGGATAAATTCTCGATTTTGGAGCTGTGATTTCTGGTGATTTGGGAGGAGAAAGGATTGGACGCGGGATGAGTAATTAGAGATGGATGAAATGAATGCTTTATGGATAAGGAGGACAGGCGATGGCGTAGAAGCCGAGAAATGAGCGTTGATCTGCTGATCATTCCGGCGACGGAGCGGCGGTGGCTGATCGAGGGAAGAAATGGATGAACGGGTTTAAGGGTTTTGTTTTTGTACTAAAATCGTCGAACTCGAATCGAATTGATCCGTTGAGGAGTCTGAACACGGACTTTTATGATAATTTTGTCAATATCTTCTAAATTTTTTTAAATCAATTAACTGTAGTCTCTCTCTCTTATTTAAACAAAATAATAAATTTTACTCATTTAATTTAAACAATAACATCTATATCTCTTGGTATATTTTTTTTTTTATCAAATCTAGGGGTGTTACTGAACGGGTTCCAACCGGTTCCGATGATTCCGGCTTTAGAGTCACCAGTTCCAGGTTGGAATCAGAATTTCAAAAAAAAAAGTTTAAAAACTTTTGTGGGCAATGATCGATCGGCCACATAATTAAAAAGGCCAACTCTGATGCAACACTCTATGATTGTATGTGAACATGTCTCTAGCCATTATGGCTAATAAGGAGTATTGTTTTGCATTCGTCTTTCATCATTGTAAAACATCGAAGTTGTCTTTCTTTTCTAAATTCTTGATTGAGAGAAATTTACACCTCATTCGATGTGCTTTCTCGTCCTTAATTTTTTTCTGCTAAGACTCTTAAGCAAATTTATCCATCCGCCTTTTGAATGATCTATGTCTTCTTCTTCAACCTTCCTTTGTTGCGAAATAAAACTAAAACATATTTTGGAGAGAATGCAATACTGATTTCTTTTGATTGTATACATTCTTCTCCAAAAATTGTGAATGATATTCAAAAAAATGTTTCAAATGACCAGAATCCTTGACTACGATCTAATAATTTTGAGATGCACTTCATTTGTGGTACTTGTTCCCAATATTTTTTTATATTTAGTCTTCATTGAACTAACAAAGAATGCAAATTGTCATCATATCTATATTCTATAAATTTTAAAAACATGTTAAATATTAATGAAAGAAAATAAACAGAGGTGGGGATAAGAAACACAAGAGAAATGTTCGGTCGCATCTTTAAAAGTATGTAACAATGATATACAATTACTAACAAATTCACAATCACCATCATTAAAATATACATTTTCATCAGTTTCAGACATTTGACTTGAATTATAAAATGGAGTCCAAAGATGTTTATAAGGTAACGTGGCATTCTAACATATGGCATAACGAATTCTAACGAGTTTCTATGGGTGTTGGAAAAACAATATGCTTCTAACCATTATATATATATATATATATATATATATATATATATATAGACACACACACGTGCGCGGACAGAGGATTGGGCAAGGGGGCAAGTGCCCCATGCCCAAATTTTTTTTTGTTACCTACAAAAATATTTTTTAAAAAAAAAATTACAGTTTTACCGTAAGGCCTCGCTACATTAACCCACTATTAGTGCATTATCACAAATATTAGTGCATAATTTCATGTAATTAGGGAATTCTTATACATGCTTCACTAGCAATGTCATGACAACTGTGATATCCCCGAAATAATTAATTGCATTTTGGGCATTAATTATGTTTATGTGATTTTTATGGTGATAATTAAGTTACTTATTGAAATTAATTATCTTGGTGAAATGCTTAGTCACATGGTAGGCGTGACCCGGTAGGGCATTTCAGGGTACATGTTATGCATGTTGGGAATTGGGTGTTATAATGGTTAAAATGTGATGGGTTGTAATTCTTTGGTGAAACATGTATTTAATTATGGTTTTGGTGCATTTTGGTAAAATGCTTTTAAAATATCATGATGGGATATTTTATACATCATGCTCATTGTTGGGTACATGTTTAAAATAAACTATGCCCACCACCTCTCTTTTCACTTCACATCACTCCTTATCACCTTTTTGTAATCTCTCCCAAACCCTCTATTCCTTCCATTTTCGTTTCTAACACAAGGTGGAGCAAGAAAACATTGCTAAAGCCTGTTGTGGTGATTTCTTGTCAAACTTTGAAGCCAAAAAGGGTAATGATCCACCCTTGTTAAGTTTTCTTTGATGTTAGTAAGATTTTGAGTTTTGGTTTGGGAAAAATGGGTTGGGTTTGTATGTTATCTTGTTTTATTTTGTTGGTTGTGGTCATTGTTGGGTGGTAAGGTGGTCTTACATGATGATATGGTGGTTTAATGATGTGTTGGGTGGTTGATCTTTGACCTATATGAGTTTAGGGTGTTGGTTGAAGCTCTTACATGGAGTTTCTCGATGGAACAGAGCTGCTCGATCGATCGAAAATATGTCTCGATCGATCGAGCAGGGCAGAGCCTAACCAAGGCATGGTATGAGCTTACCGATCGATCGGGGAAAAGTGTCGATCGATCGGTGTGAAGTCTCGATCGATCGAGACAAAGTCTCGATCGATCGGAAGAGGCAGAACTTGGATGCCACTTTTGCTTAACTTAGCGATCGATCGGGGCTTGGAGGCCGATCGATCGCAAGGCATAAAAATGTGGGTTTTGTGACTTTGTCCTATATGATGATATTTTTGGTAATGGTTCATTTATTGGCTTCTAATATGGATTCATATGATTGTGTAGAACCATCCCAGGTACCAACGACATCAAGGAGATAAAGTTCTTCAACTTCTCCACTTTTGAAAAGGTATGAAGTGAGACGTACGGGCATCGGACGGTAAAACGTATTATTACGTATTAAATTGATCAAGCACTATGGTTGCACACATGGAATTTATTATGCATTTTGGTTGCATATGGGTCTTGTTTATGCATCATAGATTGCATACATGGTTTGGTCATGCATTTTGGTTGCATGTGTATATGGGATGCATTTGTTCATGTAATTGTGAGTCGGGATTATATTCCAGTGATGGGGAATACTTGCCTCCAGTGGCGTAGCGATGTGAATACTTGCCGCTGTCATACCGTAGCGATGAGAGAATATTTGCCGCTAATATGAAGCGAAGAACACGACCGCTGTCATATTAATAGCGAGGGATATTAGTGCCGCTGGTATTGTCTAAGCGATGGGTATTTCCGCTGTCATGTTAACGCGAGGGGTATTATGTCACTGATATAATAAGACTTGGGAATTGAATACGGTATACATGGAAATCTGTGCACGTCATGACATATATTATTGGCATTATAATCCATTGATTATGATTGTGGTACAGGGACAACCAATGGGAGCTTAGAAATGTATTAAATACAGGAAGTGAATTGTATTTACGGTTTATGCATTTTAATTACAATCATATTATTGTGAATATGATTTATATACATGCTCATGGTTTGGGGTTGTTCCTGTAGGTACTTTTGGGTGGACGGGTTAAGGCGGGGTTGATGCGGTGAGCTAGTGAGGAGTGCTCTTGGTAGCAGGCACATTCTTTTGTATAGTATCTACTCTATGAGTAGTGTAAAGCTATAGGATTAACATTCATTAGTTGGGAATGTAATTAATCCCTTTTGGAATTTTATTTTGGCACTGTAACCTAATAGCTCAAGACATCAACACGAACTTTATATCATTAGATGCATGTTTAGCTCTATTACGCCTTTAATCCGCACTTAAGGAACTAGGGTCCTTACAACAACTATAAAATTTTCGACATTAATCCTCCTCATTCAGTTCACAATACAATCTAACTAACACAAGTATACACTGTACAATGCACCAATATCATATTCTCAATTCATCATGCAATTCTCCATAATTAATTGCATGCAAATCATAAATGAAAAGAGAAATCTCGCAACCTTTATACAAAATACATACAAATATAAGTGCTTACAAACGAGCATTGAATAAATAAATGTGTCTTTATTGTATAAACACGTCACCCAATACCAATATTGGTACCTCAGTCCCGGGAGCATTCCCAATCATCAGCTCGAACTCACCTCCAAAACCCATGTTGTACCTATTCTACCTGTTTCAACAGAAACAACCCCTACACGAGTGAGCATATCAATCACACAATCTCAATATCATCAATCTCACAAGTCATGATTTACAGATATAAAGCTGTAAAGTCAGAAGTACTCCATGTGTGTACCATTACCATATGAGATCTCTCATGCGGTTCCTGTTCTCACAATAACCAGAACCATCGAATTCAAAAAATCAGTTAATCATTACATTGATTAACTATTCTCATGCTCAAACCGTCAATTCCATAATCAATATAGTTAAATCATTCAATAATGATTTAGAGAAATCAAATATATTTTATTTAATGATTTCACAATTTCATCACATCGTATCACATCGCTCGTTCAACAACGGTGGCACTCTAAACTCTCGCACGTTCAACAGCGGTGGCATCATAACTAATGCTCGCTCAACAGCGACAACATCAAACTCCTTGCTCGCTCAACATCGGCACCAACATAACTCACAATACATGCTAATTCATCGCAACATTTCTATATTATTCATCTAACAATGACAATAATATACTTGACTATGCTCGTACGTTATACGTACCTTATAATTAAATAGTAAGAGCCAATCATTGCATGTGCCCCGAGGTCCAGTGAATTATTCGATATACACAGTTACTAACTCACAATAAATTACGTGCACAAAATCACATACTCAAGCACGTACTCAACCTCCATATACATTATCCTATCATGATGATTAATCACAAACATAGAACTCTGTATACTACTCAAGCATCCCATTTTATTTCATGTTCATTGAGTTATAATTAACTCTATCAAGTAGTACCTAATCGACTACAATTCAGCTCATGCCATATCATTTAAAATTGTATATATTTCATTGGATTGTAGACATCATCACCAAAATCCACTATACATATCTCAATACCAAAATCCCAATATTTATCAAAACTGTACAAAAATGAAACAGGGGCCGCGATCGATCGCTGTTTTCTCGCGATCGATCGCGAGAACAATCTGCCAAAATTCATATCTTTTTGATCGATCATCGTTCAACGTCGATCGATCGCCAACACCTATTGACTCCCCGCGATCGATCGGCGACTTCTCGTGATCGATCGCAGGCACTGTTCATCGTCACCAATTTTATAATATCGCGAACGATCGGCCCCAACGCCGCTATTGATCGCTACCTGCGATTTTTCAAAAAATTTGTGCTTCAATGGTGTTTTTCACACCCTAACTCAAATCCAACTCCTCTAACACATTCACTACTTCAAAAACACTATTAAAACTCAATAAAAACACCAAGAACATCACTTTAATAATTTCTTCAAAAATCTCTAAATCTCAAACCCATTGCCATACACAACCAAACAACGCAAAATTACTACCAATACGAACATAAAAGTGAGGGGAATAATATTACTAGGAATGGCAACGGGTCGGGTATGGATCGAGTTTGGCCAATCCCACGACCCGCCCCGCTACACATAAAACCTGGACCCGCCCCGCCCCGCTTAGACCCGCGAACCCGGCGGGTTTACCCGCCCCGCCCCGGTTCTAGTTTTTTTTTTTTTTTTTAAAAAAAAATTTAGCTAGAAATCAATTTTGAAACACAAAAGTTGAGTTTTGTGATTAAATTTCATGTTTTCTCTAGTAAATATTTATAATAAACATTGTAAAACTATCTTTAAACTACTAAATATTTATTAATTTGCTCTTATTCCTTCAAAATCTCCAACTTTTTTAACATGAACACATGAATTTTGATATAAAATTAAATAATGACACTTTATTGTTCAATCAAAGAAGTAAAATGTATAATCAATATCATATTTTTTAAAAAAAAAAATTAAAAATGTATAGCGGGGCGGGTCCGGGGAGGGTTCAGCCAATCCCAGGACCCGCCCCGCCCCGCTTCCAAACCCGGTTGAAGCGGGTCCAGACCCGCCCCGGCGGGGCGGGTTCAATGCGGGTCCGGGTTTGGACCCGTCCCATTGCCATCCCTAAATATTACCGAATTATCTTCGAGAGATTTTGCCCCCAAAGTCGAGCCTTGCTCGATTTCCCATCAAGAGAGAAAGAGGGGAAAAATGGGGAGAAAGAGGGGAAAAAATGGGGAGAAAGCGGTGAGGAGGAGAGAGAGAGTGAAGTGGGGGAATGGTTGAACACCGAGTCCACTTGGTATATATAGTACCAAGGCTCCAAAATCCCGAGTCTCAAATACTTCCACCATACTCATTAAAAATCACGCGTGTTCAATAATTATTTCACACTCACTAATTACATCACAAACCTCAATCCAAAGCTCCTCAGACTCCAAATCTCACTACCACCACAATTTCAAGGTTTAACACATCAATGAGAATAAATCTCAACCCTTGGATCCAACAACCCCGATATCGGATTAAAATCCTCGGGAGTCTTAGCACCGTAATTCTCTCATAATTACCCCAATTAAAATTCGTTGAGGATCATAATCACTCTGGGATTAACACAATAATTTTCGGATATATTTACCCTCTAAAAATTACATTTTACCCCTCAAATATTATTTTCTGCCGCCCCCTTAAATTATTTTGACCTCTAAAAATTTTTTGGCCGCCATTTTGTGTTAATATTTTTTTGCGCCCCTTCCCAGAAATCTTGCGTTCGCCCATGCACATTTAACATGAAAAATTTAAACCATCAAACTTTAGTTACAAATAACCTTTTTTAATCGCGCATTTGCAGTGTTGTTGTAGGGTCTTCCTACCTTAATATCATTTAGTACACATAAATGGGACAGAACATGCATTTATAACCTCTTAAGGGTTCCGGTTGTAGCTTGAGCTAAGGAGATTACAGGCCAAAATAAAGTTTTCAAAAGCTATTTAATTACATTCCCAATAAAGAATGTTAAAGCTATAGATTTACACTACTCCTAGAGTAGAGACTATCAAAATCCTGCATCCTACGTTCATCATGCTCCCTTTAGCTCACTTCCTCAACCCGACCCTAGGCCCTTGGTCCAAAAGTGTACCTACAGGGATAACACATCGTGAGCATACACATATTTACTTAACATTATATAAAAGCATACAATAATGCATAACATCTTAGTTAAGTAAAGGTTATTGGTCGTCCTTCGACTTCCTTGTTATCCCTGACTCTTATTCATACATTAGGGCGTCTTACCCCATTGTATGGCATCTTACCATATCATCATTATCGTGTGGCATCTTACCACGTCATAATCATCGTGTGGCATCTTACCACGTGGGCATCTTACCCAGTCATATGGCGTCTTACCATATCATAAACATTGCGTGGCATCGTACCACGGGGCATCTTACCCACTCACGTACTTTGGGTGGCATCCCACCACATGGGCGTCTTACCCAATCATACACGTCGTATGACCTTATCATAAACTTCGTCATTATAGACGTCCTCATAACATCATCATCATAGACATCATCATAAGCATCTTCATCGTAACATCATCATAAGCATCATCATCATAACATCATCATAAGCATCATCATCATAAATATCATCATAGACATCATCATCATAAATATCATCATAGACATCATCATCATAACATCATCTTAAACATCATCATAATAGGTAAGGGTATGGTTTACCGTTCGATGCTCGTACGTCTCTTACGTACCTTAATTCCAAAAGAATGAGAAATCGTAGACTTTATCTCCTTGAAGTCGTGGGCACCTTGGATGGTTCTACATAACCATACAAATTGATATTAGAAGCTAAATATAGTCCAATATCCAAAAATCCCACGTAAATATCAAAAAATCCATCTTTTTACAGCTCGCGATCGATCGCTGCCCAGGCGCGATCGATCGCGAGATCGCACTGGACGAGGGGGCAAAATCCCTTCCTTGGCGATCGATCGCCACTTTTGGCGCGATCGATCGCCAGCCTCGCCGATCGATCGCCCAAGAGTGGCGATCGATCGCCAAATGCTACTGGCGGGCACTGGAGGCTCGCGATCGATCGCCAAGAACGGGCGATCGATCGCCGAGTGCTGTGCTTCGAAAATTCGCCATTAATGCTCATTTTTCAAGCTCTTCCTCATGCCACCCAAAACCAAACTTCTTAACAACTTCAATAACATCATAACCCACTAAAACCAACATAAAACACTTCAAAAATCATACCCCAACCATAAACAACACATACCCAAACAAACCCACATAAAACATCAAAAACTTAACCCATTTCAACACCAAACATCATGAAACTTATAGGAATGGTTCCATACCTCTTGTAGGCTCCAAATCCTAGCAAAAATCACACAAACAAAGTTTTTGTGGAACTTTCCTTCTTCCCTTTTGGTGGAACTCGAAAATGGGAGGGTTTGGGGTTTGTGAAGTGATTTGGGCGTTTTTAATAAAGTGAAAGGTAAAGGGGTTAAAGTGATGGGTAGGGGATTTAAAAGGGGTTGCTTTAACTTAAATAAAATTGTACCCCAAACTTAACATGATGTATAAAATGCTCCAACATAGTATTTTAAAGGCATTTTACAAGAATGCTCCAAACTTCATCTAAAATCACATCCTCCTCATATTTAATAATTAACACAATTAAATCATGTTAACATCTTAATACCCAACACATAAATCCATCAACACATGATACATCATATAAACATAATTAATGCCTTACTTGCAATTAATTAATTTCGGGGCATCACATTACTCCCCTACTTACAAGATTTCGTCCTCGAAATCGCATGCACTTACCCAAAAGAAACTAAACATAAATCATACCAGAAAGTAGTTCGGGGTAATGCTGCATCATATGCCGCTCCGTCTCCCACGTAGCCTCCTCGACACCCCGACGATCCCACTGAACTTTGACCATTGGTATAACTTTGCTTCGTAGTCTGCGATCCTCACGATCCAGAATTCTGACTGGTCGTTCAACGTAGGATACATCTGAGTCTAACTGCACTTCAGTAGGCTGTAAAACATGAGACGGGTCTGGCTCATACTTCCGTAGCATAGAAACATGGAAAACATCATGAAGTCCCAGATAAAGACGGCGGTAGAGCCAATCGGTAAGCCAAAGTGCCGATACGCTGTAACACCTCATACGGTCCAACATACCTCGGGGATAACTTCCCCCGCATACCAAAACGAACAACACCCCTGAAGGGTGAGATTTTCAAGAAGACCTTGTCTCCCACTTGAAATTCTAGCGGCCGTTGCCGCTTATTTGCATAGGCTGCTTGCCTATCTTGGGCCGCTTTCATCTTTAAGCGTATCATCTTAATCTTTTCCTCCATATCCTTAATCATATCCGGTCCTCCGACCGCTTTATTCGTCAAGTCCTCCCAATACAGCGGTGACCTACATCGTCGTCCGTATAGAGCTTCAAAAGGGGCCATTTGAATGCTCGCCTGATAGCTGTTATTGTATGAGAACTCTACCAGTGGTATAGATTCTTGCCACGGAGTATCAAACTCCAAAACACATGCCCTCAGCATATCTTCGAGCGTCTGTATAGTACGCTCCGTTTGGCCATCAGTCTGAGGGTGATAAGCTGTACTCAGTCTCACCTCGGTGCCCAAAGCTGTCTGGAGACCCTCCCAGAAATGAGAAGTAAACCTTGGGTCTCTGTCAGACACGATCGAGACTGGAATCCCATGCAACCTCACTACATCCCGTACATATAATTGGGCCATCTTTAGATACGTGAAAGTCATACTGTAAGGGATGAAATGAGCCACCTTCGTCAGCCTATCCACGATCACCCAGATCGCATCAAATCCAGAGGCCGACCTTGGCAAGTGGGTCACGAAATCCATAGATATATGCTCCCACTTCCACTTAGGTACCTCTAAGCTCTTCAGCTCGCCACCAGGCCTCTGCCTTTCTGCCTTTACTTGTTGGCAGATTAAACATCTCTTAACGAAACTGATCACATCACGCTTCATGCGTCTCCACCAGAATTGACCACTCAGGTCCTTGTACATCTTTCGTTCCTCCGGGGTGGATACTGAATCGGCTACTATGAGCCCGTTCCAAAATTCCCTTACGTAACTCTGGTGTATCTGGGACTACCCATCGGTTGCCCAGTCTTAGTGAATCATCTTCAGCCACTCTAAACTTTGTTGGCTGACCTCGAAGTGCTATCGATGACCATCTCTGCACTTCATCATCCGACCTCTGGGCATTCCTGATAGCCTCAAATACGTCTGGCTCGGCCAATAAGGTCGACACTCGCACCGGCGACGTGTCTACATCGAAGTCATAGCCCAGATGGCAATAGGAAGTCATCAAAGCTGATAAACATATAACATCCTCAGCAGTACTCTTCACCTTCCGACTTAAGGCATCTGATATCAAATTTGCTTTACCAGGATGGTACTCAATTTCACAGTCATAATCCTTGAGCAAATCCATCCATCTTCTTTGACGCATATTCAGTTCAGCCTGAGTGAATAGAAACTTTAGGCTCTTATGGTCCGTAAAGATGGTAAACGTAGTACCATAAAGATAATGACGCCAAATCTTTAAGGCGAAAATGATAGCCGCCAGTTCCAGATCATGGACTGGGTATCTGGTCTCATGAGGCTTCAACTGTCTCGAAGCATAGGCGACCACTTGTCTGTCTTGCATCAATACGCAGCCCAAACCCTGCAATGATGCATCCGTGTACAAGGTAAACCTCTTATCCTCAGACGGAATCACCAACACTGGCGCTGTCGTCAAACGACGCTTCAATTCTTGGAAGCTTTCCTCACAAGCTTCGGACCAAAAGAATGGGATTCCTTTCTGAGTCAGCTGTGTCAATGGCTTAGCGATCTTAGAAAATCCCTCGACGAAACGTCGGTAATAACCTGCTAAGCCAAGAAAACTCCGTATCTCGGGTACAGAAGTGGGTGCTGCCCACTCCATCACAGCTTCAATCTTCCTGGGATCTACAGATATCCCTTGGCTAGATATGACATGGCCTAGGAATACCACGCTGTCCAACCAGAACTCGCACTTGCTAAGCTTTGCATACAACTGATGATCCCTGAGGATCTGAAGTACTGTCCTCAAGTGCCGTACATGATCTTCTTCGGTCCGAGAGTAGATGAGTATATCGTCAATGAAGACTATGACGAATTGGTCCAAAAATGGCTGGAACACCTTGTTCATCAAACTCATGAAAACAGCCGGGGCATTTGTCACCCCAAAAGGCATGACTAGGAATTCATAGTGCCCATACCTCGTCCTGAAGGCTGTCTTCTGAACATCCTGTTCTCTTACTCGAATCTGATGGTACCCCGACCTCAGATCGATCTTACTGTAGAGCCTCGTACCCTGCAACTGATCAAACAAATCATCGATCCTCGGGAGTGGGTACTTATTCTTCACTGTAGCTTTGTTCAGTTGTCTGTAATCGATGCACAAACGCATCGAACCATCTTTCTTCTTCACAAATAAAACTGGTGCTCCCCAGGGCGATACGCTAGGGCGTATATAGCCTTTATCAAGGAGCTCTTGCAACTGAATCTTTAATTCCCTTAGCTCCGCTGGTGCCATCCTATAAGGGGCACGAGAAATGGCAGACGTCCCCGGTAATAACTCAATCCCAAACTCGACCTCTCTCGTCGGTGGGAATCCGGGAATCTCCTCCGGAAAGACATCGGGAAATTCCGCCACTACGGGCACATCCTCAACTTTTACTTCTTCTTTCTTTTCCGTAACATTCAACGGCATATATGAGATATCCTGTGTGGCCTCGTTCCAATAACTGTGCCATCTTGACAGCAGATATCAATGGAATCTTTGAGCGAGAACCATCCCCATAGAACGTCCATGGAATTCCCATATCAGATTTGAACCGTACTGTCCTCTGCCTGCAGTTCACAACTGCCTGATACCTGTTCAGAACGTCGATGCCCAGAATGCAGTCAAAATCTGACATTCCCAGAACAATCAAATCTGACCTTAGTTCTTTATCCTCAAAATAAATGAGGCCATTGTAGACGATCCGATCAGTAATCATACTTCTTCCAGCGGGGGTCGAGACTATAAGAGGCGTGGGTGACGGAGAAGTGCATATGTGGTGTCTTTCCACAAAACTTGTTGACACAAAAGAATGTGACGCACCTGTGTCGATCAATATAAAAGCAGGGTGCGTAAATAAAAGACACGTACCCGCTATAACCTCCTCCGGAGCCGCTGAAGCTTGCTCCCTTGTCAATGCATAGACTTGTCCTTGAGGTGGCCCCATGGGCTGACCTCCATGCTGACGCGGCACAAATGGGGGTCTGTGCTGTGCTGTCCTATCCGCAGGCCTCCCCGCAGAACCCTGTTGACTTCCCCTGTTGGGACACTGTCTAGCAAAATGGCCCTTGTCGCCACAAACATAGCACCCTATACAATCTTTCGTCAGATGTGGTTGCCCACAAAGAGTGCATTGGATCTTCCCAGATCTGTCTCCCTGAGACTGCCCCCTTCCAGATGGGGCATCACTCCTTCGGTTCCCCTTCCATCTATTGTCAGACCTCTTACCACTGAACCTTGACGCCGATGAGTTCCCCCTTGACTTGAACTGATCATTCCTTGGCTTCAAATTATCCGGGGTGGATTTCTGAGAGGGTGCCGGCGGTGGTACAACATCAGGGTATGCACCCACTCCTAGTTCGGCCAGCTCGGCACGTGAGAGTGCATCGTCAAAGCAAGTAGGGCCATAAGTGATCACCCTATCGTATAGCTCCGGCCTCAATCCTTTCATGAAATTCCTCATCTTTGCTTGTGTGCTCGTGGCAATGTGAGGCACATATCTGAGCAAGGAGCAAAACTGAAGAGCATAATCCGACACTGACATATTACCTTGCTTGAGGTGAGTGAATTCATCTTCCTTAGCCTGTCGTGCTGCAGCCGAGAAATAACGGTTCAGAAAGCGAGTTCGAAACATTTTCCAGTTAACTTCATGACCTTGAGCCTCTTGCTCTACCACAGTGGTCTTCCACCACATCAGCGCCTTCTTGGCCAACTGGAACTCTGCTAACCGTATCCATGCTGTCTTCGCACATGGGGCTGCCACAAAGATTTGCTCTATTCTTTCCAACCATTCCTCAGCTCGTTCCCCAGTTTCGGTTCCTTCAAAGGTTGGGGGTCGGTAAGCAAGAAACTGAGTTAAGCTTAGCTCCCCTGGCAACAACTGTTGTTCGGTCCGGTTCATCATCAAAAGCTGGCGGGGGTAGGGGATTCGTACGCCCCGCGCTTGCATTGACGCTCACTGCGTCACCTACCTCCACGTTTGCTGCCATACTGCAACACAAGGATTAACAACAAGATCCAGAAGCAGTTCGTATAATACTTTGTTAGATAAACAAAACATGTTAGCATAACATCATATACTTCATATGCAACTTATGCACAAAACATGTTCGAAAGTAAGCACCTAGCTAACTTATTGCTAAGGCTACCCTTCACTCATTCCCGGGTTATCTAACCACTGCTCTGATACCACTAATGTAGGGTCTTCCTACCTTAATATCATTTAGTACACATAAATGGGACAGAACATGCATTTATAACCTCTTAAGGGTTCCGGTTGTAGCTTGAGCTAAGGAGATTACAGGCCAAAATAAAGTTTTCAAAAGCTATTTAATTACATTCCCAATAAAGAATGTTAAAGCTATAGATTTACACTACTCCTAGAGTAGAGACTATCAAAATCCTGCATCCTACGTTCATCATGCTCCCTTTAGCTCACTTCCTCAACCCGACCCTAGGCCCTTGGTCCAAAAGTGTACCTACAGGGATAACACATCGTGAGCATACACATATTTACTTAACATTATATAAAAGCATACAATAATGCATAACATCTTAGTTAAGTAAAGGTTATTGGTCGTCCTTCGACTTCCTTGTTATCCCTGACTCTTATTCATACATTAGGCGTCTTACCCCATTGTATGACATCTTACCATATCATCATTATCGTGTGGCATCTTACCACGTCATAATCATCGTGTGGCATCTTACCACGTGGGCATCTTACCCAGTCATATGGCGTCTTACCATATCATAAACATTGCGTGGCATCGTACCACGGGGCATCTTACCCACTCACGTACTTTGGGTGGCATCCCACCACATGGGCGTCTTACCCAATCATACACCTCGTATGACCTTATCATAAACTTCGTCATTATAGACGTCCTCATAACATCATCATCATAGACATCATCATAAGCATCTTCATCGTAACATCATCATAAGCATCATCATCATAACATCATCATAAGCATCATCATCATAAATATCATCATAGACATCATCATCATAAATATCATCATAGACATCATCATCATAACATCATCTTAAACATCATCATAATAGGTAAGGGTATGGTTTACCGTCCGATGCTCGTACGTCTCTTACGTACCTTAATTCCAAAAGAAGGAGAAATCGTAGACTTTATCTCCTTGAAGTCGTGGGCACCTGGGATGGTTCTACATAACCATACAAATTGATATTAGAAGCTAAATATAGTCCAATATCCAAAAATCCCACGTAAATATCAAAAATCCATCTTTTTACAGCTCGCGATCGATCGCTGCCCAGGCGCGATCGATCGCGCTGGACGAGGGGGCAAAATCCCTTCCTTGGCGATCGATCGCCACTTTTGGCGCGATCGATCGCCAGCCTCGCCGATCGATCGCCCAAGAGTGGCGATCGATCGCCAAATGCTACTGGCGGGCACTGGAGGCTCGCGATCGATCGCCAAGAACGGGCGATCGATTGCCGAGTGCTGTGCTTCGAAAATTCGCCATTAATGCTCATTTTTCAAGCTCTTCCTCATGCCACCCAAAACCAAACTTCTTAACAACTTCAATAACATCATAACCCACTAAAACCAACATAAAACACTTCAAAAATCATACCCCAACCATAAACAACACATACCCAAACAAACCCACATAAAACATCAAAAACTTAACCCATTTCAACACCAAACATCATGAAACTTATAGGAATGGTTCCATACCTCTTGTAGGCTCCAAATCCTAGCAAAAATCACACAAACAAAGTTTTTGTGGAACTTTCCTTCTTCCCTTTTGGTGGAACTCGAAAATGGGAGGGTTTGGGGTTTGTGAAGTGATTTGGGGGTTTTTAATAAAGTGAAATGTAAAGGGGTTAAAGTGATGGGTAGGGGATTTAAAAGGGGTTGCTTTAACTTAAATAAAATTGTACCCCAAACTTAACATGATGTATAAAATGCTCCAACATAGTATTTTAAAGGCATTTTACAAGAATACTCCAAACTTCATCTAAAATCACATCCTCCTCATATTTAATAATTAACACAATTAAATCATGTTAACATCTTAATACCCAACACATAAATCCATCAACACATGATACATCATATAAACATAATTAATGCCTTACTTGCAATTAATTAATTTCGGGGCATCACAGTTGTCATTTGATGTGTTGTTTAAGGTGATTGAAAATATTTTGTTAGAATCAATTTGGGGGTGGGTGGCCAATCCACATACGAGTTCAACCAACTTGAGCTTCAATAGCTCGTGTTATTGAAATAATTGCATCGAGAGATTATATCGAGTTTGCTTTCAAAATCGAGTGAAAGACACTCGATAAACCCGCTTCATAACCAATTAACCATTTGAGAATCATTTTATAGGTATGTAAGTAAATATGTAAAAACAGTTTGGTTGAAGCATTTTATCAAATACTTAGTGAGCTACACTTTAATGTTTTATCAAGCACATAAAATGCTTCAACAATGCTAACCAAAATAAAGTAAATACTCAAGTATTTGTTTATGAAAGTTCGAAGATTGTGTAATCCTTCTACGTCTCTCATTCTTCAATCGAATGAAAAATACATGAGAAGACTTTGAGTAATTCATCTATACCTTCTCTTTGAGCGATTTCGAAATGATCACATACATTGCTTCTTTTGACACGAGTCGTTGCTCTACTCGCTTATGCTGTGGTAGTGGCTCCGAATAACTCGATCTGATGAAAACCAAAAGGTTCGACATATTGAAAAGTTACAACTATCTCCCATCTAGAAAAGATTTAATTTTTGATCTATAGTTCGAACAATAACTGATAAACGAACATATGTAAAATAGTTGTATTACAATATCACCATATCCAGTTTGTAATAAACATATGCCTCTTCTATGATTTGACTATGTGTACTTAACAGATCGGGTCAGCCCGGAACCGGTTCGAAACCAGGCCAACTGGTTAGGAACCAGATCCGATCCGGTAAGTGATCGGTTCAAATGGTTCGGAAGCTATAGTAATTTACCACCTGCCTAGGCATCAATAGTCTGAATAAATTTTTAAAGTTCTATGAATGTGAGATTCGTTAGCCACCATATCCGTAAAGACCCGAGCCAAAAAATTAGCTAAGAACTAAATTTTGAACATTCACTCTCTATGTTATCTTCCTTCTAATTCATACAGAAATTGTTTAAACTTGCTAGCTATCAAGAAACATGTAAAACTTAAAAGGGACAAAACTAAACTCAATAAAAGTGTAGTTTTTAAACCTCAGATGTCGTATCCTGCTACAAACATCGGTTAAGATTCAAGCTTTAAAAACATGGATGAATCTGTAATCAAGAAATAAATCACAAAATCCATCTACATACATCACATATTGATTGCCTCAATTGGCTTCTAGTTCGGCTCCAAACATTTCTAATCTATCCGTCTCTTCATCCAAGTCTCGTATCAAAGTGTGATTGATAGTTCCATCGTCCTCACATGCGTGTATCTGTCTTCCACCGAACCTTAAAATGTTGAAACAAAGTATTATCAGAATCTTACTCCAAAGACCCAGAAAACGACTTGCATGACTAGAAAATCTCAAGATTTGTAAGTAGTGGAGTGAGTCATGAACACTTGTCCGTCATGTAATTCCTAGCTTGCCTTATTCTTTCAAGTAGGAACGTATTTGCTACATATGTATTAGATGTTTGACGACTTATAAACTCCATATATCTCTAGATTTTAACCAGTGATTCAAAGTTAGGAGTCAACATGATAAATCGAAAACCACAATTTTTGGTTTTGAAAGTTCTAGCATGTGGATTAAAACCGAACCAAACAATATACTTCTACTGTGGGATACACTGGAAAACATGCCGAGACCAAAACTGCGGAAGAGACCAACCCAAGTGCAAAATGTCTTTTCTTCAAATTATGTCGTTTTGCTCCAAAACTACTTTTTTTCTTCTTTGGTGTGTGTATAGACGTTCTCTAATTTAAACCTTATCAGAAGTCGCACAACTATTCTAATGCGAAACTGCTAGAGCTAATATCAAAGAGAATGTCAAATTTACCATCGTCCATTCATCAACTCTATGCATTTACGAGCATCCTTTCTATCCTTGAACTTGACCAAGATAACGCCCTGTGGATTATTCTCGCAAAGCTGCAAAAAATGGGGCCAACATATCACTAACAAATGTCAACAGACAACTGGAAGCCACAATATATGTTTATCTTCCCAAATATTAAATCTATATAGCCCCCAACATAACTAGAACATTTTCACAATACCTTGACAGAATCCAATGGACCAAGCTTTCCACATTCATCACGAACATCTTCCTCTAATTCAGAACGCAAATTCTCATCAGCCTATTGACATAAAGTTTTTGAGGTTACACTCAGGTTAGGATTCCATGCATAATATTCTTAAAGAATAAGATGAAATGAAAACGTGGGTCACAACTTCACAAATATCCTGAGGTCAAATCATACTGCATCCAATACTTAGTAAGAGATTCTATCTATACATCTTTTCTGGTAGATATCCAAATTATTATGATGACATGTTTCTACCTCTTGGTATATAACTGAGAAAATTGCCGGATCTATCTACTTTTGAAACTATTTAACTTGAGATGGACTACCTCTTGTGAATAACCAACAGAATCTCTACTTTGACCTATAAGTCATAAACCATAATTTCATCGCAAGGACTATTATAAGGGCTCATAAAACATCTTAATAATCCAGAACATATTATTTCTTTCTACGATAAAGAGATGAAGCAGGAAGAAAGATTCAGGTAGGTTATAGCCTATCATTTAAGGGAACAAAAGACATTTCACAAGAAGCCATCTCAGTAGGTGTATCGTTATTGGAAGAGAAAACAGCGGGGCACTAAAATAAAATTTGGTGTTTCTATGTACAATTAGACGTGGTATTGGCAGAACCCATTAATGTATACGTATAGGCAGAACCCATTATACGTACGACATCTTCAAGAGCTAATATTCATGAAATCCACCACCCCAGAAGTTAGCAGGTATCTAACTAAGCCATACAGCAATACTCATTGCTAAACTCGAAGCAAAAACAAATGGGAAATATGCATACCCGCAATTCTGCAGGGGTGAACATGTAACGAAGAATTACAGTTGTTGGAATAGACACCTTTGAGTCATCAAGGCCACCTGATTGGCCACCAACAATACAAGAGAACACATCATAAAATTGTCAATGTTTGCATATAGAGCACGCTAAAAATGAAATCCAACTAGACAGAAGAACTCGAGAAGATCTAATGTCGGATCCATTGCCAGAGTGAACAGTATTTGGATGAATCATCAAAAGGTTGAGCAAGGCAAGGATGATGCTCTATTACGTAAATGGTAGCATACATAGGTTAATAGTATCATACCATTCCAAGAAACAGAAATTGCATTCACCATCCAAGATAAAAAAATATTCAACACTAACACTGCTGTCGTTTACGACTATAAGTTGAAAATATAATTTTATCACAGCAACATTACAAATTTAAGGACTTACCCCAGCCAAGCATTTTCTGTTCAACCTTCTGAAGTTTCCTCTTCTTCTTCTTGTCCACTTGCCTTGATATAAATTTATCACCTGGATGCCAATGTTTTATTACTAAGATAAATAATTCAACACTTGAATATGTCGTTATAATCTTTTATCCACCAAATCAACAGATGACGAGCCAAACAATCATTTTATAAGCAGTTGTGAGCATCGATAGTGAAAATATTACCAAGAAGAAATAATGCAACAATCAACATAAAGTTTATGCATATTACCTTTCTGCTCAAACTGAGCTTTTGTAACTACCATGTGAACTTTGCCATCAGGTCTTAGAGGAGTCCCATCCAAAATTTGGATTGCCAGGTCTACTGAAGGATCCTGAGGAAAATCCAAAATGTCAAACACGGTAAAAAATAATGTCACAAGTCATAACCTGTATTATGATAAAGAAGAAATACCTTCAGATATGTTACAAGAGCATCCCCTTTCTTTCTCCCAGTTTCTTTGTCCATGTAAATCTTCACTCGAGGCTTTTTTGTTTCAGGGTCCTGAACGTTTGAGTAATAATAAATGACAAGGATAAATTCCAAATAAACTACAGGAAATATCTTCCTGGATGTGAAATTAAATAAGCAA
This sequence comes from Haberlea rhodopensis, assembly GCA_907163345.1. NCBI lineage: Eukaryota > Viridiplantae > Streptophyta > Magnoliopsida > Lamiales > Gesneriaceae > Haberlea > Haberlea rhodopensis. The sequence continues at coordinate 121,702 of CAJQUN010000281.1, forward strand.
ATCTTAAACAATGGTAACATATTGGAGTTTAAATCTGAACAGCAGGTCAAAGAATGTGAGAACAAAACCAACAATTTAAAAGGGGTAGCACATTCACTGAAACATGAAACAGGAATCTACAATGTAACATTTCCACGGGTGGATTTGACAGCCAAAAATGCAAATGAATGTCATATCATGGTCATGAGATAGTTAAAAAGAGAAGAGGTGACTGATAACAAAACATAGCTTACCTCTTTTATAATCCCACACTTGGAAAATACTTCAACAACCTGTATCAATATCCATATAATAAAATAAAAGACCTCAGCAAGGAAATACAAATGCACAGCCAAGAAAATAAGCTGGAGATAACCAAACAAAAAAACTAAGACCACCACTAACCTCTTCAACTGTAACATCATCAGGCAAGCCAGTCACATATACATGTGTATTGACTTTCAACTCAAACCAAGTATCAGGAGGTTGATTAGCTTCCTAAACAGGGTTTCAATATAAATTGTTATACGGAATTAAGAAAAAAATTTTAAACATCTGATAACCGTAAACAAGGTTTAAATGAGATTCGTAAAACAAAATTTAGAAAAATAATCTAGAACATCTGATAAGGTCCAGCAGGTAGACTAGTACAAAACTGTCAACTGATACCAAGCAGGCAAACGACAGTAACGTTGATAAAACATGGAAGGAAACACCAACCTTCTTTTCCTCAGTTTTCTTATCAGATTTTTTCACAGGTAACTTTCTCTTTCCATTTTGCCTGTCTTCTACAGTTTCGCTGAAATCATTAACCTCTTCCATGACAGAAATATCATCAGTATTCACCGTTGTAAATACTTCCTCTTCTTCCACAAAAGTCATATCGTGCGGTTCATAAGGCTCAATTTGCTGAGCGGCATTTTCCTACAACCAATTGCCAAATGTCATCTTAAAAGGAAGACACGGCACACTTGTGTACAACAATCAACAAATGAAATATATACATAAGAAATAAAATGCATGACCAATTAGTATTCTTGGAGAAAAATTAGCATAAAAACTTACATCTGACAAAGTATCTCCTCAGACAAGTAAAAAAGCATCAAAAATTGTATTCACATGTTCTCTTATAAGCACGGGTGATGGATCGTGTTATGGGACGTATAACAAGAGGTTGATCATTTAAATCTGTGATTTCTGGGCCCTTGGATGTTTTCCTTCCTTGTTTACCCATTTTGGAATATTGGGTTGGAGCTCGTCAGAGAGAGAACCCCACAATCTCTGCTAAGTATTTCTGAAACTCAAGATGATATTTTTATTCCAACCTTCTCATAAAAATACAAGAAGAGTCCCTAACTAAGAAGACAAAATCTGCAGAAAGAATCAAAATCCTATCCTAAAGAATTCAAAAACCATCATAATCTAAATCTCTATTTAATCCAAAAATAACAACCAAAAGATAAACAATCTAGAGTTTGAAGTAATATAATAACTATGGTTCTATCGCCTTATAAACCTTATCACTTGCAGCTGGTGGGATCGAGCTGTTTCTGGGTTGGGCCGTGACATATCCTACTGTTTCCTAGGAAAAGAATACATATATATGACTAAGTATCTCTTCAGACAAGGAAAAAAGCATCAACATTTTATATTCATGCTCACTGTTTCCTAGGAAAAGAAAACCTATACATGACTAAGTATCTCATACGACAAGTAAAAGAAGAAGCAACATTTTCCCTACCGTTTCCTAGGAAACTTTCAATACAAGAAGCAAATAATGACATACTATACATATTAGACACCAACCTCAGGGACCCAAGCTCGAAGAGTTCGGTCCCACTTATATTTAGTCCCATCATCATCGACGAATTCTTCTTCACCATCAGGTGGCGTGGCAGGCCTCTCGTGTTCATCATTTCTGTTAGCTTCTGCTTCTGCTTCTGCTTCTGCTTCTGCTTCTGCTTCCGCTTCCCTAACCTCCCTTTGCCACTTTTCAAACTCATCTTCATCATTAGCAGGAGCAAGAACTACAAACCGATAAAATAAATTTGGTCACGCATCTTTCAAGTTGGTAACAAAATATTGTATCAGAAAAGCATACCATCAATTGAACTTGGTGCACTTTCCCCATGTGCATCTGCCAACACTCCAGGTATTGAAGCCAGCGGCTGCCAATCACTAAGCCCTTCAGACCACACATTGGTACTCTGTGTCAAGTATCCACTTGAATAATGCGCTGCCCAGCCAAATAAACAAGCATAAGCTAATAATTTGAACGTCACTTAACACAACCCAAACATCATGCAGATTAACCAGTTGTCAGTTATTTACAAGCCTGTCGCTCGTATGAAAAGTCATCTAAATATGTTAAAAAGGCACCTGAGAACTTGACAGATTGACAAATTAAAAATTGCAAACTAAATGTTAATATATTACATAAACAAGAGGAAGCAACAAATGGCGATCCTTACGATTCAGCACAAGCAAATGATATGAAAATAACTATGCAACTACACACCACGCAACTCAGGGACCGAATAAGGGCCAAGAAGCTGTTGTTCCTGGCCAAGAATAAACCATCCACTGCCACCGCCAAAGCTCCATTCTGAATTTTCTTGAAAAGCATTAGCTCCGCCTGAAAATTTCAAAGCTAAAAACAAATGAGAAAATATTCACTTCTCATTTCCTAACTGGAGAACATACACAGTCACTGTGCGCACACATAAAATTAGTATGATTCTGAGAATTTAAATCACGTACACTATATCCCTCTAAACAAGAATAAAATTTGATACAACAACAATACTAATGAATGATTCAATACCCATTTCAACTTCAAGCAAAAGCAAAACCCAGTGATGTAAATCAAATTCCACCAGCAAACACAAAACTAATTTTCTTAGCAAAAGGAAATAAGATGGATATCTGTCGAAAAAGTGTCATTCAAATCCAGAGAATCAATCACAAAACTCAGCCAATAAATTTTAAAAAATAACTATACAAAAAATAACTTAGATAAAAAAAACAGGACTTAATTAATTTAAAGGAAATAAAAAAGGGATGAAACCCGCCTGTGAGTTGCGATTGGGACGACATCGTTTCCTCTCTCTCGTTGCTGCTGCTTGTGGTTTTTTTTTTTCGTCCTCCTCTCCGCAAAAGAAAGCCAGTAAGCGAAAGTGGGTCACCAATTTGGGCCAATAGACTAGACATGACCGCGGTTACATTTTAACCGCGGCCCGGCCCAGCCCTTAACCGGGTCAACGGGCCGGTTACCCGTTGACCCGATTAGGCGGTTATGAACCGTAACCGGCCCGTCACTGTACGGGCCGGTTACGGTTCATGGGCTGTACAACCCGTCGAACCGGCGGTTAGAACCGTCGGTTCAAACAGGCGGTTCTAACCGCCGCTTCAAAATTTTTTTTATTTATTTAAAATTAAATTGTGTAGATGCAGAATCGAACCGATGACCTCTATCTTATATATAGAGCTTCTTACCACTAAGCTATTTGCCTTGATTGTTTTAGTTTAGATAATATAACTATATATACTATGACAATATATATATTATATATTTAATACAATAATAACTATGTAATCCTCTTAAATCTCGTAATGTTCTATTCAATGCATTCAAGTTTTGTGTTCTTTGGCCAAAAGAACTAAAGAAATAGTTGTTGCAAAATAAAATATTATAATAATGAAGTAAATTATTATAAACAAATATAATATATACATTCTAATTATTCTACAAGCACTTTATTTGATTTACATTATATACAATATCAAATAAGTATATCTTAATTTCCTATGATGTGACTTACCATAGAAACTCGATAATGTAATATTTGATTAATTAATAAAATCTTTTACTAATTTGCTTATAATGATTTGGGAACAACATATTGAATTGATAATTCACTAACTTTATATTATATAAATTAATAACTTCTAATTGATAATCAAAAATCTCATTATTGACTCTTTTTAACATAATAAGAACTTTTAGTATATAACAAATAATTCAATGTTATATTCGTCGATTTCATTTGTAATTAATATCAAAGTTGTATAGGTTTCATACCAATTTCATATGTAATTGGTATAATACTTATAAATGTTTCAATATCAATTTCATTTGCAATTAGACCAAATGTGTATATGTTTCATGCTAATTTCATATGTAATTAGTATCATAATAGAAACATATCTATAACAAAGAAAATATAAGAAAAAATGTTGGATAAATTCATAAGAACTAAAGAAATAGTTGTTACAAAATAAAATATTATAATAATGAAGAAAATTATTATAAACAAATATAATATATACATTAAAATCATTGTACAAACACTTTATTTGATTTACATTATATACAATAATCAAATAAGTATGTCTTAATTTCTGACGATATGACTTACTATAGAAACTCGATAAATGTTATATTTGATTAATTAATAAAATCTTTTACTAATTTGCTCATAATGATTTGAGAACAATATATTGAATTCATAATTCACTAACTTTATATTATATAAATTAATAACTTCCAACTTAATATATTTATGATTAATCAGTGAAATCATAATAAAAATAACTTTATTGACATTTGTTTCTTATGTAAATTGATAGTGACAAATCTCATTACTGATTTTTTAAACATAACAATAACTTTTGTGTTGTTTTTTATAGATAAATAACAAATAATTCAATGTTATACTCGTCAATTTCATATGTAATTAGTATAATATTTGTAAATATTTCATGTCATATAATTTGCAATTAGTACCAAAGTTGTATAAGTTTCATACCAATTTCATATATAATTAGTACCAAAATTGTAAATATTTCATACCAATCTCTTTTGCAATTAGTATCAAAATTGTATAGCTTTCATACCAATTTCATATGTAATTAGTATCATAATTGTAAATGTTTCAACCAATATCATTTGTAATTATAACAAAGTTGTAGATTTGCATACCAATTTCATATGTAATTAGTATCATAGTTGTAAATGTTTCATACCAAACTCTTTTGTAATTAGTATCAAATTTGTATAAGTTTCATACAAATTTCATATGTAATTAGTATCATAATTGTAAATGTTTCATACCAATATCATTTGTAATTAGTATCAAAATTATATATGTTTCACAATATGTAATTAGTATCGTTAGATACTCAGATTCAACCAATTAAAATGACATTATCTTATTTGTGGTCCCATCGAGTTTGATGAAACAATGGGATAAGTTTTGTAAGCTTAATGGCATGCGACCTATAAAATTTCCATTTGATATACCAATACGTTGGAACTCAACATATAAATTGCTAAATGATTCATATGAATATAGAGAGTTAATGGCAACTTAAAAAGGTCAAACTCTCCCCTCCCCCTTACATTTTCTTTGTTAATTTTTATGATCCTTTTAGAGTAATTTTTAATTTTTTTAAATTAAATTTTTAATTTTAATTTTTTAAATTTAAAAAATATAAGGTTCGAACCGTAACCGTAACCGTAACCGTAATCGTAACCGTAACCGGCGGTTCATGAACCGTAACCGGAACCATCTATGAAGGTTAAGGTTAAGGGTCGAGCTCTTTTGAACCATCGAACCGGCGGTTTCGAACCGTTAACCGGCGGTTCACGAACCGTGGTCATGTCTACAATAGACCCATTTAGATATAGAATGGGGTTTTCAATTAAGAGGGTGTATTTGTTATAAATTTTTATTGACTTTTAATGATTTTTATGGAGTTTAAAAATCTAGAGGTATTCAATCCAAACTTTTATATACTCTACAAAAGTCTAATGGTATTCAAGACAGACTTTCGTAGAGTTTTAAAAACTCAGGTGGTATTCAAACTTGAATTTTTAAAACTCCATAAAAGTCTATAGGTATCCAAAATCTCATAGACTTTTAATGACTTCTATTGAAATCTTTAGGTACAAACTTGATGCCCAATGTACAACCCAAAAAAGTTAAAAATTCTCCACCTGTGATATCCCCGAAATAATTATATGCAATTTGGGCATTAATTATGTTTATATGATTAATTATGATGATAATTAATTATGTGCTGGATTTATTTATCATGTTGAAATACTTAGTCATGGTAGGCGAGACCGAGGATGCATTTCGGGATGCATGTTGGGAAATTAAGGGTTATCATGGTTATTTATGGTAATCGATAATTATTTGGTCGAGCATGATTTTAATTGGGATTTGATGCATTTTGGAAAATGCTTTTAAAATATCATGTTTGGGTGTTTTATACACCATGGTAATTGTGGAGTGCAATTTATTTTAAAAATAACCCACTAATACCCCCAACCCCTCTACACCCATCACTCCTACTTTCCCCAATTACTCCTCCAAACCCTTCCCTCCTTCATTTTCGATTTTGGGCAAAGGGGTGAAGAGAAATCCTTCCAAAAGCTTGATTTGTGGAGTTTGTTGGGAGATTTGGAGTCTCCAAGGGGTATGGATATGTGATGACCAGAGATTATGGATGTTAATCCCGGAGTGTTAATAACCCCTAAAGTGTTTTACGTGGCAATTTGGAGTTTAATCGAGGTGTTGGGCCTTCTGGGCTCATTTATTTGGGTAGTTGGGATCGTTGGATCCCGAGGTTGAGATTGTATTCTCATTACGGTGTAAAACCTAAGAGTTGGGTTGTTGAAGTGTCCCGGGATCTCGGGTGCCTTGTGTGGGCACCGGTAGGGGGTTTTGGAGTTAGAGAAAGAATTTTTGGAAACAGATGATTTTTAATGAATCATGATGTATTTGTGGGGCTATTAGTATTTCGGGGTATTTTTGCTATAAATACCAGTTGAACCCGAGATTTTAATTATTGGAAGCCATTTTCCCCACCTTGCCCGTCTCTCTCTCCTCGCGTCTCTGCACCATTTCCGTCACCCTCGACCCACGCAGCTTCAGGCCGTGCGCCCGCCGCCGTCCGCCGCGATCCGTCGCGTCCGACCTACCGTTGGCTTCGTCTCGTCCAGGCGCACCTTCCCGTACCAACAATTCGAAATTTCGTCGCGTTTTGGGGTCGGATTTTGCAGAAGACGCAGACGCCCAAAATTTAGGGTTCTTCGATTTCGAACATTTTCCTTCCGATTTTCGATTCGGTAACCTCCCTTACCCCTTTTTCGTCATTATTGTGTAATTCCCTGCCATTTTTGTGTTCAATTTGTTCGAATTCTTGCTGTTGGCGTGAGTTGGTTCGAATTTTTTTGGATTTGTGCGTGAAGTGGGTTCGAATTTAGGGGTTTTGGCAGGGGTGTGGCGATTCTTGTTATGGGTCGTTTATTACATGTTTTAGATGTATTATGATGCTTAATTGTGTTCGAATTTAAGGAATTGGGTTCGAATTTAGGGTTTCGAGTTCGAATTTTGGGGGTTTTGTCATGTGGGGCGATTATTCATGTTGTTGATTGATTAATTCATGTTTTAGATGAATTATGGTGTTTAATTGGGTTCGAATTGTGGAGTGAGGGTTCGAAAATTTTAGGGGAGTTCTTGAGCATTTTTCGTGGATGTCTCATTTGTTTCCCTCCCTGCATGTGCTCCACCCCGAGTATTTTAAATGGTTAATTGTCGTGTGTTGACTATTTTTGAGGGTTATGGGTGTGCTTGAGCATGGGTTGCATGTTCGTAAATAATTGTGAATTATTTATCGTGTTAGCACATCGTTCCTCGGGTATAGAACTCGAGCAAGGTTTGGCTCGGACTTCGGAGATTTAAGGTACGTGCGACGTACGAGCATTACTTTATATAAGAGCATTTGTGAAATGCATAATGTGTTTTAATTGCATTAGATGGATGTGGGTATGGCTATATATATATGTGTTGATATGACTATGGAACGACCTAACCTTGACATCGCCGCCACAAGCGTGCGTGATACTAGAGTAGTATGACCTTATAAGAGATATGGGGTACTGGGTTTATATGACTATAGTAGGGCATTTGAGATGCCTGAGAATGATCGTGGAATCATGTATTCATTATAAGACATGTGAGATGTCTAAGTGAAATGGAGAATTGGTAAAATAAATTCTAGGCATTTGAGCTATCTGTGATTGGTAGCAAAATTGAAAATCAGTATTAGATATCGAGATATCTATATTTGTATGTATAATGAATTTGGAATCATTAATTATTGATACTTGAGAATCAAGCATGCTATGAGTTAAATCAATGTGTTGATTTACTGATTTTTGAGATTTGATGAGTTTGATGATTGTGAGAACAGGGACAGTACACGGAATCCCGGATGAGGACGTTGCCATCCAGGGAGTATCATTTAAAATTCATTAGTATTTACTTTTGTTGTAAATTATGAATTTCATTATTGTGATTATGGGATTTTGTGTATTGGTATGCTCACCCCGTTGGGGGTTGTCTCTGTTGGGGCAGGTGAACAGGTACATCGATGGCTGTGGAGCTGAGCTCGAGCTGTTGATTTGATGTACTCCCAGGATCGTGGTACCAGGGCTTGATGGAGCACGGCATCGTATAGAGTACTTATATACACCCGAAGGTTATATACATATTTATGATGCTCGCATGTGAGCACGGTTATGCTTGTATGTGGGTTGTATATAAAGGCATGAGCCTTTCTCTCTTTCATTCTATGTTGCATGCAATTAAGAGTAGAATTGCTAATGATATGAGAGTCATGGGTGTATTATGTGGGTGTTGAAACCCATTTATGTTGTCTTATGTGTGGTGTCTTCCCTGGCTGTGAATTTACTTAGCGTTGATGTGTTCTGTTGAGTATGTGTTTTCCCTGGCCGGGAACTATATATTGTGATGCGCTTTTATTTCGGGATGGCTCTATTTATGGGGAGACTCTGCCCAAATTTTTATAAAAGTCTACCATGTGAAAAATGGTGTAATGGGGATGGAAATTGGCGGAATCTATGAGTCTAATTGTGGGTAAAGATGATCTTAATGTTGAATATTAAAGAAATTTTGTAATTGCCATTCAATGGTAAAGTATCATCTGTGTTTCCCGATTGATTTTATTGAAAGCATGTGCCACACATAGTGGTCTAATACACTAATCAAGGGTTAATGGCTGGGGGTCCTTACATTAGTGGTATCAGAGCAGTGGTTAGCTCTTTGGGGCTGTTAAGGGCCTAGGAAGTTATTGATAGCACATACTTATGCATGATGGCATTAACGTTGTATGACACAACTAGTTGTTTATGTGCTTTTTATGATATGAAAAGTGGTGTTGCTAATCATTGTGATTGCAGGAATCGTGTAGCATGTGATGGGATGGCATTAATGGTGATGTCTGGCCCTTCATGTATTATGTGTTAAGGATCTGATTTTGTAGAAAATCAGGAAAGGTGAGACGTACGGGCTTCGGACGGTAAAACGTGTTACACCTTTGATTATGTATATCGTGGGTAGTGAACCCTTACATGTGATGGTATATGTGAAATGATAGTGATATATATTGTGATAATGGAATCAACTGTTGTGATGTCCAGATTATTATTAATCATTTGTTGGACTAAATATGATTTGAATTTTATTGATAATTAATTTTAGAATTAATTAGAAGTGGAATTGACCAAGTGAAGGTCAACTGGCAAATTAATCGGATCCTAAAATATTTTGAGATTGTAAAATATACTCCGATAATATTTTAGAGATAAATTAATTAAAATGAAGAATTTAAGTTTTGGGTTTTTGGGGTGTGTATAACTCCCAATCGTTGTCTCTAAAAATAAATTATCAGTGCACCGGTGACACTTCGATGTACAAAACCGGGTTAGGATACAAAAAAAATAAATATGTTTGTTGGGCATTTTCGGACACACATTAAAAGGTGTAAAATCACGCACTGAAAAATCCGAACCCCCCTCTTTTCTTTCTGCATCGCGCTCATCCGACCCCTCGCCACTAAACCGCCGCGCCCGCCGCCGTCCGAGCTCCTTCCGGCGCGTCCGAACCGCCGCCGCCTTCATATCTCCCAGGCGCTTCTTTCCATACCAATATCACGAAGTTTCGTCGAGGATTGCGTCCGGATCTTGCAAGGAAGCGCCGCGATGAAAATCGCGATTTCGTCCGTTTTGGGGGCGACTTTCTTCCGATTTTTTTTGTGGGTAATTCTCGCCGTCCCTCAGTCGTTATTTACCTAAAATCCCACGAATTTTTGATAAGCTTTGGTTCGATTTTGCTGGCATTTTTTTTGGAAGGGTTCGAGTGTGTGCTAGTGTGTGCAGCAGTGTGTGCGTGTGTGTGTTTCTGCGTGTGTGTGTGTGTCCAGCATGTGTTTGTGGATGAAGATGGTGTGTATGTATGTATTCCAACATGTATTGGTATAGGTACAAGACTTCTATATATTTTGTGCCTTGTGGTTGGATGATGTTTTGTTATTGTAGAAGGCAAACTTGGTTTGGTGTGGTGGGTTAAGGCGATAATGTGGCGATAAATTGAGTATGAACAATTTGGAATTGGATAGCATGAAAATGTTATTAATTGTAGGGATTTAATCATAACTCACATTAGTGAACGGAAAAATTGTTGAAAATGAATTGGTGATTAAATGTCGTGATTTAGTGTCTTTGTTGTTAAAATGTGAAGACTAGATTCATGCTAGTATGTGTTAACATGAAATAGAGTTTATGGTGATGTGTATGCTTGAATGGACATTATGAGTTTAGATTGAAATTCAATACATATTTAAATTGTTAAAGTTGAATTTAATCAATAAATGACTTTATGTTGGGATTAAGGGAATTGGATTAAAGGGGTAGAATCTCTTATCTACATGGATCCCTTCTTTCGCGTCTTGGTTTGAATCACCTCGGTGTGGGTTTGATTAATTGTGGAACATGTTAATTGTCTTACTTGGATTGTTTTAGTTAGACACTAGTTGGATATTATTATGCATACACCCTTGCACTTTCTTCCCTCTGTTGAACTTGCGTGTCTAGTGAACTACTATGTGAGTTTGGCGTGATCTTGCACGTATGGGTGTATGTATCCTGCATCATGTGTGTGATGTAGCGGATGATGGGAGAAAATGGGGTGTTGCATTACCAATGATATATCATGATTCATGTGAGGATGTGTGCATCAAAGTGTTGATTATGATTTGATTCATAATATTGAGTTATTGATTTGTGATATGGAAATGAAAGTAAGAACTATTTGATGGATGTTCATTGCTCGGATTATGAGCTAATGTTGAATTGATATTCGATATAGACTCTACAGGAGGCTTCGGACGTTGATGATAGCTTGTTCATGTTGTCTACTATAAGGTACGTGGTGACGTACGAGCAGGTATATCTAGTATCTATACATTCATGTATACATGCAATTTTGAATATGATGATTCAGGTAAGTGTTTGACTTTACTAATTGAGTTTCATATACGAGTTATGGGGGACACGTAGTGGTACGTGATCCAATTTTACTTGTTGAGTAGTGATGCCGTGGGCATGAGCGATATGAGAAAGTATCGAGAATGAGATGGTGGGATAACCAGGGTTACATTGGGATAACCAGGTTCACATTGATGTTAAACTATTTATGTTTGAGCATAAATAATATATTGTCATTGTATTGAATTCATAAGTGTTGTTGAGTATTATATTTTCAGTGACAATATTAAACTTGACATTATGAAGTGCGTGAGTTTGAAACAGGAACAGTGTATGGAAGCCATACAGATTCGGAATTGTACAGGGAGTATACTTTATGAGTTTTGAATAATCTAAATTGTTGCATTATGATTTCATATGTTGATTTGTGATTGAATATTGAGTGGGAGTGTGCTCACCCTGTGTGGGGGCTGTTTCTGTTGAAACATGTACAACAGGTACGATGCTGTTTTGGAGTACTAGGCTCGAACCTTGTTGGATGATGCTTCCAGAAGCATAGTATGTGATTGAGCCGATATACAAAGTTGAGCGGTTGGTATTTATACTAATTATGCATCCGGATGTGTATCCGTTATTCGTTGCTCTTCTGTGAGCACTTGTATGTGTATATGGACTGTATAAGGGTGTTGAAACCCACTTTTGTTGTCTTATTAGTGTGGTGTCTTCCCTGGCCGGGAATTTACTTATGTTTCTATATTCTGTTTAATATTGCGTTGTCCCTGGTCGGGAATTATATTATGTGATGAGTTTTTATTTCCGGATAGCTCAGTTTGTGGGGAGACTCTGCCCAAATTTTTATAAAAAACCCACAATGCAAAAGTGGTATAATGGGGATGGTATTGGGTGAAACCCCTGAGTCTATTTGTTGGTAGAGAAGAACATATAATGTTGAGCATTTGTTTGTGTCTTGGAATTATGGGAAACAAGTAATGATTCGTTTTAAAGAATGAAATTAAAATGAAAAATTTATACACATACGACGTCATAAATGAACTAATGACGAGTTTAAGTGTTGGGGTCTTACAACTGTTGTGCTTGATTATTGTGGTAGAATTGATGAATGTTCCGGTAGCCTTTATCTCCGAGCGAGGGAGGTACTTGCCGCTGTCATGACCAAGCGAGGTAACATGCCGCTGTCATTGTCGAAGCGAGGGGTCCTAAAATTCCGCTGTTGTATTGGGACCGGAACAGTCACAATTCTAGTGATTAATGTGGAATATTGTGGTTATAACTGGAACGTGATATCGATCATTATATTGTGAACTGTGGTATTAACCTGGATGCAGGTACATGGAGCTAGTGGAAGTTCCGGTAGTTGTTATATTCGAGCGAGGGAGGTACTTGCCGCTGTCATATGAAGCGATGGTAATATGATATTTGTCGCTGTCATGTCTAAGCGAGGTAACATGCCGCTGTCATTGTCGAAGCGAGGGATATCATATGATGCCGCTATATGTCGAAGCGAGGGGTCCTAAAATTCCGCTGCTATAACAAGACCGGAACAACCACATTATCGATATTGATAGCGATGTCTCATTCCGCTATGTTGGTTGGCGATGGTTCATGCCGCCAAGTGTATTGATAGATGTAATACCCCCGAAATGTTATTTGATTATGTGCTATGATGACGATTTATGTTATGTTTAAGGGTTGTGGTGTATTTAAATTGGGGAGTATATTTATGATATGATGATATGATGTGGGGAACATGTTGGGTGTTTTAAAGGATGTATTAATTAAATGAAGATGAAAAATATCGAGTTAGGATATTTTTAATACATCGTGCTAAATACCGGGACACAATTAAACACCACATGACCACCCAACCCACACCACCCCACCCCCATCACTCGGTCACCTCACCCTCCCCCACTTGTTCAACCCATACCCCCACTTGTGCAACCCATGCTACCACTCAATCAACCTCCATCTCCTTCTCTCCTCCTCCTTTCCCTCTTCCTTTCCCCTCTTTTCGTCCCTGAAGTGCTGCAAATTAAGGGGGAAAAGCTGGAATTATTAGGTGTAAAAACCTTGCAAGAAGAGGAGCAAAAAGAGAGGGAGCCACCCCAAGTACCAGCACAATCAAGGAGATAAGTCTGTTGACTCCTCCTCCTTTTGAAAAGGTACGTAAGAGACGTACGGGCATCGGACGGTAAAACACATCCCTACACTATGACTATGCATTTATCGCATGAATATATACGATTTTTATATGATGATGTTTATACAATGTTTATACGATGATGTTTATACGATGTTTATACGATGATGTTTATACGATGTTTATACAATGATGTTTATACGATGTTTATATGATGATGTGATGCAATGTTTATTTGTGGTAAGATGCCACGGGGTAAGATGCCCCACATGGTAAGAGGCCATGCGATGTTTATTTGTGGTAAGATGCCACGGGGTAAGATGCCCCACATGGTAAGAGGCCATGCGATGTTCATTTGTGGTAAGATGCCACGGGGTAAGATGCCCACATGGTAAGAGGCCATGCGATGTTTATAATATGGTAAGATGCCACAGGGTAAGATGCCCATATGCATGATTATGAATCAGGAACAACAAGAAGAAGGTAACGAATAACCAGCATGTTCACTTAACTAAGATGTCATACATTTCCTGTTATATTTTGTTATGATGTTATAAGATGATGATTCTATAAGATGATGATGCTACAAGATGATGATGCTATAAGATGATGATGCTATAAGATGATGATAATTACAAGATGATGATGCTTATATGATGATGATGTTATAAGATAATGATAATTACAAGATGATGATGCTTATATGATGATGATGTTATAAGATATGATAATTACAAGATGATGATGCTTATATGATGATGATGTTATAAGATGATAATATTCATAAGATGATGATTTTAATCATTCATGTCAAGAATTTATGATTTTATGCATGACTATCAAACAGGGACAACCAAAGAGGGTTAATGCGATTAACCAGGAAGTATACGTTACCAATTATTTTCATGCATTTATTTATATGCCATTGCCTTATGATGTTAAGTAATGATGTACATGCTCATGATGGGTTGTTCCTGTAGGTACGCTTTTGGACTAAAAGACTAAGGGGTCGGGTTGAGCAGTGAGCTACGAGGAACACAGGAATGTGTAGGATTCAGCTTCTGTTTAGGATCTACTGTAGGAGTAGTATAAATCTAACATGTTAACATTCATTATGGGAATGTAACTAATAAGCTTTGAAGTTTTATTGGACCTGTAATTCTGTTAGCTCATGTAACAACTAGAACCCTAAGATGTTATTAATGCATGATTAGTCCTTCTTATGTCTCTAAAACACTGTTAAGGTGGGAAGACCCCACATTAGTGGTATCAGAGCAGTGGTTAGATAACTCGGGAATGAGTGAAGGGTAGCCTTAGCAATAAGTTGGCTAGGTGCATACTTTTGAACATGTTTTATATGTATGTTGCATATGAAGTAGATGATGTTATACTAACATGTTTAAGTATCTAACGATGTACTCTATGAACTGCTTTTGGGTATTGTTGTTAACCCTTGTGTTGCAGCATAGCAGCAAATGCAGAAGTAAGCGATGCGATTTCATATGCACTTCTCCGTCGCCCATGCCTCTTGTAGTCTCGACCCCCGCTGGAAGAAGTTCGATAACTGATCAGATTGTTTATGAAGGCCTCGGCCTCATTTATTTTGAGGGCAACGAGCTGAGGACAGACTTGATTGTTCTGGGAATGCCAGACTTCGAATGCATTGTGGGCATCGATGTGCTGAACAAGTATCAGGCAGTTGTGGACTGCAGACAAGGACTGTCCAATTCAGGTCTGATATGGGAGTCCAATGAACATTCTATGAGGATGGTTCCCGTTCAAGAATTCCGTTAATATCTGCTGTCAAGATGGCACAATTATTGGAACGAGACCATAAAGGATATCTCATCTATGCTGTTGATAGTACTGAGAAGAGGAAAGATTTAAAGGTTGAGGATGTGCCCGTAGTGGCGGTGTTTCCTGATGTATCTCCGGAAGAGATTCCCAGATTCCCATCGACGAGAGAGGTCGAGTTTGGGATTAAATTACTACCAGGAACGTCTACCATTTCTCGTGCCCCGTATAGGATGGCACCAACGGAGCAAAAAGGAGTTAAATGTTCAGTTGCAGGAGCTCCTTGACAAGGGCTATATACGCCTTAGCGTATCGCCCTAAGGTGCACCAGTTTTATTTGTTAAGAAGAAAGATGGTTCGATGCGGCTGTGCATCGATTTCAGACAACTGAACAAAACCATGATGAAGAATAAGTATCCGCTTCCGGGGATTGATGATTGGTTTGATCAAATGCAGAGTACGAGGCTCTACAGTAAGATCGATCTGAGGTCGGAGTATCATCAGATTCGAGTTCAAGAGGATGATGTACAGAAGACAGCTTCCAGGACTAGATATGGGCACTACAGATTCTTAGTCATGCCTTTTAGGGTGACGAATGCCCCAGCTATTTTATGAGCCTGATGAACAGGGTGCTCCAACCATGTTTGGATCAGTTCGTCATAGTTTTCATGAACGATATGCCTATTTACTCTCGAACTAAAGAGGGACACATGAAGCACTTGGGAACAGTACTCCAGATCCTTAGGTATTGCCAGACCCCTGGCACAGTTGACTCAGAAAGGAACGTCGTTCTATTGGTCCGAAGCTTGTGAGGAAAGCTTCCAAGAATTGAAGCGTCGTTTGACTACGACATCTATGTTGGTGATTCCTTCTAAGAATAAGAGGGATGCCTTGTACACGAATGCATCACTGCAGGGTTTTGGACTGTGTTTTGATGCAAAATAAGCATGTGGTGGCTTATGCATCGAGGCAGTTGCAACCACATGAGGATGGGTACCCAGTCCATGATTTGGAGCTGGCAGCCGTTATACTTGCTTTGAAGATTTGAAGGCATAGGCATTACTTGCATGGTACATCGTTTACCATCTACACGGACCATAAGAGCCTGGAGTTTGTTCACACAGGCTGAGATGAATATGCGACAAGGAAGTTGGATGTCATGAATTTATCAGCTGTGATGACCTCTTGTTGCCATTTGGGCTATGATTTTGATGTGGACACGTCGCCGGTGCGAGTGTCGACCTTGTTGGCTGAGCCAGTCATATTTGAGGCTATTAGGAAAGCCTAGAGGTCAGATGATGAGGTTTAGAGGTGGTCGTTTTTAGTACTTCGAGGACAGCCATCAAAGTTCAGAATGGCAGAAGATGATTCCTTGAGGCTGGGCAACCGATGGGTAGTCCCAGATACGCCGGAGTTGCTTAAAGGAATATCGGAACAGGCTCATAGTAGTCGGTTCAGTATCCACCCAGGAGGAAGGAAATGTATAAGGACCGAAGTGGTCAGTTCTGGTGGAGACGCATGAAGTACGCTGTGATCGCTTTCGTTAAAGGATGTTTGATCTGCCAATAGGTAAAGGCAGAAAGGCAGAGGTTTGGTAGCGAGCTGAAGAGCTTGAAGGTACCTAAGTGGAAGTGGAGGCATGTCATTATGGACCTTGTGACCCACTTACCAAGGACGGCCTCTGGATTTGATGCGATCTGGGTGATCGTGGATAGGCTAACGAAGGTAGCCCACTTCATACCCTACTGTATGACTTTTGCGCACCTAAAGATGACCCAATTATATGTGCGGGATGTGGTGAGGTTGCATGGGGTTCCAGTCTCGATTGTGTCTGACAGAAACCCAAGGTTTACTCCACATTTCTGGGAGGGTCTTCAGACAGCTTTGGGCAGAGAAGTGATACTGAGTACAGCTTATCACTCTCAGTCAGACGGCCAGACAGAGCGTACCATTCAGAAGCTCGAGGACATGTCGAGGGCATGTGTTTAGGAGTTTGATACTCCGTGGCGAGATTCGGTGCCAATGATGGAGTTCTCCTGTATTAACAGCTATAAGACGAGCATTCAAATGGCTCCTTTTGAAGCTCTGTATGGACGACGATGTAAATCACCGCTGTATTGGGAGGACTTGACTAGCAAAGCGGTCGGAGGACCGGATATGATAAAGGACATGGAAGAAAAGATTAAGATGATACGCCAAAAGATGAAAGCAACCCAGGATAGGCAAGCAGCCTATGCCAATAAGCGGCGACGACCGCTGGAATTCCAGTTAGGAGACAGGGTCTTCTTAAAGATCTCGCCCTTCAGGGGTATGGTTCGTTTTGGGATGCGAGGGAGGTTATCTCCAAGGTATGTCGGACCATATGAAGTGTTGCAGCGAATCGGTACATTGGCTTATCGTTTGGCTCTACCGCCATCCTTGTCTGGCATACATGATGTTTTCCATGTCTCCATGTTACGGAAGTATGAGCCAGACCCGTCTCATGTCTTACAGCCTACAGAAGTTCAGTTAGACTCAGATGTGTCCTACGTAGAACGACCAATCAGAATTCTGGATCGAGAGGATCGCAGACTATGAACCAAAGTTATACCAATGGTCAAAGTTCAGTGGGATCGTCGGGGTGTCGAGGAGGCTACATGGGAGACGGAACGGCATATGGTGCAGCAATATCCGGAACTATTCTCTGGTATGTTTTTATGTTTAGTTTCGACATGATGATGCATGTGGATTTCGAGGACGAAATCTTATAAGTAGGGGAGTAATGTAATACCCCCGAAATGTTATTTGATTATGTGCTATGATGACGATTTATGTTATGTTTAAGGGTTGTGGTGTATTTAAATTGGGGAGTATATTTATGATATGATGATATGATGTGGGGAACATGTTGGGTGTTTTAAAGGATGTATTAATTAAATGAAGATGAAAAATATCGAGTTAGGATATTTTTAATACATCGTGCTAAATACCGGGACACAATTAAACACCACATGACCACCCAACCCACACCACCCCACCCCCATCACTCGGTCACCTCACCCTCCCCCACTTGTTCAACCCATACCCCCACTTGTGCAACCCATGCTACCACTCAATCAACCTCCATCTCCTTCTCTCCTACTCCTTTCCCTCTTCCTTTCCCCTCTTTTCGTCCCTGAAGTGCTGCAAATTAAGGGGGAAAAGCTGGAATTATTAGGTGTAAAAACCTTGCAAGAAGAGGAGCAAAAAGAGAGGGAGCCACCCCAGGTACCAGCACAATCAAGGAGATAAGTCTGTTGACTCCTCCTCCTTTTGAAAAGGTACGTAAGAGACGTACGTGCATCGGACGGTAAAACACATCCCTACACTATGACTATGCATTTATCGCATGAATATATACGATGTTTATATGATGATGTTTATACAATGTTTATACGATGTTGTTTATACGATGTTTATACGATGATGTTTATACGATGTTTATACAATGATGTTTATACGATGTTTATATGATGATGTGATGCAATGTTTATTTGTGGTAAGATGCCACGGGGTAAGATGCCCCACATGGTAAGAGGCCATGCGATGTTTATTTGTGGTAAGATGCCACGGGGTAAGATGCCCCACATGGTAAGAGGCCATGCGATGTTCATTTGTGGTAAGATGTCACGGGGTAAGATGCCCCACATGGTAAGAGGCCATGCGATGTTTATAATATGGTAAGATGCCACAGGGTAAGATGCCCATATGCATGATTATGAATCAGGAACAACAAGAAGAAGGTAACGAATAACCAACATGTTCACTTAACTAAGATGTCATACATTTACTGTTATATTTTGTTATGATGTTATAAGATGATGATGCTATAAGATGATGATGCTACAAGATGATGATGCTATAAGATGATGATGCTATAAGATGATGATAATTACAAGATGATGATGCTTATATGATGATGATGTTATAAGATAATGATAATTACAAGATGATGATGCTTATATGATGATGATGTTATAAGATATGATAATTACAAGATGATGATGCTTATATGATGATGATGTTATAAGATGATAATATTCATAAGATGATGATTTTAATCATTCATGTCAAGAATTTATGATTTTATGCATGACTATCAAACAGGGACAACCAAAGAGGGTTAATGCGATTAACCAGGAAGTATACGTTACCAATTATTTTCATGCATTTATTTATATGCCATTGCCTTATGATGTTAAGTAATGATGTACATGCTCATGATGGGTTGTTCCTGTAGGTACGCTTTTGGACTAAAAGACTAAGGGGCCGGGTTGAGCAGTGAGCTACGAGGAACACAGGAATGTGTAGGATTCAGCTTCTGTTTAGGATCTACTGTAGGAGTAGTATAAATCTAACATGTTAACATTCATTATGGGAATGTAACTAATAAGCTTTGAAGTTTTATTGGACCTGTAATTCTGTTAGCTCATGTAACAACTAGAACCCTAAGATGTTATTAATGCATGATTAGTCCTTCTTATGTCTCTAAAACACTGTTAAGGTGGGAAGACCCCACAATAGCGATGTCTCATTCCGCTATGATGGTTGGCGATGGTTCATGCCGCCAAGTGTATTGATAGCGATGTCTCATCCACTATATTGATTGGCGATGGTTCTTGCCGCTGGATATATTGATAGCGATGGTTCATTCCGCTATATTGATTGGCGACGATTCTTGCCGCCGGATATATTGATAGCGATGTCTCATTCCGCTATTCTATTGGTGATGGTTTATGCCGCCGAGTATTGATAGCGATGTCTCATTCCGCTATATTGATTGGCGATGACTTATGCCGCCGGGTGTTCATAGCGATGGTACATTCCGCCACATCTATGGCGATGGCTCATGCCGCCAGATGTCTATAGTGATGTTTTATGCCGCTGACTCTATGACGAGGGATTATGCCCCTGATTCTATAGCGACGTGTTGTGCCGCTATGTACATGACGCTGGATTACGCCACCTACGAGCGATGGGTGCTGATTGCGTACCACTGTTGGATGACGGAGACAGGTATGCCGCTATATTGTTAGCAATGAGGTATGGCATATTACTGTTTATTTAGCACTATTGTGGATATCATGTGTTGATTTACTTATGCTGTCATGTGTTTGACGATGAGATTATAGACGTCGTGTATCGACATATACTATCATGAGTCGACAATATTATTTCAAAGTCATATGTTGACAGGTACCGTCACGGGATGACAATGACATAGTGGATGTTCTATGTAGACGTGTAGCGTCGTTTTGATGATTAATACATTTATGTTATGTTATGTATTAGGTTGTATGGTTTGAGTGCCGATGATGAGCACATGGTAGAGTCTGGGTCACTAGTTGACGAGACCTTTTGCCGAGCATGTTTGCTCGGTGGAGTATCGGATGTATTGTGCCGGTAAATGTACCAGATCATGTTATAGAGGTAAATAATTGTCGAGCGATGATACCCTTGGGTATGCTCGTTAGTTTGGCTAGGGCCAAGTGATTGGTGGTAAGAGTAGTCATTGAGGAAACTACTCGCTTGTGTTGTGATGTAGGGTAGACATGGTTACACCCACCCTGAGGGTGTGGGATAAATCATATTGGATTATGATTGCATCATAAGTGAGCAAGGACACCGGGTTGTAAATTGTGCTTGGTATTTTAGAGATATGTTGGGCAATGACCCATTACTCTAACGGTTTGTACGGTATGGCATACCGAGATGGAACATATGGTTTGTCGGTGGGCTTGATATGAGCCTATGGAGACAGCGCTTTGCTAGCCAGATATTGGGGGAATGATATAGTGTGCTTGTTGGGGCCATGATACTGCTCGTTGGAACCAAGTTTGGCAAATCGTAAGGTGATACGATGTGGATTATGGTGGACTTTAGTAGTCACCACGTCATTTGAGGTTGAGGTTGTGCATGCCTCACTGAAACGTGTATACGTTTATGTTTAATCTTGGTGAGACTTGTCTGGGACAGCTCATAATGTTGGAGTACCAACAAGAGAGTCATCAAGTCGTCGTTGACTCGATCTGGGAATCCGTGTACTTGGGATGCAATGGGTGTTATTGTATCCAGTTTTTCCGAACGGTGGTTCGAGACTAGTGGATCTCGAGTTCTATAGCACTTCCCTTGTGGGGAAGGAGGTAGTATTATACCTATTTGGGAATCTTTGAAAGATTCGGTAAGTTGGTACGTGTGGTGTTGATTTTGGGAATCACGCCGTGTTGTTGATCGTCGATTATCAGCCTCCTCTGGATGGGAATGACTCAGAATTGACAGTTGTGTTTGGGGCTTAGGGTGTGTTGTAGATACCCGAGCCAAGTGTATTGAGTATGCATGTGATGTCAGTGCTTAGGCAGGTATACCGGTGAGTGTACGGATGCCAGTTATTGATTCCCTTTTTGTCAAGCATAGAGTTATGCTATTTTTGGATGGTTAAATCTCTGATGAGAGATATGGAACACCTTGAGATTGGGAATCTCCATGGCACGATGATTATGAGGAATAATCGTGAAGTTAATCGACTCCCTTTGTGGAGGGATTATCTTGTGTGGGTTGAGGTGTTTCCTTGTTGGTGTTTCCTTCAAGCTATGCGATAGCCTTCACAAGTTTGGATTGTTAAATCCTAGGATTATCAAGGGATGGCAAGAATTCGGATTGGCTGGGTGTCGCTGTCGACACAAGCGTTGAGGATGCAATGGGTTTATTGCATGTCCTTTCAGAATTTGAAACTCTGTGGAGTCTCGATGGTTTATGTATGATCAGGATGTGATCCTTGGAATATCCGGAGGTGGACATCTTGTGAGATGTCTTTTGTGTGAATCTGTAGCCGTGAGTTGCCCAAATTGAGTTGCAATGATGCGACTGCTCATTCGATGGAGGAGGTTTGAAAGTGGAAACCAGGTTTGGTATGTGTACACCGTGGTATACTAGTGTTTCCCTCGTAACGATGTATGTTAGACATCGTGAGTCATGATAGAGATGTCTTTGAATGATGTTTACGATGGAATCGGGAGCGATTCGAATCCTTGCAGTTTCAGTTGACTAACTACTTTTGGAGTATTAACGTTGAGCTGTGCTGACGCTCTTTGACGTTATGATGGATTTGGAAGTCTATTCCACTCCAGAGTTTGACACGAGGTCAACGTTCTCACGGTTGAGGTGTCATTCATGATGCGTTCTTACTAGTTGTATTAGAACTAAGGTGACTGTCCAATCTACGGTCATAAGTATTGGTTGTTTTGCAGTCATGAGGGACTGACTTTTGGGATGAACCGCATCGAGGTACGTTTTGGCCTCTTGGGTGATATGTTGGTTCTGGTATGTCGCTCTGTTTCAGAGTTTGATGTGAGGTAAGTATCCTCGCGTTTATTAAGACGATTCTGATATGGTCAAGAATCGAGGTTATCGCTTCATGTTGTTGTGTAGCCGGGTGTTACATGATACACCGGTGCTAATTTCGAGCACGAAATTCTTTTAGTGGGGGATATTGTGATGACCAGAGATTATGGATGTTAATCCCGGAGTGTTAATAACCCCTAAAGTGTTTTACGTGGCAATTTGGAGTTTAATCGAGGTGTTGGGCCTTCTGGGCTCATTTATTTGGGTAGTTGGGATCGTTGGATCCCGAGGTTGAGATTGTATTCTCATTATGGTGTAAAACCTAAGAGTTGGGTTGTTGAAGTGTCCCGGGATCTCGGGTGCCTTGTGTGGGCACCGGTAGGGGGTTTTGGAGTTAGAGAAAGAATTTTTGGAAACAGATGATTTTTAATGAATCATGATGTATTTGTGGGGCTATTAGTATTTCGGGGTATTTTTGCTATAAATACCAGTTGAACCCGAGATTTTAATTATTGGAAGCCATTTTCCCCACCTTGCCCGTCTCTCTCTCCTCGCGTCTCTGCACCATTTCCGTCACCCTCGACCCACGCAGCTTCAGGCCGTGCGCCCACCGCCGTCCGGCCGCCATCCGCCGCGTCCGACCTACCGTTGGCTTCGTCTCGTCCAGGCGCACCTTCCCGTACCAACAATTCGAAATTTCGTCGCGTTTTGGGGTCGGATTTTGCAGAAGACGCAGACGCCCAAAATTTAGGGTTCTTCGATTTCGAACATTTTCCTTCCGATTTTCGATTGGGTAACCTCCCTTACCCCTTTTTCGTCATAATTGTGTAATTCCCTGCCATTTTTGTGTTCAATTTGTTCGAATTCTTGCTGTTGGCGTGAGTTGGTTCGAATTTTTTTGGATGTGTGCGTGAAGTGGGTTCGAATTTGGGGGTTTTGGCAGGGGTGTGGCGATTCTTGTTATGGGTCGTTTATTACATGTTTTAGATGTATTATGATGCTTAACTGTGTTCGAATTTAAGGAATTGGGTTCGAATTTAGGGCTTTGAGTTCGAATTTTGGGGGTTTTGGCATGTGGGGCAATTATTCATGTTGTTGATTGATTAATTCATGTTTTAGATGAATTATGATGTTTAATTGGGTTCGAATTGTGGAGTGAGGGTTCGAAAATTTTAGGGGAGTTCTTGAGCATTTTTCGTGGATGTCTCATTTGTTTCCCTCCCTGCATGTGCTCCACCCCGAGTATTTTAAATGGTTAATTGTCGTGTGTTGACTATTTTTGAGGGTTATGGGTGTGCTTGAGCATGGGTTGCATGTTCGTAAATAATTGTGAATTATTTATCGTGTTAGCACATCGTTCCTCGGGGCATGGAACTCGAGCAAGGTTTGGCTCGGACTTCGGAGATTTAAGGTACGTGCGACGTACGAGCATTACTTTATATAAGAGCATTTGTGAAATGCATAATATGTTTTAATTGCATTAGATGGATGTGGGTATGGCTATATATATATGTGTTGATATGACTATGGAACGACCTAACCTTGACATCGCCGCCACAAGCGTGCGTGATACTAGAGTAGTATGACCTTATAAGAGATATGGGGTACTGGGTTTATATGACTATAGTAGGGCATTTGAGATGCCTGAGAATGATCGTGGAATCATGTATTCATTATAAGACATGTGAGATGTCTAAGTGAAATGGAGAATTGGTAAAATAAATGCTAGGCATTTGAGCTATCTGTGATTGGTAGCAAAGTTGAAAATCAGTATTAGATATCGAGATATCTATATTTGTATGTATAATGAATTTGGAATCATTAATTATTGATACTTGAGAATCAGGCATGCTATGAGTTAAATCAATGTGTTGATTTACTGATTTTTGAGATTTGATGAGTTTGATGATTGTGAGAACAGGGACAGTACACGGAATCCCGGATGAGGACGTTGCCATCCAGGGAGTATCATTTAAAATTCATTAGTATTTACTTTTGTTGTAAATTATGAATTTCATTATTGTGATTATGGGATTTTGTGTATTGGTATGCTCACCCAGTTGGGGGCTGTCTCTGTTGGGGCAGGTGAACAGGTACATCGATGGCTGTGGAGCTGAGCTCGAGCTGTTGATTGGATGTACTCCCAGGATCGTGGTACCAGGGCTTGATGGAGCACGGTATCGTATAGAGTACTTATATACACCCGAAGGTTATATACATATTTATGATGCTCGCATGTGAGCACGGTTATGCTTGTATATTGGTTGTATATAAAGGCATGAGCCTTTCTCTCTTTCATTCTATGTTGCATGCAATTAAGAGTAGAATTGCTAATGATATGAGAGTCATGGGTGTATTATGTGGGTGTTGAAACCCATTTATGTTGTCTTATGTGTGGTGTCTTCCCTGGCTTGGAATTTACTTAGCGTTGCTGTGTTCTGTTGAGTATGTGTTTTCCCTGGCCGGGAACTATATATTGTGATGCGCTTTTATTTCGGGATGGCTCTATTTATGGGGAGACTCTGCCCAAATTTTTATAAAAGTCTACCATGTGAAAAGTGGTGTAATGGGGATGGAAATGGGCGGAATCTATGAGTCTAATTGTGGGTAGAGATGATCTTAATGTTGAATATTAAAGAAATTTTGTAATTGCCATTCAATGGTAAAGTATCATCTGTGTTTCCCGATTGATTTTATTGAAAGCATGTGCCACACATAGTGGTCTAATACACTAATCAAGGGTTAAGGGCTGGGGGTCCTTACAGGATACCTCCGTAACGTTTTTATAGTGTTTGGATTGAGTTTGAGATAGATTTGTAAGGTTTTAAAATGGGTTATTTTGGGTTGGTATCATTTTTAGTTGGGTGTTGGATTTTTGTGTTGCTTGAGGTGTATTTTGTTGATTTATTGTGTTCTTATGTTGTTGGGTGGGTGGAAGGAGTATTGGTATGGTTTGGGATGGTTTTGGTGTGCATTAATGGTGAAAATCGCGGGTCTGTATGTGGCGATCGATCGCCTGAAATGGCACGATCGACCGCCGAGGGGCAGTGTCCAAAACGTAAGGTAGGCGATCGATTGCCATGTATGGCGCGATCGATCGCCGCGAAGCAAAAATTGAGGCGATCGATCGCCTCAGCGAAGCGATCGATCGCCAGCAGCAGAATTTTGGAAAATGGTTTTTTTTGGCGAATTTTTGGTATTTGATTATTATTTGGCTTCTAATATGGGGTTGTGTGATTGTGTAGAACCATCCCAGGTGGCGACACAACCAAGGAAGTGAAGCCATATCAAATTCCACTTTTGGAAAGGTACGTAGAGGACGTACGGGCACCCAACTGTACATGTATCTAATATACTCATTGATTATGCATTGTGGATGCGAGTATATATGTAATTATGTATTGTGGATGCAAATACATGTTGAATTATGCATGATGATTGTATATGCATATGATGGTTATTGGCGCATATCCCATGAGTCATGGTCATCCCTTGATGATTTTAATGCTTGCCGCTATTTGATTTGGTGCCGCTAAATGTGAAGCGAGGGGTGGGAGCGCCGCATGTCACATTTTTGCGTGGTTATCATATGAGGCGAGGAAAGAATATTTGCCGCTCAATGTGAAGCGAGGGGTGGGAGCGCCGCATGTCCATTGAAGCGAGGTTATTCTATGCCGCCTATATGAAGAGCGAGGGGCATTAAAATACATTGTGATGAACAGACTAGGGATTGGTGATTGGTAATTGGTAATTGGTGATAGTGAAATGGTATTATGTCATGACATGTGTGGACCATTAAATAATCTATTTGATTATACTCATGAGTTATGGTACAGGGACAACCATAAAGGAAGCGTTTAAAATGCATGGGAAAAACAGGAAGTGTTTTATTATGATTTATGCATTTACGCCTTATATTCATATTGTGTTGGATATGAATAATATTATTGCTCATGTTTGGGGGTTGTCCTTGTAGGTACATTTTGGCATGAAAAGGGGCTAAGGCGGGTTGAGACGGTGAGCTTGTGAAGAACACTTTTGAGAAATGAAGGACATGATTACTTTTGTATAGTGTCTACTCTAGGAGTAGTGTAAAGCTATAGTTGATAACATTCATTTTTGATTGGGAATGTAATTAATCCATTGATAGTCCTTAACTTGGCATGTAATTCTTAAGGCTCATAGTCTCAACGCGAACATTTATACTCTGATGTTGTATGTTAGCTCTAATTATGCCTTTAATCCGCACTTAAGGAACTAGGGTCCTTACATTAGTGGTATCAGAGCCAGGTTTGAGAACCCGGAACGAGTGAATGGTAGCCTTAGCATGATTGGCTAGGTGCTTACATTTGAAGCATGTTTATGCATGTGGTGCATATTGTTGTATATACTGTTATACTAACATGCTTATTATCATTCCTATTATCTAACGGCATAACATATATATATATTTGTTTTGGAATTGTTTTAACCCTTTGTGTTACAGCATGGCGGCTATGAACTTGGGAAACCTCAATGAAGAGGTGGGTGACGTTGGCAGTGTTAATGCGAGCATTGGTCAGGCAAACCCTTTACCTCCGCCAGCTGTAGGCATGGAACTAGTGGCTCAGTTATTACTACCTGGTGAGATCAGTTTGACTCAATTTCTGACTTACCACCCGCCCCGGTTTGAGGGGACAGAATCAGGGGAGGAGGCCGAAGAGTGGCTAGAGAGACTTGAGCAGATATTTGTATCCGCTCCATGTGCTAGAACGGTATGGCTGAGGCTGGCGGAGTTCCAGCTAGCAAAGAAACCTTCCATGTGGTGGAAGAGCACGGTAATGGAACTGAGAGCACAGGGTTCATTGATCGATTGGACGCTCTTCAGAACCCGGTTTTTGAACCGGTACTTCTCTGCGGCGGCGAGACAGATGAAGGAAGATGAGTTCGCAATCTTGAAACATGGAAGCATGTCAGTGTCAGACTATGCTATGCACTATTCTTCGTTGCTGAGGTATGTTCCACACATTGCCACTAATGGACATGCTAGGATGAGAAACTTTCTGAAGGGATTGCGGCCGAAACTGTTCGACCGGGTTATCACCAATAACCCTACTTCCTTTGATGATGCTCTTACTAGAGCAGAACTTGCGGAGATCGGAGTTGGGGCCTATCCTAATGCTGTACCCCCACACGTGCCACAACAGAAGGCAAGCTACTGATAGCTTGAGGCCCCGAGGGGAGTCATTTAAGCCTCGTGGTGCCTCTTCATCCTCACGGTTCAGTGGAAAGAAATCTTTTGGTCGGAAGCAAGAGAACAAGAAGAACAATTGGTCGACCAACCGAGGCCTGTGCAAGGAAATAGATCGGGGGAGTCGAGGTGCGACAATTGTGGAGGGCCACACTCTTCGAGTAATTGCCCCACTTGTTATAGTTGTGGCAAAATGGGCCACATCTCTTGGTATTGCCCCACTCGGGGAGGACAGTCAGATTTTCAAGGAAACAGGCCGAGATTTGATGACAGGACAGTGCACCAGAGGCAACAGTTATGCCTCGACCATCGGGAGGCCAGACAGTGGGACCGTCCCAGGGGCAGGTGTATGCACTGACCAGAGAGCAGGCCCAGGCGGCCCCGGAGGAGGTGATCGCCGGTACGTGCCATTTACTTACGTACCCTGCTTTTATTTTGATAGATACAGGTGCCTCCCACTCTTTTGTATCTGTGGGCTTTGTGGAGAGACACCATATGCGCACGTCTTCTTTACCCACGCCTCTCATGGTCTCGACACCCACTGGAAGAAATGTTGTTGCCGATCAGCTTCTTGCAGATTGCCTCATTTATTTTGAGGGCAACGAGTTGAAGGCAGATTTGATTGTATTGGGCATGTCAGACTTCGACTGCATCGTGGGTATTGACATTTTGAACTGATACCAGGCAGTGGTAAATTGTCGACAGAGAACAGTAAGGTTCAGATCTGAGTTGGGGACACAGTGGACTTTTTATGGCAACGGTTCTCGTGCGAAGATTCCGTTGATTTCGGCAATCAAAATATCTCAGTTGTTGGAACGTGGCCACACGGGCTATCTTATCTATGCCGTGGACACGTCGGGGAAGAGTAAAGAATTGAGAGTTGAGGATGTACCAGTGGTAGCAGAGTTTGCTGATGTATTCCCAGAGGAGATCCCAGGTTTCCCACCGGCTAGAGAAGTCGAGTTTGGGATCGAGTTATTACCGGGGACATCCGCTATCTCTCGTGCACCTTACAGGATGGCACCGGCGGAGTTGAGGGAATTGAAGGAGCAGTTGCAGGAGCTCCTTGATAAAGGATATATACGCCCTAGCGTATCGCCTTGGGGCGCACCGGTTCTCTTTGTGAAAAAGAAGGATGGCTCGATGCGTTTGTGCATCGATTACCGGCAACTGAATAAAGCCACAGTGAAGAACAAGTATACTCTCCCAAGGATTGATGATTTGTTTGATCAGTTGCAAGATACCAAACTTTATAGCAAGATCGATTTGAGATCCGGGTATCACCAGATTCGAGCCAGGGAGGAAGATGTGCAGAAGACATCATTTCGGACTCGGTATGGGCACTATGAGTTCTTAGTTATGCCTTTTGGGGTGACAAATGCCCCCGCTGTCTTTATGAGTCTGATGAACAGAGTGTTTCAGTCATATCTTGATCAGTTCGTCATTGTATTTATCGACGACATTCTCATCTA
This sequence comes from Haberlea rhodopensis, assembly GCA_907163345.1. Taxonomy (NCBI): domain Eukaryota; kingdom Viridiplantae; phylum Streptophyta; class Magnoliopsida; order Lamiales; family Gesneriaceae; genus Haberlea; species Haberlea rhodopensis. Next base: position 151,053 of record CAJQUN010000281.1, read on the forward strand.
CTCCCGGATCGAGGAAGAGCACGTAAAACATTTGAGGACAGTGCTCCAGATTCTCAAAGATCACCAGTTGTATGCCAAGCTCAGCAAGTGTGAATTTTGGTTTAGCAGTGTAGTATTTCTGGGGCATGCCATATCTAGTAGCAGGATATCTGTAGATCCCAGGAAGATTGAAGCTGTGATGGAGTGGACTGCACCCACTTCTGTACCTGAGATACGGAGCTTCCTTGGTTTGGCCGGTTATTATCGACGCTTTGTCGAGGGATTTTCGAAGATTGCCAAGCCGTTAACACAGTTGACCCAGAAGGGAGTACCATTCTTTTGGTCAGAAGCTTGTGAGGAGAGCTTCCAGGAGTTGAAACACCGGTTGACGACGGCGCCGGTATTAGTGATTCCTACGGAAAACTCCAGGTTTGTTTTGTATACCGATGCATCACTTCAGGGCCTTGGGTGTGTATTGATGCAAGATAAACACGTGGTGGCTTATGCGTCGAGGCAGTTGAAGCCGTATGAGACTAGATACCCAGTCCATGACTTGGAATTGGCGGCTATCATCTTCGCCCTGAAGATTTGGAGACATTATTTGTATGGTACTTCGTTTACCATTTACACGGATCACAAGAGCCTCAAGTTTTTATTCACTCAGGCGGAGCTGAACATGAGGCAGAGAAGGTGGATGGACTTACTCAAGGACTATGATTGTGAGATTGAGTACCATCCCGGAAAAGCTAACTTGACAGCAGACGCTTTGAGCCGGAAAGTGAGAAGTACTGCTGAGGACGTCATCCATTTGTCAGCTATGATGACTTCCTACTGCCATCTGGGCTATGATTTCGACATAGATACATCGCCTGTGTATGTATCGACCTTGTTAGCTGAGCCGGATATCTATGAGAACATCAGGAGAGCTCAGATGTCATATGATGAGATTCAGAGATGGTTATCTTTAGTACATCTTGGTCAGCCAACGAAGTTCAGAGTGGCCGAGGACGGATCTTTGATATTGGGTAGCCGTTGGGTGGTTCCGAGTACGCCGGAGTTGCAGAGGGATCTTGGAGCGAGCTCACAGTAGCAGTTAGCATCCACCCAGGCGGGAAGAAGATGTATAAAGATCTACGTGATCAGTTTTGGTGGAAAAGAATGAAGTATGGCGATTTTTCGAAGTGCAGGACTCGGCGATCGATCGCCCGTTTTTGGCGATCGATCGCGAGCCGGCAGTGCGCTCCAGAAGCTTATGGCGATCGATCACCATGCTTGGGCGATCGATCGGCGAGGGTGGCGATCGATCGCGCCAAGTGTAGCGATCGATCGCCGAAGGAACAAAATTTGAGTTTCGGACAGTGTGATCTCGCGATCGATCGGCCCTTCGCAGCGATCGATCGCGAGTCACAAAATGTGATGTTTTTGGTTATTTTTATAGGATTTTTGGTATCGGACTATTATTGGGTTCTAATATTGATTTGTGTGAATATGTAGAACCATCCCAGGTGGCAACACAGCCAAGGGAGTGAAGTCCTACCACATCCTACTTTTGGAAAGGTACGTAGAAGACGTACGGGCACCCAACGGTACATGTATCTAATATACTCATTGTTTATGCATTGTGGATGCGAGTATATATGGAATTATGCATTGTGGATGCAAATACATGTTGAATTATGCATTATGATTGTATATGCATATGATGGTTATTGGTGCACATCCCATGAGTCATGGTCATCCCTTGATGATTTTAATGCTTGCCGCTATTTGATTTGGTGCCGCTCAATGTGAAGCGAGGGGTGGGAGCGCCGCATGTCACATTGAAGCGTGGTTGTCATATAAGGCGAGGAAAGAATATTTGCCACTCAATGTGAAGCGAGGGGTGGGAGCGCCGCATGTCCATTGAAGCGAGGTTATTCTATGCCGCCTATATGAAAAGCGAGGGGCATTAAACACATTGTGATGAACAGACTAGGGATTGTTGATTGGTAATTGGTGATGATGAGATGGTATTATGTCATGACATGTGTGGACCATTAAATAATCTATTTGATTATACTCATGAGTTATGGTACAGGGACAACCAAAAAGGAAGCGTTTAAAATGCATGGGAAAAACAGGAACTGTTTTATTATGAATTATGCATTTACGCCTTATATTCATATTGTGTTGGATATGAATAATATTATTGCTCATGTTTGGGGGTTGTCCTTGTAGGTACATTTTGGCATGAAAAAGGGGCTAAGGCGGGTTGTGGCGGTGAGCTTGTGAAGAACACTTTTGAGAAATGAAGGACATGATTACTTTTGTATAGTGTCTACTCTAGGAGTAGTGTAAAGCTATAGTTGATAACATTCATTTTTTATTGGGAATGTATTTAATCCATTGATAGTCCTTAACTTGGCATGTAATTCTTAAGGCTCATAGTCTCAACGAGAACATTTATACTCTGATGTTGTATGTTAGCTCTAATTATGCCTTTAATCCGCACTTAAGGAACTAGGGTCCTTACACCACCACTCCTAGTAAAGATTGGAATGACTTTTAATTCCTAATTACCATCATCTCTCTTTACTCTTTGCTATTTTCATTTCCGACACGACCACCTCCCCATTGGCTTTTCCTCCCCTGTTTTCTACATGTACCCTTTCTTTAATTCCTAATGTGCGGCTCTTTCTTCAATTATTGTTTTTTTCACATCTTATTTTATCCAATATAATACTAATATTTACACAAGTATTTTGATAAAATAGCAAGTTAATATGCTCAATTTTATATTAGATTATAGATTTTTAAAACGATTGTATGGGTCTATATCTATAGACAATTATAATAAATATTTTTCTAAAACATATATTTATAACGATATAAATTATCATGTTTAATTTAAAAAGTTTGTTTTAAGAATTTTTATAGTAGTCAACTATCATCAAAAAATATTTTAAGTTTATAAAATGTTATTTAATAGAAAACTTTTGGTTTATTACACAAAATTATAGATTACAACATTAACTGAATCTTCAAAGTCGTCATCTTGAAGATGTAAAAAAGTTGTTCAATATTTGCCATGCAAAAGAATTGAATAGGTATTTTTCACATTTTTGACTGTTAAATAAGTAAAATGTGTTTACATTAATAGTAAAAAAAATTATATGTTGAAGAATTTATGTATGTTCAATTGTTAGTTCAAAGAAATCAATTATAAGTTATAAAATCTATAGAGTCTATAAAATTCTTTTGACAATTCCGTGTAATTCTATAAAAATTATTAGAAATCTATCAATTTTATAAAAGTCCACCATTTAAAAAAGTAAATAAAAGTCGATAAAGTCCATAGAAATCTATTGAAAAATTCTACGAGACTCTATACAAATCTTTTTATAACTCCATGGAATTCTATAAAAGTCAATAGAAATCTATCAACTCCATAAAAGTCAATCATTTGAAAAAATCATTAAAAATCAATAAAATTCTATATTGAATACACCCCCCTAAAACTAGGGGAAATTACAAGGAAGTATACTTTTGTGACACAAAATCTACTTAAGTCTTGGGAAAAAATCTTAGTGCATAAAAAGACAAATTGGAAACAATTTTGTTGAAATAAGTCCAATTTTTAAAACAATTGGGTGTTTTATGATGATTCTTTTACCCCTCAATAGTTTGATATATTGCATTCTATCCCTTAGGCTTTTGTTTAAATTACAAAGAAATCCATATATAATATTTAATTATATTTTATATCCTTATATTTATAGAAAAGTAACATTTAACGTCGTCTTTTTACAAGTCCCCGTATTTTGCGATCCTTGGCATAAAATGGTATCAGAGCCTAGGTTTATTCTGGAAATACTATGATAATATCTTGAATATTAATTTGAAACCTATACGGAGGAGACGATTCAAGAAAATCATGGACCCGAACGAATGTTCGAAGTGTCATTCTTACATGTGGTATTTCCAGAAATTGGAAAAACTAAATCAAAAGCATATGGCAGAAGCTTAACGCTTTAGCCATAAGTGGAAACTTTTACGAGGAACAAGTTTAGACACATCAGGTATAAACCATTACAAGAAACTCGAAAGGATGGCTAAGAGGCTCCTGATGTGATTAGAAATAGACACATCTTGTGAGACCCCGTTATCTAAACAAGATTCTAAGGTGCAATTAAGAGAACTAATCATTCATAAATCAGAGTATTAGGCTGTGTTGATAATCCTGAGCTTAAGAGATTACAGTACCAAAAGTTCAAAAGGAATTATACATATTCCTAACAAAAGGGTACTAACTATAGTTTTACTCTACACTTTGTAGAAACTATACAAAAGGAATCTCTGTTTTGCTAATCCTGTAGCACTCCTTACAGCTCAGCGTATCAACCCCAACCCTGGTTCTCCATGTCAAAAGCACCTACAAAGACACCCCCCAACACATGAGCACATTATAGTTCATATTCAACATAATATGAATGTAAAGCATAAATGCATAAATCATAGGCATAGGATACTTCCTAAATTCCAATGCATTTAAAACGCCATTTTGGTTGTCCCTATACCATAACTCATAATCAAATCAATATATGATATTATGGCTTCTTTAAAAAAATGTCATGACATATCTTTACTTCTTAAATCTTTACTTCAATCCTTAGTCAGTTTATCATCAGTGTATTTTAATGCCCATCGCTTCATAACTTTAGAACAAGCGGTCCTCCCCTCCCTCGCTTCTTCATACAAGCGGTATTTCTATCCTCGCTTCGTATGGTAAACCTCGCCTCCATGTGCAAGCGGTCCTCCCCTCCCTCGCTCCACATTTTTAGCGGTATATAACGGTAAGCATTAAAATCATCACTATGATAACCGTGACTCGTGGAATACACACAAAATGTTCCACACCATACATATGCAACAACAATGCATAACAACATGTATCGTACTCATAATGCACAAACTTGCATTTATCGTATGTCAAATAATGAACATATAATACATGTTACCGTTGGGTGCCCGTACGTCGCTTACGTACCTTTCCAAAATATGGTATATTGCAGGACTCTATCCCCTGCGTTGTGTGGCTACCTGTGATGGCTCTACACAAGTGTACAACACAATATTAGAAGCCTCATTATAATCCAATACCAAAAATAAATAAATTTCCAAATTTTTCAAAATCAGGACACTACTGATCGATCGGTTCTCATCACCGATCGATCGGTGATAACTTCGAATTAAACAAAAATGCTACGACTTTTACCGATCGATCGGTGTTCATCAGCGATCGATCGGTCGCTCTGTTTCATGCGCGATTTTCCAGAATTCTCGAACACCTATCTTCATACCATCCAATCTAGCATATAAGACATACAACATGCTTGAACAAATATGCTAAGAGCTATAAGGTACTACCGTGCATGTATTCAAAACAAAGTTCTACCCAAACTTAAACTCACATGCATCAAAATCGCCCAACTAAAACAGTACTCACCCAAGCTCTTCAAAAACAGGGTATCATAATTCTTTTCCCAGATTTTCGAGCACCACTTTTCATACCAACAAATCCACCCAATTAAACATGCATCATGCTCAAGTAAACATGCTAGAAGCTTCATAAAAACACCATGAATGTACTTAGATCGAAGGTTTAACAAAACCTAAGCTAGCATGCCAATAAAACATCATAACCAAACCCAAACTTAACCAAAATTTACCCAAAGCAAGATATGGTTCCTCACCCTCTTTTGCTCCAATATTTGGCAAGGTTCCAAGCAATAAAATGGCAGATCTCCTCCTCCTTCTTGCTTAGCAAATGCTGGATGGGTTTTGGGTGAAATTGGGGAGAGTTTGGAGTGATGGAGATGGAGTGATTGGGAGGGCAAGTGGGGGGTATGGGCAGCCACCAGCTGCTGAAATGGGTATGGGTTGAGGGGGGTGGTTGGGTGGTGGGTGGTGTGATGTGTTATGTTTTGGTCCCGGTATTTAACACGATGTATTAAAATATCCTCACATGATATTTTATAGTATCAAATCAATAAAATACTTCATATTCCAATTAAACATGCTTCACCAAAACAAACAACACCCACCCCAAATAATCATGCCATAACCCCAAATTCTCAACATATATCACATGCACCCTGAAATGCATTTCCCCAATATTATTAATTCAACCCAATGAATTAATACCATAATCCTCAAAACATAATTAATATTTAAAAGCACATAATCATTTCTGGGATATCACAATACCCCCTACTTATAAGATTTCATCCTCGAAATCAGCATGCACTTACCCAATACAAAACAAAACATAAATCACATACCAAAAAATAGTTCCGGATAGTGCTGCACCATTTGTCGCTCCGTCTCCCACGTGGCCTCCTCGACACCCCTACGATCCCACTGAACTTTGACCATATGAATGACTTTGTTCGTAGTTTGCGATCTGCCCGATCCAGAATCCTGACAGGCCGCTCCACATAGGAAACATCGGACTCTATCTGAACCCCAGAAGGTTGCAACACATGAGAAGGATCTGGCTCGTACTTCCGCAACATAGATACGTGAAACACATTGTGTATGCCGGACAGAGAGGGCGGTAAAGCCAACCGGTATGCCAGAGTACCAATACGCTGTAAGATCTCGTACGGTCCAACATATATCGGGGATAACTTCCCCCGCATCCCAAAACGTACTACACCTCTGAAAGGTGAGATCTTCAAAAAGACCCTGTAGCCCAACTGAAACTCTAACGGCCGATGCCGTTGATTAGCATACGTCGCCTGTCTGTCCTGGACTGCTTTCATCTTTCTTCTAATCACCTTTACCTTTTCTTCCATTTCTTGGACCAACTCTGGTCCTCCGACCGATTTACGATCCACGTCGTCCCAACATAACGGTGACCTACAACATCTACCGTAGAGAGCCTCAAAAAGAGCTATCTGTATGCTTGCCTGGTAGCTATTGTTATAAGAAAATTCTACCAAAGGCACTGAGTTCTGCCACGAAGTATCAAACTCCTACACACAAGCCCGTAACATATCTTCGAGCGTCTGTATGGTACGCTCGGTCTGTCCGTCCGTTTGGGGATGGTATGCTATGCTCAACCTTAATTCTGTACCCAGAGCTGACTGAAGACCTTCCCAGAAGTGAGATGTAAATCGTGGATCTCGATCAGACACAATCGAAACAGGGATCCCATGCAGTCTCACTACATCTCTGACATATAACTGAGCCATCTTCAAGTACGTGAAGGTCATACAGTATGGAATGAAGTGAGCCACTTTAGTCAGTCTGTCCACGACTACCCAGATAGCATAAAAATCCGAAACAGTCCTCGGTAAGTGGGTCACGAAGTCCATGGATACGTGCTCCCACTTCCATTCTGGTATCTCCAAACTTCTAAGCTCACCACCAGGCCTCTGCCTCTCAGCCTTCACTTGCTGACAAATCAGACATCTCTTGACGAATGTGGTGACATCTTGTTTCATTCGTCTCCACCAAAACTGTCCACATAAATCTTTGTACATTTTCTTTCCGCCCGGGTGGATACTCATCCTGCTGCAATGAGCTCTCTGTAATATTCCCTGACGCAACTCAGGCGTATTCGGAACCACCCATCGATCACCTAACCTCAAAGAACCATCCTCAGCCGTCCTGAACTTCGACGACTGACCCAGACGAACCAATGACAACCATCTATGAACTTCCTCACCGGTCTCCTGAGCCTTCCGGATGTGCTCATAAATAACCGGCTCAGCTAATAAGGTCAATACCTGTATCGGTGAAGCAGACACATCATAATCAAATCCCAACTGACCGTAGGAGCCCATCATAGCTGATAGACACATGGCATCCTTTGCCGTGCTCTTCACTTTCCGACTCAAAGCCTCGGCTGTCAGATTTGCTTTTCCAGGATGGTATTCGATTTCACAATCATAGTCCTTCAGCAGGTCCATCCATCTCCTCTGTCTCATATTCAGCTCAGCCTGCGTAAACAAGAACTTCAGGCTCTTGTGATCAGTGAAGATAGTGAATGAGGTACCGTATAAGTAGTGTCGCCATATCTTTAAGGCAAACACTATAGCTGCTAGTTCCAAATCATGGACTGGATACCTCGTCTCGTGTGGCTTCAATTGTCTTGAAGCATAGCCACTACATGCTTATCCTGCATCAGCACGCATCCTAAACCCTGAACCGATGCGTCAGTATAGAGAACGAACCCCTTGTTCTCCCTGGGAATCACTAACACTGGCGCTGAAGTCAATTTGTGCTTCAACTCCTGGAAGCTCTGCTCACAAGCTTCCGACCAAAAGAATGGAACTCCCTTCTGAGTTAGCTGAGTCAATGGCTTGGCAATCTTTGAAAACCCTTCGACAAAGCGTCGATAATACCCGGCCAAACCAAGAAAACTTTGGATCTCAGGAACTGTAGTAGGCGCAGACCAATCCATAACTTCCTCTATCTTCCTGGGATCTACTGATATCCCCTCTCGAGAAATAATGTGACCCAAGAACGCAACACTGCTCAGCCAGAACTCACACTTGCTGAGCTTGGCGTACAACTGATGATCTTTGAGGATCTGTAGCACCGTCCTCAAATGATTGGCATGCTCCTCCATACTTCTCGAGTAGACAAGAATGTCGTCAATAAACACGATGACGAACTGATCAAGATACCTATGAAATATTCTGTTCATCAGGCTCATAAATACTGCAGGGGCATTCGTCACCCCGAATGGCATCACTAAGAACTCGTAGTGCCCATACCGAGTTCGAAAGGCTGTCTTCTGTATGTCATCAGCTCTAACTCGTATCTGGTGATAGCCTGACCTCAAGTCAATCTTCGAGTAAAGCTTTGTGCCCTGAAGCTGATCAAATAAGTCATCAATCCTCGGAAGGGGGTACTTGTTCTTAATCGTCACTTTATTCAATTGACGGTAATCGATGCACAGATGCATCGAACCATCCTTTTTCTTTACGAACAAGACTGGTGCACCCATGGTGATACACTAGGGCGAATGTATCCTTTGTCGAGGAGTTCCTGCAACTGCACTTTCAGCTCCCTCAGCTCTGCCGGTGCCATCCTATAATGGGCACGGGAAACAGCAGATGTCCCTGGCAGTAACTCAATCTCAAACTCCACATCTCTGATCGGCGGAAATCCTGGAATCTCATCCGGAAACACATCGGTGAATTCCGCAACTACTGGTATATTCTCGATCCTCAACTCTTCCTTTTCCCCTGATACGTCCACGGCATAAATAAGATAGCATGAGTGACCGCGTTCTAACAACCGCGACATCTTAACTGCCGAAATCAATGGAATCCTTGGACGAGAGCCGTCCCCATAGAAGGTCCACTGAAACCCCTGATCAGACAGAAAACGCACCATCCTCTGTCGGCAATCAACCACGACCTGGTATCTGCTCAACACATCAATGCCGACAATGCAGTCAAAATCTGCCATATCCAATAAAATCAGATCGGCCCTCAGATCATTGCCCTCAAAATAAATGAGGCAATCAGATAGTAGTCGATCTGCAATTACATGCTTCCCCATGGGTGTCGAGACCATAAGAGGCGTGGGCAACGGAGACGAACACAAGTGGTGTCTCTCCATGAAAGCAGAAGATACAAATGAATGAGAGGCACCTGTATCTACCAAAATAAATGCAGGGTACGTAAGTAAGTTGCACGTACCAGCAATCACCTCCTCCGGGGCTGCCTCTGCCTGCTCACGCGTCAATGCATATACTTGACCCTGCGGCGGTCCTGCCGCCTGACCTCCCTGTGGTCGAGGTGCAAACTGCTGTCTCTGTGGTGCCGTCCTGGTGTCAAATCTTGGCCTATTCGGCCCAGAGTCTGCCTGACCTACCCGATTGGGGCAAACCCGAACCAGGTGGCCTACCCTGCCACAAACATAACAGCTCGGCAGTCACGTGTCAAGTGAAATCCTCCACAGTTGTCACACTTGTTCCCTCCTGTTCTATTTCCCTGCACTGGTCCCCGATTACCCTGCTTCTGATTCTGAAATTTCTTCCCACCAAATCTAGAAGATGAAGAAGCCCCACGAGGCTTAAGCTGGTCCCCTCGTGGCCTCAGGTTGTCAACAGCTGGCCTCTGTGGTGGTATAAAAGGGGGTACAGCTTCCTTATACACGCTAACCCCAATCTCTGCCAGCTCTGCCCTAGTCAGGGCATCATCAAATGAGCTGGGGTTGTTGGAGACAACCCGGTCAAATAACTCTGGCCTCAGCCCTTTCAAAAAATGCCTCATCTTGGCATGACCGTTCACAGCAATGTGAGGCACATACCTCAACAGTGAAGAGTATTGCATGGCATAATCTGATACAGTCAAGCTGCCCTGCTTCAGGTTGGTGAACTCATCTTCTTTTACTTGGCAGCGACGGAGAAATACCGGTTAAGGAACTGGGTCCTGAACACAGTCCAATCCACTGTCATACCATGTGCCCTCAGCTCCATAACTGTTATCTTCCACAACATGGAAGACTTCTTCGCCAACTGAAACTCTGCCAACCTCAGCCAGGCAGTCCGTGCACAGGGTGCCGATACAAATATCTGCTCTAGTCTCTCTAGCCATTCCTCGGCTGCTTTCCCAGTCTCAGTCCCTTCAAATAGCGGTGGATGATAGCTCAAGAACTGGGTCAAACTTATCTCCCCTGGTAGTAGTATCTGTGCACTAGGCTCCACGCCTACAGCAGATGGCGGTAGAGGATTTGACTGAGCGATACTGACATTGATACTGCCTACATCTTCCACCTCTTCATTGGGGTTCTCCGGATTAATAGCCGCCATGCTGTAACACAGGGGTTAACAACAATACCAAAAGCAGTTCATAATATAAGCCGTTAGATAACAAGAGTAATCATATTCAAAAGCATGTTAGTATAACAACTTATACAAAAATATGCACCACATGCATAAACATGCCCACCAATGAATACCTAGCCAACTTGTTTCTAAAGGCTACCCTTTACTCGTTCCCTGGTTATCTAACCACTGCTCTGATACCACTAAATATGAGACCCCGTTATCTAAACAAGATTCTAAGGTGCAATTAAGAGAACTAATCATTCATAAATCAGAGTATTAGGCTGTGTTGATAATCCTGAGGTTAAGAGATTACAGTACCAAAAGTTCAAAAGAAATTATACATATTCCTAACAAAAGGGTACTAACTATAGTTTTACTCTACACTTTGTAGAAACTATACAAAAGGAATCTCTGTTTTGCTAATCCTGTAGCACTCCTTACAGCTCAGCGTATCAACCCCAACCCTGGTTCTCCATGTCAAAAGCACCTACAAAGACACCCCCAACACATGAGCACATCATAGTTCATATTCAACATAATATGAATGTAAAGCATAAATGCATAAATCATAGGCATAGGATACTTCCTGAATTCCAATGCATTTAAAACGCCATTTTGGTTGTCCCTGTACCATAACTCATAATCAAATCAATATATGATATTTTGGCTTCTTTAAATAAATGTCATGACATATCTTTACTTCTTAAATCTTTACTTCAATCCTTAGTCAGTTTGTCATCAGTGTATTTTAATGCTCCTCGCTTCATAACTTTAGAACAAGCAGTCCTCCCCTCCCTCGCTTCTTCATACAAGCGGTATTTCTATCCTCGCTTCGTATGGTAAACCTCGCCTCCATGTGCAAGCGGACTTACACCCCTCGCTCCACATTTTTAGCGGTATATAGCGGTAAGCATTAAAATCATCACTGTGATAACCGTGACTCGTGGAATACACACCAAATGTTCCACACCATACATATGCAACAACAATGTATAACAACATGTATCGTACTCAAAATGCACAAACTTGCATTTATCGTATGTCAAATAATGAGCATATAATACATGTTACCGTTGGGTGCCCGTGTGATATCCCCGAAATGATTATGTGTGTAATCATGCAATTAAGGGTTGTTAATTGTGTGCCTATGTGTTAAAGGCGTGTTTTATGTGGGGGCGTTATATTTATTTTGATGATGTGGTTTAGGGAGCATGTTAGGTGTTTTTAATTGTTGTATTGATGTGGTAAAATTATAAAATATCAAGGGGAGATATTTTTTATACATCGTATGAAATATCGGGACACAATTAAACACCACAAGACCACCCTACATGCAACCACCCTACCCCCACTTGCAGCAACCCACGCCCCCTCCCCTGTTTTCTGGAAGGCTATTGGCCTAGTAGACTAGTTTGCAATCAGATATTTTCATTTTTAACTCTTCCAAAAACCTCCTTCTTATCTTTTTCCTTTCGTCTGTTATTTGAGCTGCTATTAGGAAGAAAGAGATCGGATTTTACTAATCTTTTCTTGATGAAAATCGAAGAGCAAAAGCGGTGAGGAATCACGCTGGTTCACCAGCTTTTTCGTCTTTATGCATGTATGTTTTGCATATGTGATATCCCCGAAATAATTAATTGCAATTTGGGCACTAATTATGTGTATGTGATCTTATGGTGATAATTAGATTATGTGTTGGGATTAATTATCTTGGTGAAATGCTTGTCACATGGTAGGCGTGACCCGGTAGAGCATTTCAGGGTGCATGTTATACATGTTGGGAAATTGGGTGTTATAATGGTTTAAATGAAATGGGTTGTGTTTATTTGGTAAAGCATGATTTTAATAGGGATTTTGATGCATTGTGGTAAAATGCTTTTAAAATATCATGTTGGGGTATTTTATATATCATGCTTGTGTCTTGATACACATTTAAATCCCATATATGGCAAGGGAGCCACTTGCACATACCTTTATATCCCATCACCCCTCTCTATCAACTTTTATGTCCCTACAACCCCATCCATTATCCAAAAGCTTCCATTTTCGTTTCTGCAACAAGAGAGGAGGAGAAAGCTTTGAAAAAGGGGTCTTTTTGGGAGTTCTTGCTAAAAACTTAAAGCTCAAGTGGTAAGATTTCATTATGGTGAAGTATTGTTGGGTTTTGGTTGAGTTTGTAGCTTGTTTTTGGGGTTAAAAGGGTGGATCTTGGTCCAACATGTTGTTTATGTTTGGGGGATGTATTTTAAGGTTGTTTTGTGGTTAAATGTTGAGAATGGTGGTTGATCTTGGTTGTATGTGAGTTAAGGTGTTGTTGGAAGCTCATACTTGGAAGTTTCTCGCAGGAACAGGGCTGCCCGATCGACCGAAAAATGGGTCCGATCGATCGAGCAGGGCAGAGCCTGAACAAGGCTTGAAACGAGCTCACCGATCGATCGGGAAAAAGTTCCGATCGATCGAAGTGTGAAGTCTCGATCGATCGAAAATATGTTTCGATCGATCGGTGGAGGCAGTACTTGGATGCCTATTTTTTCTTCACTTAGCGATCGATCGGGGCTTGGGGACCGATCGATCGCAAGGCTAAAAATGTGGATTTTGGGATTTTGTTCTAAATGATTATGTTTTTGGTAATGGTTCATTTATTGGCTTCTAATATGGATTCATGTGATTGTGTAGAACCATCCCAGGTAGCCACACATCAAAGGAGATAAAGTTCCACGATATCTCCACTTTTGGAACTAAGGTACGTAGTGAGACGTACGAGCATCGGACGGTAAAAACATATTTATTACGCTTTGATTGGTTATGCATTATGGTTGCATACATGATTGGATATGCATTATGGTTGCATATATGGTTGGTTATGCATTATGGTTGCATACATGATAGGATATGCATTACGGTTGCATATATATTGTGAGTCGAGATTATATGGCAGTGATGATAGAATACTTGCCGCCGTCATGTCGAAGCGATGATAGAATACTTGCCGCTGTCATATTTAGCGATGAAGAATATTTGCAGCAAATATGTCGAAGCGGAGGATAATGCCGCTGTCATATTGATGCGAGGGATATTATGCCGCTAATATGTCGAAGCGAGGGGTATTAATGCCGCTGTCATATAAACACGAGGGGTATTATGCCACTGATATAATAAGACTGGAAATTGGCCATTGATATACACGGAATGGATACATGTCATGACATGCATATTGGCATTATAATCCTTTGATTATTATTGTGGTACAGGGACAACCAAGGAAGCTTTTAAATGTGTTAAATACAGGAAGTGAATTGCATTACGGTTTATGCATTGAATTATGATCATATTATTGTGGATATGATTTATATACATGCTCATGGTTTTGGGATTGTTACTGTAGGTACTTTTGGGCGGAAGGGGCTAAGGCGGGTTGATGCGGTGAGCTAGTGAGGAGTGCTCTTGGTAGCAGGCTTGATTCTTTTGTATAGTATCTACTCTAGGAGTAGTGTAAAGCTATAGGATTAGCATTCATTGGTTGGGAATGTAACTAATCCCTTTTGAACTTTATTTTGGCACTGTAATGTAAGACCCCAACCCCTTATACTCGTCATTAGTGCATTTATGACGTCGTGTGAGTATAATGTATGTAAAAATTTCTTTTCTTTAAAGATTCATTACATGCTTCACATAATCCCCATGACTTTTATAAAAATTTGGGCAGAGTCTCCCCGTAAACTGGACTCCCCAAAAACAAGAACACACCATAATAAACATTCTCAACAACATCACAAATATTCAGTACTAATCCAGTAATAACATCCACCAAAATAAAGCAACTAAGTAAAGGTGGAGCTCTGCAACATTCAACACTCTTATACAGACCATATACATGCATTAAAATGCTCACAGATGAGCGATGAATAAATGAGTCTAAATTTACTCGCATATATCACATTCTCTCATTTACCCATACTGATACCATGCCCCTGGTAGTATTCCACTCCAATAGCTCGAACTCACTTCAGAACCAATGTCATACCTGTTTTACCTGTTTCAACAGAAACAACCCCCACACGGGGTGCCCATACCAACAACATGGTCTCAATATCATCAATTAAAGAGTTAACAATTTACAGAATATAAGACTGCAAATTAAGATAATACTCTATATATCATAACCGTGTGAGAGCTTCCACGACGTTCCTGTTCTCACAATATCCAATACCGTCAACAAATCATCACCACAATGATTGATAGTACTCATATCAAGAAACTATTAGATCTATATTCGATAATGACTAAGCATTACAACAATGATTTATTGAAATCAATAACATCTCAGTCACCCATTTCCTCATCACATATCATCATATCTCGTCGCTCACTCAATAGCACCGGCACTATAATCCCTCGCACGCTCAACAACGGCGACACTATAACCATCACACTCTCATTAGCGGCGGCATCATAATATTTCATCATTCTATCAAAACTCATTACATACTATAATTTCCAAAATTCTATCAGGATTCTCCATTCACTACTTATTCATATATCCAACTTCAATATATAAATGAATCATAGTAAGTAATTACATCACGCATACCTGCTCGTACGTCACTACGTACCTTATAGTTGATAACAAGATCAAGCTATCCCGACATCCGGAGAATCAAGTAATATCTAAATCAAATCATTAACTCCATATTAATTCATGGACATCACATCTGATATCATTTATACACTACTAGTTGAAAGTAACTTAAATCAAGCTTCGATATCTAGATGTGAACTCCTACCTCAAAGTCATCAAGACTCAAAAGAAGTATAAACAATGTATTGAAATACACACGTGTAAGCCTTGAATTTAACATTACACCTTTTATATTTTGACCAAATGATTCAAGATATTTATTCAGATATTTATTTCTCGGTATGTCTTTTAAGCTTGATTCTTAAACTCCCAAAGGTTTGATCAAAATCTTAACATGAAACTCGAGTTTTCATGAGTTACAGTCCAATAGCAAGACTCATGACTTTTAATCACCATCCCTCCATAAAAGCAGAATCTGAACTCAATTAATAAAGTGCAAGGGAGTTCAATAACAATACCAAGTTTATGCTGTAATGGAAGCTTCACGCTACAATAACACACGCACAAATACACACTGCGGTGCGCACACACACCTATGGACGTCCAAGAGACGTAAAACCCGACCAAAGTGAAGCGAGATTTTTGGACAAGAACAAGACAACTAACAACAC
This sequence comes from Haberlea rhodopensis, assembly GCA_907163345.1. NCBI lineage: Eukaryota > Viridiplantae > Streptophyta > Magnoliopsida > Lamiales > Gesneriaceae > Haberlea > Haberlea rhodopensis. The sequence continues at coordinate 167,113 of CAJQUN010000281.1, forward strand.
CATTTCCCTGTGAGGATTGACCAACAAGAAGTAAAAATCCATGTATAATCATACAAATTTCAACAGTAGCCATTTCCCCCAAAAATAGCAAGAAATTCGAACAAAAATGCAGAATTTTTCAGGCCTTTAACAACAACGATTTCTGACCAATAATCAGTAAGAAAGTCGAGCCCAAAACCACCATATTTTCGAAAATATACAACAGAAAACGTCGAGTCATTGTAGCATAAGAATCGCACGACTCATCGAGCCAAGAACACGCATGAAGGAGAAAGGAACGACTAAAGAACAAGGAAAGATTACACATACAAACCTGTTTGAATTCGTCAAAATCGTTAGGACCGGCTGCTAATGATCGATTGAAAACAAAAGAGGAGGAAAATAAGAGGAAGGCGTGAGGTGTGAGGGAGATAATGATGGATTTTTGCTTTTATATTTAATCCTAACCCTAGGTTAAATCTAACCATTCAATTCCATCTCTCCCCAAAATATTCAACTTGCATCTTAAATTTAGTAATTTATTATTTCCAAGAGTCCCCTTTTTAATTCAATTGCACTACAAGTTCAAACCGAAATTATTTATTCCAACCGGTCCAAAATGACATTCCCAACAATTTAAGAATCTCCTTGAATTTAATTAGCATTATAAATTCGATCCCGGAATTATTTATCCCAACTCCGCTCCGAAATCCGATACCCAAGAATTAAATCTCGACATATCATATAAACACCATAATTAAATCAATTGCACAATTAATAATTATTTCGGACATTACAGTTCTCCCCAACTAATAAAATTTCGACCCCGAAATTTAAACGCATGCTTACCATTAAAATCCAACTGTAAAATTTTACGTACCGTTATACAGCTCAAGATAGTGACTTGACCATCTGTAGGACGACAGCCATCCGAACCATCACGGGTCACACATGTGCCCCATTACAACAACGATCGCAAGACTGCAAATCACATCACTTTACCGTATTTTAACATTAGCACTCAATGAGCTATCATATATGCATACCCTTATTCATATGAATCCTTACGGGATTAACATCATCATATAACCGCTAAATCATGCAATCCAGGCATATCATGTGTGTAGCAGAATGTATGACGACACATCAACAATTTTATCGTATAACTAAGCTCATACCTGTGTGGTTGCAAATGTATGCAACTTATACCAACATCACCACCATTGCCCGTATGAAATAGCAGAACTCTCGAGACTTTACACATCAACCTCTCATATCATCTTTTGACTATTATTTAGCGCAAAGTATTTTACTAGAAAAACCATTAGTAATTCTCATATACGTATATCAATATTATACGCACCAACAACCACATATCATCAAAATCAATCATAAAGAATGGTCTAACACGAATATTCTTACGTCACTATTATATGCACATAACATCATAATATTGTTTATCCCTCAATTTATCTCATAACCCATCATTTATTCTTATCCACTTGGATGAGTTATCTTGTATTGTCCATCTGTAATGCCTCGATTTGTTGTATACACGTAGGATATGATTATGGTGTAATTATATCAATTGGCGATATGATAATGGGGGTTCGAGTGGAACCAAGAATGAAGTAAATACATATATGGAAATAAGTCTAATAAGGAAGGAAACATGGTGTCTCATGATTTGAATTATGCCATATGAAGCACTTAGGCATTTGCCTTTGCCTTTCATTAGGTGCATTAAAAATGTACATGTGAGTTGCATTTGACATGAGTTTGAAGGGAATTACATGTGCATGTGAATTTACTTGTAATGGGAATTGCATTTGAATTTGGAGTTCATTTCATGTACATGTTATTTAACATGTAATTATCCCTAAATGGCATGATAGCAAGTGAATTAAGGGACTAATGATCTATATCAAGTGGATAAGGGAGGTGTAATCACATAACACACCATTTTACACCTACAAATCTCTACCAAGCTCCTCTCCATCTCTTTCAACTTCCTTGTGGTTTGAGCTTGAGAGTCACTTGTAAAGTGAGCTAGGAAGGTGTGTGAAGTGGAATTGTACCATCTTGGTAAGAAAATCATGGTTTTATACTTGTTTTTGTCATTGGTGTTGCTATATGAGAAATAGCATATGAAATGTTTATGTGGAGAATCATAACATGTGTATATGCTATGAATTGGATTCTTTAATGATAGAAACATGTTATTATGTTCCTAGAGATTGCAAGAAACAGGTTGACATGGTTTAAAATGAATTAGAGGAGAAGAACCATGAAGATAAGCTTGAAAACGCCATGCTCTCACTTTTCTGGGCATCGGCGATCGATCGGTGCGAGTGAGCGATCGATCGCCGATGACAGTTACAATTTAAGGCGGTGAATTTGGATGGCGATCGATCGCTGAAATTGTCGCGATCGATCGCGATGAACAGAGCAATGTGGCGATCGATCGCCAAGTTGTTGCGATCGATCGCGAGGGGGCAGAGAGTTTTGGCGATCGATCGGTGCTGATGGCGATCGATCGCCAGTGCTCAAATATTGAAAAATAAAATATTTTTGTAGAATTTGATTTTAATGCCTATGATAACATGATATATTGTTGGCATTGTTGTAGCATCATCTCAGGGGACAGGACAACGAGGCACTTAGCTATTGACAACTGCTTTATCTCGTTTGTGTCGCAGTACAGGTACGTGTTGACGTACGGAGTATAGATATTGTGTGATGATGTTATGAGATTGATATCATATGAATTGTCTTATGTTGTTATCATATGATTGGTAGTATCATATGCTTGTACATTCATGGATATCATATGTATGTGAGATATACGCCTGGTTTGGGTATATGCTCGGCTATGTGACATAGAGATATATGCCTGGTTTGGATATATGCTCGGTTATGTGACAGAGAGATATACGCCTGGTTTGGGTATATGCTCGGTTATGCTATATAGCGATATATGCCGGTTTTTGGATATATGCTATAGCTATTATCATTTGAGGACGGTACTATGATATGTGCTGCTAATATGAAGATGTGAGGTGGTTCCACTGACATATTGAGCTGAATAGGCATATCATTTTAGTCTCGTGATAATAGGGTATGTGTTGAGACATGTCATGACATGGTGCATTGGTGGATGCATGAGACAGAACATTCACGTTATGTTATATGATTTATTGTGCTTTATCATTGATATTGATATTGTGTTTTGATATTGCACTGAGATAGTTGTTATCTATACTCATGTTGTGAATGTTTCTGTAGGGACTCATAGACGTGGGGAGCGTGAGTCATGATTTCCGCTGCGAGGGGAACCACTGCCTAGGAGTTCTTTTGGATTAGGTTGCTTATGTACATGTCGTGTTTATGTAGAAAACATATTTAGTTGGTTTTTGTACTCAGGATTTGGTACTGTAACAACTTATCTAGTATGAACTCTTAATCCGTGCATGGTATATTACTTAATTCAGACTCACATATGTATGTTAACTGGATACATAATGGATTAAGTAAACGAGGACCCCACATTAGTGGTATCAGAGCAGTGGTTCGAGAACGGGGTGTACATGGGTAGAGGAAGTGTATTAGGGAGTTACCTAAACACTTTGAGAATGGTAATAGCATGTTAGTTTTTGGCATATGATGTTATTCTAACATGTTATATACTTGTGAATGTTATTGTTCATCCTTGTAGTACAGTTATGACAGACAGAGTACCACATGAGGATGTTGGGGATGCCATGAGTGGCAATGCTAGTGTGAGGATGGTGCCTGTGCCACCACCACCGATTGAACAAGGACCAGTGGAACAGGTACTGTTGCCTGGAGAATTAACATTGACGCAGTTTCTGAGTTATCAGCCACCCAGGTTTGAGGGGACTGAATCAGGAGAACTGGCAGAGGAGTGGCTAGAACGTGTAGAACAGATCTTTGTGTCAGCACCGTGTGCCAAGACTGCTTGGTTACGTTTAGCTGAATTCCAGTTAGCCAAGAAAGCGATGCTGTGGTGGAAGTCCACAGTACTTGAGTTGAGGGCTCAAGGACACACGGTTAACTGGGATGTATTTCGAATGAAGTTTCTGGAACATTATTTCTCTGTTGCTGCAAGGCAGAGGAAAGAGGATGAATTTACCAATTTGAGACAGGGAGCAATGACAGTATCTGATTATGCTGTGCATTATTCTTCTTTGCTCCGGTATGTACCACATATTGCTGTCAACACAAAGGCCAAGATTAGACAGTTTGTGAAAGGATTGAGGCCTGAATTATTTGATAGGGTAATGTCCAATAACCCTACATCTTATGAAGAAGCGTTGACTAGAGCCGAGATGGCTGAGATTGCTGTAGGGGTATACAAAGATGTTGGACAAGCACAACCACCTACATCTGACAGTATGAGACCTAGAGGAGAACCATTTAAATCATCACGAGGTGGTGCATCTTCATCTAGGTTTAGTGGAAAACGTTTTGGATCACAAAAAGGGAGTGATCGCAAATCTAAAGGACAGTTCCAAGGTAGTAGTAGTGGCAGTGGTGTGCAATGTTTTAAATGTGGTGGACCACATTTGAAACGAGATTGTCCTCAATTGAATCCCGTAGTTTGTTTCCGTTGTGGGAGACCCGGACATGTGATCCGTGATTGTACTCAAGTGGGTGGACAACAGCGGAGAGGACCCATTTCAGAGACTACAGTACAACAGAGACCACAGGGTGTACCACAGTCTGGTGGAGGACAGAGGACAGGAACACCTCAGGCTCAGGTGTATGCACTAAACAGGGAGGAAGCAGAGGCAGCTCCTGATGATGTGATAGCGGGTAAGTGTACTTTGTTTACTTATCCTGCTTTACTGTTGATTGATACTGGTGCATCACATTCTTTTATGGCACAAGCATTTATTGATCGGTATCATATATGCTCGTCTCCACTGTTGATGCCTCTTTATGTTTCGACACCCATGGGAACTACGGTGATGACTTGTCAGAGTGTGTCTGATTGTGATATTCAGTTTGAGACTGAGTATGGGCTACAGGCTGATTTAATTGTGTTAGGCATGACAGATTTTGATTGTATCCCTGGCATTGATGTGTTGAGTAAATATCAATCTGTTGTGGATTGTAGTCAGAAAATAGTGAGATTTCAGTCTGATACTGGCAATCAATGGTTATTCTATGGCCAGGGATCGAGGGCAAAGATTCCTTTGATATCAGCAATCCGAATGTCGCGTTTGTTAGAACGTGGACATGCGGGTTATTTGATTTATGCCCTTGATGTAACTGAACAGAAACTAGAAAAGAAAGTGGAGGAGATACCAGTGGTTGCAGAATATGCGGATGTATTTCCAGATGAGATACCTGGATTCCCACCGAGTCGAGAAGTGGAATTTGGTATTGATTTGATACCTGGTACTTCTGCAATTTCACGGGCTCCTTATCGGATGGCACCAACTGAATTGAAAGAGTTGAAAACTCAATTACAAGACTTATTGGACAAGGGGTACATACGTCCTAGTGTATCGCCTTGGGGCGCTCCGGTTTTATTTGTGAAGAAGAAGGATGGGACAATGAGATTGTGTATTGATTATAGACAGTTGAACAAAGTAACCATAAAGAACAAATATCCTCTTCCCCGTATTGATGATTTATTTGATCAGTTGCAGGGATCAAGGATATATTCTAAGATTGACTTGAGGTCAGGGTATCATCAAATACGTGTGAGGGAAGGAGATATACAGAAGACAGCATTCAGAACTCGTTATGGGCATTATGAGTTTCTGGTAATGCCATTTGGAGTGACAAATGCTCCTGCTGTCTTTATGAGTTTAATGAATCGTGTGTTTCAAGAATACCTTGATCGATTTGTCATTGTCTTTATCGATGATATATTGATCTATTCACGGAGTGATGCCGAACATGTTCAACATTTGCATATGGTGTTGCAATTGTTGAGGACACATCAGTTGTATGCCAAACTCAGTAAGTGTGAGTTTTGGTTGACTAATGTTGGCTTTTTGGGTCATGTCATATCAGAGGAAGGTATATCAGTTGATCCAAAGAAAGTAGAAGCAGTGTTGAATTGGTCAGCACCTACTTCTGTGCCAGAAATTCGTAGTTTCTTAGGTTTGGCTGGATATTATAGACGATTCGTTGAAGGATTTTCAGCGATTGCCAAACCATTGACACATTTGACACAGAAGGGAGTATCTTTTCAATGGTCAGAGGCTTGTGAGCATAGTTTTCAGGAATTAAAACATCGATTGACTACAGCTCCAATCTTGATCATTCCATCTGAGCATGACAGGTTTGCGTTATATACTGATGCATCTTTACTTGGTTTGGGTTGTGTGTTGATGCAGGACAAACATGTAGTGGCTTATGCATCACGACAATTGAAACCACATGAAATGAGATATCCAGTGCATGATCTGGAATTGGCTGCCATTGTCTTTGCATTGAAGATATGGCGACATTATTTATATGGTACGTCGTTTACCATATATACTGATCATAAGAGCTTAAAATTTCTATTCACTCAAGCGGAGTTGAATATGAGACAACGGAGATGGATGGATCTGTTGAAAGATTATGATTGTGAGATTGAATATCATCCAGGAAGAGCTAATCTTACAGCAGATGCCTTGAGTCGAAAAGTACATCATACGGCTGATGAGGTGATTCATTTATCTACTTTGATGACTGCTTGTTGTACTTTGGGTTATGATTTTGATATGGAATCAGTGCCGGTACGGGTATCAACATTGTTAGTTGAACCCGATATTTTTGATAAAATCAGGACGGCACAAACGACTGATGATGAGGTACAACATTGGAAAGAACTGATAAGTCAAGGACAAACATCACAGTTTGTACTTGCAAAGGATGGAGTTTTGAAATACAAGACTTGTTGGGTAGTACCTGCTGCATTGGGACTACGCCAAGAACTACTACAACGTGCTCATTGTAGTAGATATAGTATACATCCTGGAGGGAAGAAGATGTATCATGATTTACGTACACAATTTTGGTGGAAATGTATGAAACAGGATGTGTTGAGCTTTGTGAAAAGGTGTTTGATATGTCAACAAGTGAAAGCGGAAAGACAAAGACCAGGAGGTGAATTACATAGTTTGGAAATTCCTCAGTGGAAATGGGAACATATCACGATGGATTTTGTGACTCATTTGCCACGGACGTCTTCTGGTTGCGATGCTATTTGGGTGATTGTTGACAGACTCACCAAAGTATCTCATTTTGTGCCATATTGTATGACATATACATATCTGAGAATGGCGCAGTTGTACATTCAACATGTAGTGCGACTACATGGTATTCCAGTTTCCATTGTATCGGATAGGGATCCGAGATTTACTTCTCATTTCTGGGAGGGGTTACAGACAGCGTTGGGAACTGAAGTGCGGTTGAGTACAGCATATCATCCGCAGACAGATGGACAAACAGAGCGTACGATACAGACGCTTGAGGATATGTTGCGTGCCTGTGTATTAGAGTTTGCTAACTCATGGCAAGAGTCATTGCCATTAGTCGAATTTTCATATAACAACAGTTATCAGTCTAGTATGGCACCATTTGAGGCTCTATATGGGCGACGATGTAGATCGCCATTGTATTGGGATGATGTGGATCAGTCTTCCTTACATGGACCGGATATGATTCATGACATGGAAGAGAAAGTAAAAGTAATTCGATTGAAACTGAAAGCTGCTCAGGATAGACAGACTGCTTATGCCAATAAGCGACGTAGACCACTTGAATTTCAAGTTGGTGACCGTGTGTTCTTGAAAATCTCACCTTTTAAAGGTGTAGTACGGTTTGGTAAGCGTGGAAAATTGTCTCCACGGTATGTTGGTCCATATGAGGTGTTGCAACGTATTGGTATGTTGGCATATCGCTTAGCACTACCACCGGCCTTGAGTAGTATTCATGATGTTTTTCATGTGTCACTGTTGAGGAAGTATGAACCAGATCCGAGTCATGTCTTACAGCTACCTGAGGTACAGTTGGATACAGATGTGTCGTATGAGGAACGACCGGTTATGATCTTGGATCGAGCTGAACGCAGGTTGCGTAATAAGGTGATTCCTATGGTAAAAGTACAGTGGGACAGAAGGGGTGTCGATGAGGCAACGTGGGAGACGGAGCAGCATATGATGCAACGGTATCCGGATTTATTTACTGGTATGATTTTACAGTTTTATGATACTGTTGCATACATGATCATGTTTCCTATTGTCATATCGTAGTATTGTTGAGTTGCGTATTTTGATATGCATGATTATGTATCTACAATTTCGAGGACGAAATTCAATGAGTGGGGGAGAATTGTAATGCCTCGATTTGTTGTATACACGTAGGATATGATTATGGTGTAATTATATCAATTGGCGATATGATAATGGGGGTTCGAGTGGAACCAAGAATGAAGTAAATACATATATGGAAATAAGTCTAATAAGGAAGGAAACATGGTGTCTCATGATTTGAATTATGCCATATGAAGCACTTAGGCATTTGCCTTTGCCTTTCATTAGGTGCATTAAAAATGTACATGTGAGTTGCATTTGACATGAGTTTGAAGGGAATTACATGTGCATGTGAATTTACTTGTAATGGGAATTGCATTTGAATTTGGAGTTCATTTCATGTACATGTTATTTAACATGTAATTATCCCTAAATGGCATGATAGCAAGTGAATTAAGGGACTAATGATCTATATCAAGTGGATAAGGGAGGTGTAATCACATAACACACCATTTTACACCTACAAATCTCTACCAAGCTCCTCTCCATCTCTTTCAACTTCCTTGTGGTTTGAGCTTGAGAGTCACTTGTAAAGTGAGCTAGGAAGGTGTGTGAAGTGGAATTGTACCATCTTGGTAAGAAAATCATGGTTTTATACTTGTTTTTGTCATTGGTGTTGCTATATGAGAAATAGCATATGAAATGTTTATGTGGAGAATCATAACATGTGTATATGCTATGAATTGGATTCTTTAATGATAGAAACATGTTATTATGTTCCTAGAGATTGCAAGAAACAGGTTGACATGGTTTAAAATGAATTAGAGGAGAAGAACCATGAAGATAAGCTTGAAAACGCCATGCTCTCACTTTTCTGGGCATCGGCGATCGATCGGTGCGAGTGAGCGATCGATCGCCGATGACAGTTACAATTTAAGGCGGTGAATTTGGATGGCGATCGATCGCTGAAATTGTCGCGATCGATCGCGATGAACAGAGCAATGTGGCGATCGATCGCCAAGTTGTTGCGATCGATCGCGAGGGGGCAGAGAGTTTTGGCGATCGATCGGTGCTGATGGCGATCGATCGCCAGTGCTCAAATATTGAAAAATAAAATATTTTTGTAGAATTTGATTTTAATGCCTATGATAACATGATATATTGTTGGCATTGTTGTAGCATCATCTCAGGGGACAGGACAACGAGGCACTTAGCTATTGACAACTGCTTTATCTCGTTTGTGTCGCAGTACAGGTACGTGTTGACGTACGGAGTATAGATATTGTGTGATGATGTTATGAGATTGATATCATATGAATTGTCTTATGTTGTTATCATATGATTGGTAGTATCATATGCTTGTACATTCATGGATATCATATGTATGTGAGATATACGCCTGGTTTGGGTATATGCTCGGCTATGTGACATAGAGATATATGCCTGGTTTGGATATATGCTCGGTTATGTGACAGAGAGATATACGCCTGGTTTGGGTATATGCTCGGTTATGCTATATAGCGATATATGCCGGTTTTTGGATATATGCTATAGCTATTATCATTTGAGGACGGTACTATGATATGTGCTGCTAATATGAAGATGTGAGGTGGTTCCACTGACATATTGAGCTGAATAGGCATATCATTTTAGTCTCGTGATAATAGGGTATGTGTTGAGACATGTCATGACATGGTGCATTGGTGGATGCATGAGACAGAACATTCACGTTATGTTATATGATTTATTGTGCTTTATCATTGATATTGATATTGTGTTTTGATATTGCACTGAGATAGTTGTTATCTATACTCACGTTGTGAATGTTTCTGTAGGGACTCATAGACGTGGGGAGCGTGAGTCATGATTTCCGCTGCGAGGGGAACCACTGCCTAGGAGTTCTTTTGGATTAGGTTGCTTATGTACATGTCGTGTTTATGTAGAAAACATATTTAGTTGGTTTTTGTACTCAGGATTTGGTACTGTAACAACTTATCTAGTATGAACTCTTAATCCGTGCATGGTATATTACTTAATTCAGACTCACATATGTATGTTAACTGGATACATAATGGATTAAGTAAACGAGGACCCCACACCATCGTTCCTTACAAATCACTTGCATAAGCCATTTAAAACAAGGCATCAACATCAATATCAAATAATTCGTCTCATACCTTTGTAGATGAAATCATCTACAATATACAATAGCATCATAATATCTTGTTCATCACAGTACTCACATGCTCTTAAGCATCAAACTTCCGCATTTCATCACCCAACTATCATCTTGACATTTACGCATTTTGATATTCATAATGTTTCCATCATCGAACATTAATTCCCTGCGTCAAAAGTTTCACGCAATCCTATACACAACATGCTACAGCACACTATCACATATCTAGATGATTGAAATTCAACATAAGAATCAATTGCATGCCTCAATGACGTAATTCATTTCAATCTTTAACTCATCCTCGAAACATTCGAAACATAATAATTCATTCATCATGAATGGTCACAAAGATCATATGTCCACACACGGCATTCATAGTGATCCCACGTCATCCCGTGACGTACCCATTAATCTCAGGTTAACATGATCACGTTCACCTACTACTCCTACAATATATCAATCTAGCATGCTTTTCACAGTAATAAATACCATCTCAAGCAATTATCATTTTATGTTATTCCATCTGTACAATCGATTCTCAAAATTAATATAACTCACTGAGATAATGCAATCAGCATCTATCAGCAGATATTAACATATATTCACATGCCAAACCAAACGTAATAGTTTACCTCAACTCCTTGTTCCTCTGGAACATTTCAATATCCTCTTGGGCCTACATCTCATGTACCCAATGAACAACAATAACACAATGTCCACAGCTATCTGAAATGAACACATCATCAATATACATCGCTAGCACAATAACAGTACAGTAATACTCATGCTAACATCATAACAACGCATCAATATTCATCGCCGAATGATGGCACCCTACTATTCGTTGCTAACACAATAGCAATATAAATCAATACTAATTGCCAACACTGCCGTACATAATCTCATCGCCACTACGGGCATGCACAATAGCATCGCCACTACTGGCATCCATATAACATCCATAATCACAATGAATAAAATACATTCTTAAAACAATAGATATAATAACACTTACTGTACACAGTGGGTCCACACTCGATCCTTTAAACTGTCCCTGTTCTCAACATAATTATTCCACAATATAATTCATATCAATACACAATTGATATACTCATCATCAATAACATGACCGTCCAAAAATATTCATTGCCTCGACATATCAGCGGCATTCACAATATTTCCATCGCTTTGATATTATAGCGGTAAATATTATAAATCTCAATTATCACAATATAATCATACCATCATCTCGCCAAGAAATGTCATCAATATATCGGTATCAATCACACCTCGCTATTGCATCCACTGCAATAAAAATGAAAGAAACAACAATGTCTCTTCATCCACTCTCTCCATGATCGCTTTCACCTGTACATTTGATTATCACATTACGTCAAATCAACAAGGTCAATTTAAATTAACGTATATTCATCACCCTCCCTCTATAGTGGAGGCACATAAAATACATTGCACACTCTAGTGTCGATCCCGACAATAATCACATCGCATGCTCTCCCTAGCACCGACTCAATATCAATATACACGTCACATGCTCTCTCTAGCATTGACCCTGAAATATACACGTCGCTCGCTTGCCAACGACGACCACATCACTCACTTATCAGTGGTGACCCGAATCACATCGCTCACTCCTCAGTGGCGACCCAATATCACATCGCTCGCTCGTCAGCGGCGACCACATCACTCACTCGTCAGTGGTGACCCAATAACACATCGCTCACTCATCAGTGGTGACCCATATCACATCGCTCGCTAGTCAGCGGTGACCACATCGTAAATAATCGATATAGTGGCAACACCAAGCCTACTATACCACATCGTCGCATGATCTTTGCGACACATCGTATATAATCGATATAGTAGCATCATCAAGCCTACTATACCCCATCGTCGCTCCCCTACTACTGCGACACAATCAATAACAACAACAAGAATAACAACACGTCGTTCATTTCAGGGACCCTCCATTTCATCATGCATTTACCATCATCGTTATATCCTAACAACATCAATATAAATATCAATACATGCTAGTACATCTACACGTACCTATGCCATCCTGTAAATGACACACACATACCCGATTGTCACATCATCTGTTGTCATACTCCAACCGCACAGTACTGCCTACCATTTCCTATTCTCAGATATCATATCTCATTTTCTGATTTCTCCTGCAAAATCAGATTTCTCAGCACTGCACATACATATACATAACATGTACACAAAACTCAACTCAATAAAATGCATTTATCCCTCTACTAGTAACAACGTCCACTTATTATCAACATTAATTACCGTCAGCGATGTCATTCATCACGCACCTTAAAAGGCATTATCATTTTTACCATAGTCAAGCTAAGGATAATAAAACGAGTTACCATACTCGAGGCTTTTCAACCATACCACCCTCATTGTGTATGTTCATCGTATCTCATACGATCCTGCAATCACGATGGTTAGCAATAACACCAATTTTCATTGCTTCATATCATAAAATGCACATAGCAGGCGTCATGTCACAATGACAGAAAACTACAATCATGCATAAAAGTATGTGATATACATGTCTATCAACACATCCCTAGGCCATTAAACATCCTAAAGAGCTAACCACTGCTCTGATACCACTAATGTAAGACCCCAACCCCTTATACTCGTCATTAGTGCATTTATGACGTCGTGTGAGTATAATGTATGTAAAAATTTCTTTTCTTTAAAGATTCATTACATGCTTCACATAATCCCCATGACTTTTATAAAAATTTGGGCAGAGTCTCCCCGTAAACTGGACTCCCCAAAAACAAGAACACACCATAATAAACATTCTCAACAACATCACAAATATTCAGTACTAATCCAGTAATAACATCAACCAAAATAAAGCAACTAAGTAAAGGTGGAGCTCTGCAACATTCAACACTCTTATACAGACCATGTACATGCATTAAAATGCTCACAAATGAGCGATGAATAAATGAGTCGAAATTTACTCGCATATATCACATTCTCTCATTTACTCATACTGATACCATGCCCCTGGTAGTATTCCACTCCAATAGCTCGAACTCACTTCAGAACCAATGTCATACCTGTTTTACCTGTTTCAACAGAAACAACCCCCCACACGGGGTGAGCATACCAACAACATGGTCTCAATATCATCAATTAAAGAGTTAACAATTTACAGAATATAAGACTGCAAATTAAGATAATACTCTATATATCATAACCGTGTGAGAGCTTCCACGATGTTCCTGTTCTCACAATATCCAATACCGTCAACAAATCATCACCACAATGATTGATAGTACTCATATCAAGAAACTATTAGATCTATATTCGATAATGACTAAGCATTACAACAATGATTTATTGAAATCAATAACATCTCAGTCACCCATTTCCTCATCACATATCATCATATCTCGTCGCTCACTCAATAGAACCGGCACTATAATCCCTCGCACGCTCAACAACGGCGACACTATAACCATCACACGCTCATTAGCGGCGGCATCATAATATTTCATCATTCTATCAAAACTCATTACATACTATAATTTCCAAAATTCTATCAGGATTCTCCATTCACTACTTATTCATATATCCAACTTCAATATATACATGGATCATAGTAAGTAATTACATCACGCATACCTGCTCATACGTCACTACGTACCTTATAGTTGATAACAAGATCAAGCTATCCCGACATCCGGAGAATCAAGTAATATCTAAATCAAATCATTAACTCCATATTAATTCATGGACATCACATCTGATATCATTTATACACTACTAGTTGAAAGTAACTTAAATCAAGCTTCGATACCTAGATGTGAACTCCTACCTCAAAGTCATCAAGACTCAAAAGAAGTATAAACAGTGTATTGAAATACACATGTGTAAGCCTTGAATTTAACATTACACCTTTTATATTTTGACCAAATGATTCAAGATATTTATTCAGGTATTTATTTCTCGGTATGTCTTTTAAGCTTGATTCTTAAACTCCCAAAGGTTTGATCAAAATCTTAACATGAAACTCGAGTTTTCATGAGTTACAGTCCAATAGCAAGACTCATGACTTTTAATCACCATCCCTCCATAAAAGCAGAATCTGAACTCAATTAATAAAGTGCAAGGGGGTTCAATAACAATACCAAGTTTATGCTGTAATGGAAGCTTCACGCTACAATAACACACGCACAAATACACACTGCGGTGCGCACACACACATATGGACGTCCAAGAGACGTAAAACCCGACCAAAATGAAGCGAGATTTTTGGACAAGAACAAGACAACTAACAGCACCATTTCCTTGTGAGGATTAACCAACAAGAAGTAAAAATCCATGTATAATCATACAAATTTCAACAGTAGCCATTTCCCCCAGAAATAGCAAGAAATTCGAACAAAAATGCAGAATTTTTCAGGCCTTTAACAACAACGATTTCTGACCAATAATCAATAAGAAAGTCGAGCCCAACACCATATTTTCGAAAATATACAACAGAAAACGTCGAGTCATTGTAGCATAAGAATCGCACGACTCATCGAGCCAAGAACACGCACGAAGGAGAAAGGAACGACTAAAGAACAAGGAAAGATTACACATACAAACCTGTTTGAATTCGTCAAAATCGTTAGGACCGGCTGCTAATGTTCGATTGAAAAGAAAAGAGGAGGAGGAAAATAAGAGGAATGCGTGAGGCGTGAGGTGTGAGGGAGATAAAGATGGATTTTTGCTTTTATATTTAATCCTAACCCTAGGTTAAATCTAACCATTTAATTCCATCTCTCCCCAAAATATTCAACTTGCATCTTAAAGTTAGTAATTTATTATTTCCAAGAGTCCCCTTTTTAATTCAATTGCACTACAAGTTCAAACCGAAATTATTTATTCCAACCGGTCCAAAATGACATTCCCAACAATTTAAGAATCTCCTTGAATTTAATTAGCATTATAAATTCGATCCCGGAATTATTTATCCCAACTCCGCTCCGAAATCCGATACCCAAGAATTAAATTTCGACATATCATATAAACACCATAATTAAATCAATTGCACAATTAATAATTATTTCGGACATTACAGTAATTTAATAGCTCAGGGCATCAACACAACCGTTATACTCTGTTTATGCATGGAAATTTTTATTTACGCCTTTAATCCGCACTTAAGGAACTAGGGTCCTTACCTTAGTGGTATCAGAGCAGTGGTTAGAGAACCCGGGAATGAGTGAAGGGTAGCCTTAGCATGGTTAGCTAAGTGTTTACATTTGAGCATGTTTATGCATGTGGCGCATATTGGTGTATAAACTGTTATACTAACATGCTTATTATCGTTCATGTTATCTAACGGCATAACATGTATATTGTTTGGAATTGTTGTTAACCCTTGTATTACAGCATGGCTGCTATGAATGCGGGGAACCTTAATGAAGAGGTTGGTGATGTTGGGAGCATGAACGCTAGCATTGGTCAGGCAAATCCTTTACCCCCATCTGCTGTGGGCATGGAACCGGTTGCTCAGTTACTACTACCAGGGGAGCTTAGCCTGACACAATTCCTGACCTTCCACCCGCCTATGTTTGAAGGGACATAAACAGGGGAAGAGGCCGAAGAGTGGCTAGAGAGATTGGAACAGATCTTTGTATCTGCGCCGTGTGCTAGGACGGCATGGTTGAGATTGGCGGAATTTCAATTGGCAAAGAAGTCTTCTATGTGGTGGAAGACGACTGTGATGGAGTTGAGGGCTCAAGGCATGGTGGTCGACTGGACTCTATTCAGAACTCGGTTTTTGAACCGATACTTCTCGGCTGTGGCTAGACAATCA
This sequence comes from Haberlea rhodopensis, assembly GCA_907163345.1. Taxonomy (NCBI): domain Eukaryota; kingdom Viridiplantae; phylum Streptophyta; class Magnoliopsida; order Lamiales; family Gesneriaceae; genus Haberlea; species Haberlea rhodopensis. The sequence goes on from CAJQUN010000281.1 coordinate 183,416, forward strand.
AAGGAGGATGAGTTTACAAACTTGAAACAAGGGAGCATGACAGTTTCGGACTATGCCATGCACTACTCGTCCTTGTTGAGGTATGTTCCACACATTGCCACCAATGGAGATGCAAAGATGAGGAACTTTTTGAAGGGGTTGCGACCGAAACTATTTGATCGGGTGATTTCTAACAACCCGACATCCTTTGATGATGCACTTGTACGAGCGGAGTTGGCAGAGATTGGGGTGAGTGCTTATACTGATGCCGCACCCCCACCAGCCTCATCACAGAGATCTACATCAGAGAATCTGAGGCCACAGGGAGGATCTTTTAAGTCACGAGGGACTTCTTCTTCTTCCCGTTTTAGCGGAAGGCGACCGGATGGCCGGAAACAAGGTGACCGGAGAGGTGGTGCATCTACTTTGGAGGACCTGGTAGAATTGGAGAGGTTAAGTGCCACTTTTGCGGAGGGCCGCATTTGATGCATGATTGTTCTGCATGCTACATATGTGGCAAGTCGGGCCACATTGCTCGGCGTTGCCCTAATCGGGAAGGCCAGACGGATCTCAGGGAAGGTCGAGGGAGATTTTCTAGCTGTACAGTTCAGCAGAGGCCGCCGATGGTACCTCGACATGTGGGAGGACAGGCGATGGGGCCATCTCAGGGACAGGTCTATGCATTGACCAGGGAGCAGGCCGATGCAGCCCCAGAGGAAGTGATAGCTGGTACGTGCCTTGTATTTACGTATTCTGCCTTTATTTTGATAGACATAGGTGCTTCGCACTCCTTTGTGTCTGCGGACTTTGTGGCAAGACATCATATATGCACGTCTCCGTTGCCCACGTCTCTATTGGTCTCGACACCCACTGGAAGGAAAGTTGTTGCTGATCAGTTTCTGATGGACTGCCTCATTTATTTTGAGGGCAATGAGATAAAGGCAGATTTGATTGTTTTGGGTATGTCAGATTTCGACTACATTGTGGGCATCGACATTCTGAACAGATATCAGGCAGTGGTAGATTGTCGACAGAGGACAGTACGGTTCAGATCTCACTTGGGAGTTAGTGGATTTTCTTTGGCAACGGTTCTCGTGCGAAGATTCCGTTGATTTCGGCAATTAAAATGTCCCAATTATTGGAACGTGGACACACGGGCTACCTCATCTATGCCGTGGATATGTTGGGAAAGAGCAAAGAGTTAAGAGTTGAGGATATACCAGTGGTAGCGGAATTTGCCGATGTGTTTCCGGAGGAGATTCCAGGATTCCCACCGGCTAGGGAAGTCGAGTTTGGGATTGAGTTATTACCGGGGACATCCGCTATCTCTCGTGTACCTTACAGGATGGCACCGGCAGAGTTGAAGGAATTGAAGGAGCAGTTGCAGGAGCTCCTTGATAAAGGATATATACGCCCTAGCGTATCGCCCTGGGGCGCACCGGTTCTTTTTGTGAAGAAGAAGGATGGTTCGATGCGGTTGTGCATCGATTACCGGCAAGTGAACAAGGCCACGGTGAAGAACAAGTATCCTCTCCCAAGGATTGATGATTTATTTGACCAGTTGCAAGGTACGAAGCTGTATAGTAAGATTGATTTGAGATCCGGGTACCATCAGATACTGGTCAGGGAGGAGGATGTACAGAAGATAGCATTTAGGACTCGGTATGGGCACTACGAGTTCTTAGTAATGCCGTTCGGTGTGACGAACACCCCGGCTGTCTTTATGAGCTTGATGAATCGGGTGTTCCAACCCTATCTGGATCAGTTCGTCATTGTGTTTATTGACGATATACTCATTTACTCCCGGAGCGAGGAATAACATGTGCAACACTTGAGGACGGTGCTCCAGATCCTCAGAGATCACCAATTATATGCCAAGCTCAGCAAGTGTGAGTTTTGGTTGAGCAGTGCAGTGTTTCTGGGGCATGTCATATCTAGCAGTGGGATTTCAGTGGACCCCAGGAAGATTGAGGCCGTGATGGAGTGGGCTGCACCCACTTTTGTGCCCGAGATACGGAGTTTTCTTGGCTTGGCCGGTTATTACCGACGCTTCGTCGAGGGATTTTCTAAGATTGCTAAGCCACTGACGCAGTTGACCCAAAAGGGAGTACCCTTCTTTTGGTCATAGGCTTGCGAGGAGAGCTTCCAAGAGTTGAAGCATTGATTGACAACTGCGCCGGTGTTGGTAATTCCTTCGGAGAACAAGAGGTTTGTTCTATATACTGACGCACCACTTCAGGGCTTGGGTTGTGTACTGATGCAAGATAAGCACGTGGTAGCTTATGCATCGAGGCAGTTGAAGCCGCATGAGGCTAGATACCCAGTTCATGATTTGGAGTTGGCAGCTATTATTTTTTCCATGAAGATTTGGAGGCACTATCTGTATGGTACATCTTTCACCATATATACGGATCATAAGAGCCTAAAATTCTTATTTACTTAGGCGGAGTTGAATATGCGTCAGAGGAGATGGATGGATTTGCTCAAAGACTATGACTGTGAGATTGAGTACCATCCGGGGAAGGCGAACTTGACAGCAGACGACTTGAGTCGGAAGGTGAAGAGTACTGCTGAGGAGGTCATGCATTTGTCGGCTATGATGACTTCATATTGCCATCTGGGCTATGACTTCGACGTAGATACATCGCCTGTGCATGTATCAACCTTATTGGCTGAGCCAGATAACTATGAGCATATCAGGAGAGCTCAGAGGACAGATGATGAGATTCAGAGATGGTCATCATTGGCACTTCAGGGGCAGCCATCAAAGTTCAGAGTGGCTGAGGAGGGTTCTTTGAGACTCGGTAACAGATGGGTAGTTCCAGGTACGCCAGAGTTGCGTAGACGAATCTTAGAGCGAGCTCATTGCAGCCGATTCAGTATCCACCCAGGAGGGAGGAAAATGTATAAGGACTTGTGTGATCAGTTCTGGTGGAAACGGATGAAACGTGATGTGATCTCATTTGTTAAGAGGTGTTTGATCTGCCAGCAGGTTAAGGCAGAGAGGCAGAGACCCGGTGGTGAGCTAAGGAGCTTAGAGATATCGGAGTGGAAGTGGGAGCATATATCTATGGATTTTGTGACCCACCTGCCGAGGACTATTTCGGGTTGTGATGCCATTTGGGTGATCATTGACAGGCTGACAAATGTAGCTCACTTCATCCCCTACTGTATGACATACACATACTTGAGGATGGCTCAATTGTATGTCCGGATGTGATGTCCGGGGATTATGGTGTTAATCCCGGTGTGGTATTAATCCTTGATGGATTTTTAATTGTGGCAATTAGGAATTAATTGCGGTTTGGCATCTCCCGAGGTTGTTTAATCGGGCATCTGGGATCGTTGGATCCAAAGGATGAGATTGTATCCTCTTTTTGGTGAAAAACCTATGAGTTGGGTTTTTAGTGGGACTTGGTGTCCGGGGTGCCTTATGTTGGGGCCAGTCTAGGGGATTTGATGTTGGAGAGAGAGTTTTTGAAAACAGATGATTTTTAATGAATCATGATGTATTTGTGGAGGTATTGGTATTCTGGGGCATTTTTGCTATATATACCAGTTGGACTCGGGATTCCGTCATTTGGAATCCATTCCATTCCTCTCCTCTCCCTCTCACGCCTCTCTCACCCCAAACCCTTCCCCTTTCCCTTTTGATGGGCAAGATCATTGGAGGCTCGTCCTAGGAGCCGAATTTCTCGAAGATAATAAGGTATTATTCATCCCCTCGCAGTTATCTTCGTTTTGATAGTGGTTTTGTGGTGTTTGGGAAGGTTTTGCGTTGGATTTAAAGAAATGGGTTTTTAAAGAATTTTGGGTTGGTTGGTTTGAGGAGTTTTTATGGTGTTTATTTTGAGGTTTAATGTTGTAAGGGGTGTGAGGTTTGTTGTTGGGCAAAATTTTGCAAGAAAATCGCCATTTTTGGCTTTTACATGTCGAGGCGATCGATCCCTAGGGCAGGGCGATCGATCGCCGCGACGTTGTTGGAAATTTCAGGAAGATGAACAGTGAGGCGATCGACCGCCTCAAATGAAGCGATCGATCGCCATGAGGCAGTAGCAATTTACACTAAGAGGCGACCGATCGCCTGAAAAGGAGCGATCGATCGCCTGTTCCTGTTTTCGCGAGGAGATCGATCGCCTGAAATCATGCGATCGATCGCCAATGCCTTATTTTGGGGAATTATTTCGTGTTGAGTTTTCGATGCATGCTTCGCCCGGGGCCTTTTAAAATGGTTAATCATCATGGATGACGATATATTTGGGGTTTGTGAACATGCTTGGGCACATGATTGCATGCTTGAGATTAATTGTGGATTATTATCGTGTTTAGCATATAATTCATCGGTCACTGGACCAAGGCAAGGTTTGGACTTGAACTACGGAAAGTATAAGGTACGTATGACGTACGAGCATAGCCCTTTAATATAATTGAAATTGTTGAGTGCTTGGTACACTGTATTGCAATGAATGTGTGTGGAAATGCATGACACATGGTATTAGCAATAAACGGAGATTGAAATGCATGGTTTATTGTACTTGCTTCAAATGTCTATATATGCATTGAGAATTGCATGGTGCCGCTTTTGAGCGAGCAATGATTGGGATGTTGTCGCCTGTGAGAAAACATCGATTATGACGCCGCTGCCATCGAGCATGCGTGGAATTGGAATGCCGCTATTGTAGAGCGAGCAATGAAATGGAGATATGAAACCATAAGTGAGAAACATGGATTGTTTATAATCATTGTTTAATGATTTGATGTTATTGATTATGACATTGGTATATGGCTCATAGAATTGTTAATCAATATAATGATTAACTGGCATTTGGGAATTTGATGGTTTCAGTGTTTTGAGAACAGGGACAGTACAGGAAACCCCGGATGAGGATGATGCCATCCAGAGAGTATATTTTGTATTTCATAGTATTTACATTGTTGTAAATTATGAATTGTATTGTTGTGGTTATTGGATTGGGATATTGGTATGCTCACCCGGTGTGGGGGCTGTCTTTGTTGGGACAGGTGGTACAGGTGTAGCAGCAGCTTTGGAGTTGAGCTCGGGCTGTTGATTGAAGTACTTCCAGGATTGAGGTACCAGAGCTGGATGGACAGGCGCTCAGATCCAGAGTCGAGATCGAGTTGCGCTTGAGAGGTGCTTCCAGGATCGAAGCACCAGTAACGGTATCCAGCAGAGTGTTTTATACATTAGATACACGCTCATTCATTGGGTTCTCTTATGTGAGTACATATTACGTGTATATGGAATGTATAAACGGGCTTCGGCTCTTCTCTGTTCATTTATGGTTTGCACGCAATTAGATATAGAATTGCTAAATGAATTAAGAGTATGTTGGTGTATTATGAGGGTGCATGTTATATGGATAATCATGGTTTGGGAATTTGAATATTATGTGGTTTAAATGCAAGAAATTTTCTGGATAGCATATGGTGTTGCACTTGCATATGTTTTTCCCCTGATAGTATGATTATATGCAATAATGATATGGCTTAATACACTAATAACGGGTTAAGGGCACGGGGGTCCTTACACCGGGACATAGTGAGACTACATGGGATTCTAGTATCTATTGTGTCGGACAGAGACCCGCGGTTCACATCTCATTTCTGGGGAGGTCTTCAGTCAGCATTGGGTACTGAGGTGAGATTGAGTACGGCATATCATCCCCAGACAGACGGACAGACTGAGCGTACTATACAGACGCTCGAGGATATGCTGCGAGCTTGTGTGTTGGAGTTTAATGCCTCATGGCAAGATTCCTTGCCCTTGGTAGAGTTTTCATACAACAACAGCTATCAGGCGAGTATTCAGATGACACCGTTTGAGGCTTTGTATGGTAGGCGTTGTAGGTCGCCATTGTACTTGGATGACTTGACCAGTAAAGCAGTAGGAGGACCCGAACTGATTCGGGAGATAGAGGATAAGGTAAAGGTTATCCGTCGGAAAATGAAGGCAGCCCAGGACAGGCAGGCAGCCTATGCGAACAAACGGCGGAGACCGTTGGAGTTCCAATTAGGAGACAGGGTCTTTTTGAAGATTTCACCTTTCAGGGGTGTGGTTCGGTTTGGTATGCGTGGTAAATTATCTCCAAGGTATGTGGGACCGTATGAGATTTTACAGCGCATCGGTACCTTGGCTTACCGTTTGGCGTTGCCACCGTCGTTGTCTGGTATTCACGACGTGTTTCATGTATCTATGCTGCAGAAGTATGAGCCGGATCCGTCGCATGTATTGCAGCCTTCTGAGGTTCAGTTAGATTCTGATATATCCTATGAGGAACGGCCAGTCAGGATTCTGGATAGGGCTGATCGCAGGCTTCGGAACAAAGTGATACCAATGGTAAAGGTACAGTGGGATCACAGGGGTGTCGAGGAGGCCACGTGGGAGACAGAGCAGCATATGGTGCAGCACTACCCGGAACTATTCTCTGGTATGTGATTTATGTTTAGTTTCGGTTTGGGTAAGTGCATGCGATTTCGAGGCCGAAATCTTATAAGTAGGGGAGTATTGTGATATCCCCGAAATAATTAATTGCAATTTGTGCATTAATTATGTTTATGTGATCTTATGGTGATAATTAGATTATGTGTTGGGACTAATTATCTTGGTGAAATGCTTGTCACATGGTAGGCGTGACCTGGTAGAGCATTTCAGGGTGCATGTTATACATGTTGGGAAATTGGGTGTTATAATGGTTTAAATGAAATGGGTTGTGTTTATTTGGTAAAGCATGATTTTAATAGGGATTTTGATGCATTGTGGTAAAATGCTTTTAAAATATCATGTTGGGGTATTTTATATATCATGCTTGTGTCTTGATACACATTTAAATCCCATATATGGCAAGGGAGCCACTTGCACATACCTTTATATCCCATCACCCCTCTCTATCAACTTTATGTCCCTACAACCCCATCCATTATCCAAAAGCTTCCATTTTCGTTTCTGCAACAAGAGAGGAGGAGAAAGCTTTGAAAAAGGGGTCTTTTTGGGAGTTCTTTCTAAAAACTTAAAGCTCAAGTGGTAAGCTTTCATTATGGTGAAGTCTTGTTGGGTTTTGGTTGAGTTTGTAGCTTGTTTTTGGGGTTAAAAGGGTGGATCTTGGTCCAACATGTTGTTTATGTTTGGGGGATGTATTTTAAGGTTGTTTTGTGGTTAAATGTTGAGAATGGTGGTTGATCTTTGTTGTATGTGAGTTAAGGTGTTGTTGGAAGCTCATACTTGGAAGTTTCTCGCAGGAACATGGCTGCCCGATCGATCGAAAAATGGGTCCGATCGATCGAGCAGGGCAGAGCCTGAACAAGGCTTGAAACGAGCTCACCGATCGATCGGGAAAAAGTTCCGATCGATCGAAGTGTGAAGTCTCGATCGATCGAAAATATGTTTCGATCGATCGGTGGAGGCAGTACTTGGATGCCTATTTTTTCTTCACTTAGCGATCGATCGGGGCTTGGGGACCTATCGATCGCAAGGCTAAAAATGTGGATTTTGGGATTTTGTTCTAAATGATTATGTTTTTGGTAATGGTTCATTTATTGGCTTCTAATATGGATTCATGTGATTGTGTAGAACCATCCCAGGTAGCCACACATCAAAGGAGATAAAGTTCCACGATATCTCCACTTTTGGAACTAAGGTACGTAGTGAGACGTACGAGCATCGGACGGTAAAAACGTATTTATTACGCTTTGATTGGTTATGCATTATGGTTGCATACATGATTGGATATGCATTATGGTTGCATATATGGTTGGTTATGCATTATGGTTGCATACATGATAGGATATGCATTACGGTTGCATATATATTGTGAGTCAAGATTATATTGCAGTGATGATAGAATACTTGCCGCCGTCATGTCGAAGCGATGATAGAATACTTGCCGCTGTCATATTTAGCGATGAATAATATTTGCCGCAAATATGTCGAAGCGAAGGATAATGCCGCTGTCATATTGATGCGAGGGATATTATGCCGCTAATATGTCGAAGCGAAGGGTATTAATGCCGCTGTCATAAAAATGCGAGGGGTATTATGCCACTGATATAATAAGACTGGAAATTGGCCATTGATATACACGGAATGGATACATGTCATGACATGCATATTGGCATTATAATCCTTTGATTATTATTGTGGTACAGGGACAACCAAGGGAGCTTTTAAATGTGTTAAATACAGGAAGTGAATTGCATTACGGTTTATGCATTGAATTATGATCATATTATTGTGGATATGATTTATATACATGCTCATGGTTTTGGGGTTGTTCTTGTAGGTACTTTTGGGCAGAAGGGGCTAAGGCGGGTTGATGCGGTGAGCTAGTGAGGAGTGCTCTTGGTAGCAGGCTTGATTCTTTTGTATAGTATCTACTCTAGGAGTAGTGTAAAGCTATAGGATTAGCATTCATTGGTTGGGAATGTAACTAATCCCTTTTGAACTTTATTTTGGCACTGTAATTTAATAGCTCAGGGCATCAACACAACCGTTATACTCTGTTTATGCATGGAAATTTTTATTTACGCCTTTAATCCGCACTTAAGAAACTAGGGTCCTTACATCATAGCAGTTTTGGCATGCTAGTGTTAGGTTCGATGAAACCTTGTTATGAGTACTTGAAAGTAATGTTTATGAAGCCCCTAGCATGTTTTGTTAAGTAACTTACATGTTGTATGTGTTAGATTTTCGTTTGTGAAAAGAGCTCCTCGAAAATCTGGGCAGGGGAAATGCCCTGTTTTAGGTTGAGTTGGGGTTTTATTATGAAGATTTGAAGCATGCTAGCTTAGGTTTTGAGTAAACCTTTGACGTGAATACATACATGGTAGTTTGGTGAAATTACCAGCATATTTGTTTGAGCATGAACTACGGGTTATGTGGTAGTTTCGTTGCTATAAAGATGCATGTTCGAGAATTCTGGGCTGAGTTTCTATGCCCTGTTCTGGGGAATTCTTGGTTGAGTACTGAGGTAAATGGACGATTTTGATGCATGAGGGTTTGCGTTTGGGGTGTAACTTTTATATGAATACACTCAGGGTAGTGTATTGTAGCCCTTAGCATATTTGTTCAAACATGTGGTGTATCTTATATGCTAGATCGAAGGGTGTAAAAATGGGTGTTCGAGAATTCTCGAATTTGTGTTCTTGAACAGGACATCTCGATCGATCGGAATTCCATCTCGATCGATCGAGCGAGGCAGAACCTTGGTATTAATTGAAGGTGTCTTCTCGATCGATCGAAAAGATGGGCCGATCGATCGAGAGACCCAGAATGTTGAAAAATATAAATTGTAATATTTTGTTTAATTTTTGATATTGGATTGTAATGAGACATCTAATATTGTGTTGTACACTGGTGTAGAGCCTTCACAGACAGCTACACAGCGCAGGGGATAGAGTCCTGCAGCACACTACATTTTGGAAAGGTACGTAAGCGACGTACGGGCATCCCAACGGTAGCATGTACTTTATGTTTGTCTATTTGACACATGATGAATGCAAGGTGATGCATTAAGAGTATGATACATGTTATTATGCATTGTTGTTGCATATTATGCATTGTTGTTGCATATTGTAATGTGGAATAAAGAGGTGTATTCCACGAGTCAAGAGAGATCACAGTGTAGGTTTTAATGCTTATGCTTGTTATGTAGTAATGAAGCGGGGAGGATGGTACCGCTCATTATGAGATTATGTAGTAATGAAGCGGGGAGGATGGTACCGCTCATTATGAGATTATGTAGTAATGAAGCAGGGAGGATGGTACCGCTCATAATTGTGTAGTAATGAAGCGGGGAAGATGGTACCGCTCATTATGAGATGTTGAAGCAAGAAGCATTAAAATAACTGTTGATATATGACTCAGAAGTTGTGTAAAGAAAGAGGTGATATGTCATGACATTATTAAAGGACCCATAATTTCATATAATGTGTTTATTATGAGTTATGGTACAGGGACAACCAATGGGCGTTGTAAATGCTTGGAAATACAGGAAGTGCTTTGTATTCATGATTATGCATTTACATCTTACATTCATATTATGTTGAAAATGAATTATGATATGCTCATGTGTTGGGGGTTGTCTTTATAGGTGCTTTTGTTGATGAGAACCAGGGTCGGGGTTGATATGCTGAGCTGTAAGGAGTACTACAGGATTTGCATGTTAGAGAATTTTTTTGTATAGCTTCTACAAGAAGTAGAGTAAGACAATAATGTAGTACCTTTTGTAGGAATATCTGAAATTCCTTTTGAAACTTTTGGTACTGTAATCTCTTGAGCTCAGGTTAATCAACACGACTTATTACTCTGATATATACACATGAATGATTAGTTCTCTTAATTGCACCTTAGTATCTGGATTTGATAACGGGGTCTCACATTAGTGGTATCAGAGCAGTGGTTAGATAACCAGGGAACGAGTAAAGGGTAGCCTTTAGAGACAAGTTAGCGAAGAAGTCTTCCATGTGGTGGAAGACCACAGTCATGGAGCTGAGAGTTCAGGGTATGACGGTTGATTGGACTGCATTCAGGACCCGGTTCCTTAACCGGTACTTTTCTGCTGCTGCCAGACAATTAAAGGAAGATGAGTTCAATAATTTGAAGCAGGGCAGCCTGTCAGTGTCAGACTATGGACTACGGAAACTTAAGGTACGTGTAACGTACGAGCATGACCTTAATTATATTATTGCAATTATTGTGCATGAGACAGATGAATGCTAAGGGTTATTAGTCGATGCTTAGTACATTGTGTCTTGCTTAAATTGGTTAATGGAAACGGGACTGGGGTGTGTTATGTTGATTGGTCTTTTGTAATGTATGGTGCCGCTTTGGAGCGAGCAATTGTCGTGATGTGGTCGCTATGGAGCGAACATCGGTAAGTGATGCCGCTACTTTTGAGTGAGCGAGGAAATGTGGCTTTTGACTAGATATCTAGGATATCTGTATTTATTTCCTTATTGATATTGAATTGGAACAGGGACATAGTTAATCAATATAATGATTAACTGGATATTTGGAATTTGATGATTTTGGTTGTTTTGAGAACAGGGACAATACAGTGGGATCCCGGATGAGGATGATACCATGCAGTGTGTGATGACCTGGGATTGGAGATGTTAATCCCGGAGTGTTAATAACCCCTAAAGTTGTTTTACGTGGCAATTGGAGTTTAATCGAGGTGTTGGGCCTTCCGGACTCGTTTATTTGGGTAGTTGGGATCGTTGGATCCCGAGGATGAGATTGTATTCACATTACGGTGTAAAACCTAAGAGTTGGGTTTTTAATGTGTCTCGGAATCTCGGGTGCTTGTGTGAGCACCGGTAGGGGGTTTTGGGGTTAGAGAGAGAGTTTTTTGAAAACAGATGATTTTTAATGAATCACGATGTATTTGTGGGGCTATTAGTATTTCGGGGTATTTTGCTATAAATACAAGTTGAACCCGAGATTTTTATTAAAAATCCCATTTTAGCCCCCAACCCGCCTCCCTCTCTCTCTCCCGCCGATTCCCGTCCGGCGCGTGCGACCCGCCGCCGGCTTCGTCTCGTCGAGGCGCAGCTATCCCCTCCGGCAATTTGAAGTTTGGTCGCGTTTCTCGTTTGGATTTTGGCAGAAAGCGCCGATCCCCAATTTCTAGGGTTCTTCGATTTTCGTCCGATTTCTTCCGATTTTCGATTGGGTAACCTCCCTTGCCCCTTTGTCGTCGTTATTTTGTAATTCCCTGCCATTTTTGTGTTCAATTTGTTCGAATTATTGCTGTTGGCGTGAGTTGGTTCGATTTGAGCGCTGATTGCGTGAATAAGGTTCGACTTTTGGGAGTTTTTTGCAGGGGTGTGACGATTCTTGTTAGTGATCGATTATTACATGTTTTAGATGTATTATTGATGCTTATTGGGTTCGAATTTAAGGGCTTGAGTTCGAAAATTTGGGAGTTTTTGCAAGGATGATTATTCTTGCTATTGATGGTTTAATTCACATTTTTTTTATGATTTATGGTGTTTAATTGGGTTCGATTTGTGAGATAAGGGTTCGAAAATTTGTAGGGTGTTCTTGAACAATTTTCGATATTGTCTCATTTGTTCCCTCCCTGCATGTACCCTGCCCCGGGTCTTTTTAAAGGTTAATTGTTTTGTGTTGACAATATTTTGAGGGATATGGGTGTGCTTGAGCATGGGTTGCATGTTCGTAAATAATTGTGAATTATTTATCGTGTTAGCACATCATTCCTCGGGACATGGAACTCGAGCAAGGTTTTGCTCGGACTTCGAGGATTTAAGGTACGTTTAGCGTACGAGCATAGCTTAAATGATGTTTTATAAGTACGATGCATGATTTAAAATACATGAAATGTTTTACTATGATGGCACCGGGACTTGGTTATGTTATTTTGATTCACATGGTGAAATGCTTGGTGCCGCTATGAAGCGAGCAAATGATGGGTGTGGTTGCTACGGAGCGAACACCGGTAGTATGACGCTACTTTGAAGTAAGAAATGAAAATGTGGCATTCGATTAGATATCTAGGATATCTGTATTTTATTCCCTATTGGTAATGAATAGGAACAGAGACGTAGTTAATCAGAGAAGTGATTAACTAGTATCGAAAGTTAAGGAAATCTCAATATGATATCTAGAATTATGATAATTACTAGATAAAGAAAGATGTTATGAAATGTTGTTAATTCGAAACTGGTTAGGGTTAACCAATATGATGATTAACTGCATATTCAGGATTTGATGATTTATCTGTTTTGAGAACATGGTTATTACAGGGGTACGCTAGGATGAGGATGATACCATCCAGGAAGTGTCACATATGTTCCACAATATTTACATTTTCGTAAATTATGTATTATGTCATTATGATTATGAAATTGTGGAATTGGTATGCTCACCCCGTTGGGGGCTGTCTCTGTTGGGGCAGGTGAACAGGTACATCGATGGCTTTGGAGATGAGCTCGAGCTGTTGATTGGATGTACTCCCAGGATCGTGGTACCAGGGCTTGATGGAGCACGGTATCGTATAGAGTACTTATATACCCCTGAGGATTATATACATATTCATGATGCTCGTATGTGAGCACGATTATACTTGTATATGGGTTGTATATAAAGGCATGAGCCTTTCTCTCTTTCATTCTATGTTGCATGCAATTAGAGGTAGAATTGCTAAAGGTTATGAGAGTCATTGATGTATTGTGGGTGTTGAAACCCACTTTTGTTGCCATATGTGTGGTGTCTTCCCTGGCTGGGAATTTACTTGATATTGCTGTATTCTGATGAGTATTATGTTTTCCCTGGCCGGGAATTATGTTATGTGTTGTACTTTTATTTCGGGATAGCTCTATTTATGGGGAGACTCTGCCCAAATTTTTATAAAAGTCCACAATGTAAAAAGGGGTGTAATGGGCGAACTCTATGAGTCCTTTGTTGTTAGGATGATGAACTTATAACATTGTATGTTAAAGAAAACTTTGTAATTGCCATTCAATGGTAAAGTATCATCTGAGTTTCCCGAATGATTTTATGGAAAGCATGTGCCACACATAATGATTAATACACTAATCAAGGGTTAAGTATATGGGGTCCTTACATTAGTGGTATCAGAGCAGTGGTTGCTCATTGGGGCTGTTGAGGGCCTAGGAAGTTATTGATAACACATATTTATGCATGATGGCATTAATGTTATACGACATGACTAATTGTTTATGTGCTTTTATGATATGAAAAGTGGTATTGCTAACCATTGTGGTTGCAGGAATCGTGTGGAACACGATAGGATGGCATTAATAGTGATGTCTAACACTCTATATGCTACGTGCCAAGGAATCTGATTTTGGAAGAAAATCAGGGAAAAGAAAGATATGACGTATTGTCTGAGGACAGACTGGGTAGACAACCGACAGTGAAATACTTCGGTATGGTCTCAATTATTATTGAATATACTAATGCGTTTGTTCATGTAATGTTCAAGCAAGGAAGGTACTTAAGAAACGTACGGGCATCGGACGGTAAACCATGCTTCTATACGATGATTATGATAAGTAAGTTTATGATGATGTTTATGATGATGATGTTTACGATGATGATGATTATGATGATGTTTATGATGATGATGTTTACGATGATGTTTACGATGATGATGATTATGATGATGTTTATGATGATGATGTTTACGATGATGTTTACGATGATGATGATCATGATGATGTTTATGATGACGTATATGAGAGTGGGTAAGATGCCCCTGTGGTAAGATGCCACACAATGTTTATGATATGGTAAGACGCCATATGATTGGGTAAGATGCCCATGTGGTAAGATGCCACACAATGTTTATGATATGGTAAGACGCCATATGATTGGGTAAGATGCCCATGTGGTAAGATGCCACACAATGTTTATGATATGGTAAGACGCCATATGATTGGGTAAGATGCCACACGATGATTATGTTATGGTAAGATGCCCATATAACGGGGTAAGATGCCCATATGGTAAGAGGCCATACGATGTTATTATGTGGTAAGACGGCACAGGGTAAGATGCCCATATGGTAAGAGGCCATACAATGTTATTATGTGGTAAGACGCCACGGGGTAAGATGCCCATATGGTAAGAGGCCATACGATGTTATTATGTGGTAAGACTGTAAGTAACCCCATGAGCATACAACGCAGCGGAATAAAATTTTGGGATTACAAACCAGCGATCTATACATAGGGATTCATATCGGATTAGAGAATTACAAGTGTCTTACCCTTGTAGCGCGTTTGAAGCCGAATCCACGGAGCTGCACCACGTCCTACGCCTTCTCCGAGTCAATAGCAAAACTCGAATGGTTTTGCCTCAACGGTATCCACACGATCAAATCGAGTGAAGGGATGGATTAATAACACGTTGCTAGACGAGTTATTAATTCGATACACGAAGCTAACTCGATTCACAATCGAAGATCACCACCAAACAACCAAATCACCTTCGGCTACCTTGAAGAAGCCGAGAGCTTGGTTGATATCCTAGGCGGCCGAGAGCTTGTGGTTTTGGGTTAGGTTTTGTGTTATGATAATTGTCTTACAATTAAAACACCTTGCTATCATATTAAATATGATTAATTAAAGGCTTTCTCAAAGCTTCATGGGCTTAAGCCCATGATTTAATTAATCCTTATGATTATTAATTAAGACTCCTCTTAATTATTTAATTCATCTCATGAATTTAATTTCCCTTCTCGATTTAATCTTTTGTGCGACCCGATAGGATCTCGTAATGTTGGCAGTGACATAAAATCTCATTTTATGTCGCAAGCATCGAGCGGTATCTAGCAACACATCGATGCTACCCAAATTACGAGAATGTCAATGACTCGACATAACCTTTAGAACTTGTGATAATATTAATCATGTAACTTAATCCCTTTGTCCTTTGTGTTTAGATTGAACACGAGTCATGGAATAGTCATACTCGTATATTCAATCTTTATTTCTTGATCCCCAAGTAGAACTAGAATAAATGAATAAGCTCGATATCTCATATCGACTCATTCGAGCATGGCCATGCATTTTAGTTCTCACTTGATCAAGGGCCAAACACATCTCCTGTTATATAGGAGGGACAAATCCTATCTCGATCAGTCAACATCCCTCTACATAATTCGTAGTGTATCCAATAGTCGCCTTTATAGTTTACCCTGTTACGGGTAACGTTTGACGATATCAAGATACATAACTCCTTATGTTGGGATCTCTGATGATCACAAGTCGTAAGGATTACATACATTATTATCACTATGAGAATTGCATATGACGATCATATAACTATCCATGTTGCATTCTCATGGTGGGTCTGTTCAGTACATCGTTCTCTAACATGTACCCATATGTTGATTTGATATCTCATATCAATGAACAATTCATCGATCAACACATACTAGTCTCTACGTATTATCATTATCCCTTTCATGATAATACTTGACTAGGAACATCTTTTAAGAATAATACAATATTATTCTAAGGACATTAACATATATATTAATTCACAATGCACAGTTAAAAGAATAATATATAATAATGAATTGCCATTCATAAAATCATATTACAGAATATGTCACAAACAATCATCTAATGACTTGTCTTAGGGCATATCCCAACAAATCTCCCACTTGCACTAAGACCATTCAGACATATACCTAATGCCTAGAGATCTAGTATGACGATCATGCTTCTGCTGTGACAGTGGCTTCGTCAATGGGTCAGATACATTATCATCTGTTGGTACTTTGCATATTTTAACATCTCCCCTTTCAACGATTTCTCGAATGAAATGGAAACGCCTAAGTATGTGCTTGGATCTTTGGTGAGATCTTGGTTCCTTAGCCAATGCGATCGCTCCATTGTTGTCACAATAGAGCTCTATCGGATCTTTAATGCTAGGCACCACTCCAAGTTCAGAAATGAACTTCCTCATCCAAACAGCTTCCTTTGCTGCATCCGAGGCAGCAATATACTCAGCTTCCGTTGTAGAATCGGCTACTGTTTCTTGCTTTGAACTCTTCCAGCTCACAGCACCTCCATTCAGGCAATACATATCCAGATTGCGATCGAAAATCATCTTTGTCGGTTTGGAAGCTTGCATCAGTGTAACCCATTACATTGAGCTCTTCCTCACCTCCATAAATCAAGAATGTATCCTTAGTCCTTCTCAAGTACTTTAGGATATTCTTGACAGCAATCCAGTGACCTTCACCTGGATCAACTTGATATCTGCTCGTCATGCTCAAAGCATACGATACATCGGGACGAGTACATATCATGGCATACATGATAGATCCAATAGCTGATGCGTATGGAATCTTACTCATGCGTTGTCTCTCATCTGGTGTTGAAGGACACTGTTCCTTCGAGAGATAAATACCATGTGTCATAGGCACGAATCCTTTCTTGGATTCTTGCATGCTAAACCTTTTAAGCACCTTGTCTATGTATGTACTTTGACTTAGACCAAGAAGCCTTCTCGATCTATCTCTATAGATCTTGATTCCTAATACATAGGTGGCTTCTCCTAAGTCTTTCATCGAAAAGCAATTCCCTAGCCAAATCTTTACAGATTGCAAGGCAGGGATATCATTTCCAATAAGAAGTATGTCATCTACATACAACACTAGGAAAATGATTACGCTCCCACTGACCTTCTTGTAGACACAAGGTTCATCTTCATTTTTGATAATTCCAACTCCGAGAAGCTTGCTTCAATCCATAAATGGATCGTTGTAGCTTGCATATCTTTCCAGCATCCTTTGGATCGACAAAACCCTCGGGCTGTGTCATGTACACATCCTCGAGCAGATTTCCATTAAGGAAAGCTGTTTTGACATCCATCTGCCAGATTTCATAATCATGAAATGCAGCTATTGCAAGTAAGATCCTTATGGATTTAACCATGGCCACTGGTGAAAAGGTTTCATCATAGTCAATACCATGAATTTGTTTGAATCCTTTTGCAACCAGTCGACCTTTATAGGTTTGTACATTACCATCCATATCGGTCTTTTTCTTGAAAATCCATTTGCACCCTATGGGTCGTACCCCTTCAGGTGGATCAACTAAAGTCCATACTTGGTTTGCATACATGGATTCCATCTCAGATTTCATGGCCTCTTGCCATTTCTCAGAATCATTGCCCATTATAGCTTGTTGATAAGATGACGGCTCATCCTCATCAATAAGTAGTAAGTCACCTTGTTGAGTCACAAGAAATCCATATCTCTGTGGCTCCCGGTGTTCTCTTACAGACCTACGCTGGGCTTGTGTCTCTTGAGCAGGTACTTCTTCCAAAACAGTTTGTGGTGCCTGCTCTGTTTCCATCTCAATCTCAGGTTCAGTGTTTTCTTGTGGTTGAACTTCACTAAGTTCTATTTTTCTCCCACTGGTTTTTCTAGAGATAAATTCTCTTTCAAGAAATACACCAGTCCGAGCAACAACTACTTTGTTCTCGGTGGGATAGTAGAAATAGTATCCTTTCGTTTCCTTAGGATACCCCACAAATAAACACTTATCAGATTTGGGTCCAAGTTTGTTAGTGGCGTGACGTCTAACGAAAGCCTCACAACCCCAAATCTTCATAAAAGACATACTAGGACGCTTCCCAGTCCATATCTCATATGGTGTCTTTTCCACTGATTTAGATGGAACACGGTTCAGTAAGAAAATTGCTGTTTCTAGAGCGTGTCCCCAAAATGATATCGGAAGATCTGCATGACTCATCATTGATCTAACCATGTCTAACAAGGTTCGATTTCTCCTCTCGGATACACCATTCCATTGTGGAGTATACGGAGGAGTGAGTTGTGGGACTATCCCACACTCCTTTAGATAGTCATGAAACTCTTGGCTTAAGTATTCACCTCCTCGATCTGATCGAAGGATTTTGATACTTTTGCCAAGTTGGTTTTGCACTTCATTCTTGAAATCTTTGAACTTTTCAAAGGTTTCATGTTTGTGTTTCATTAGGTACACATACCCATATCTACTGAGGTCATCAGTAAATGTAACAAAGTATTGAAAACCACCTCTAGCTTGCGTACTTATTGGTCCACATACATCACTATGTATTAGTCCCAATAAAACATTTGCCCTTTCAACATGTCCATTGAAAGGGGCTTTAGTCATCTTGCCCATTAAACAAGATTCGCATGTTTCATATGATTCAAAATCAAATGAATCTAATACTCCATCCTTATGAAGTTTAGATATGCGGTTCTCGTTTATGTGGCCCAAGCGACAGTGCCAGAGATAAGTCGGATTACAATCATTATTTTTAATCCTTTTAGTATTTATGTTATAGATAGGCATATCAAGATTTAATACATAAAGACCATTCACCATTTGTGCACTAGCATAAAACATATCATTTAAATAAATAGAACAACAATTGTCCTTTATTATAAATGAAAAACCATACTTGTCTAAACAAGAAATAGAAATAATGTTTTTAGTAATTGAAGGCACAAAATAACAGTCTTTTAAAATCAACGATAAACCAGAAGGTAAAGCTAAATGATAATCTCCTATAGCAAATGCAGCAACTCTTGCTCCATTTCCAACTCGGAGATCAACTTCACCTTTTGCCAATGTCCTACTCCTTTTGAGATCCTGCACATTTACACAAATGTGAGATCCACATCCAGTATCTAATACCCATGATGAAGAAGTATAAATTGACTTCTATAACAAAAATACCTGAAGCGGAAGTCACACTTCCTTTCTTTAGATCCTCCAGATATACTTTGCAGTTCCTTTTCCAATGGCCGGTCTCACCGCAATGGAAACAGTTCCCTTCCTTTGCTATCCCTCCCTTTGGCTTCAGTGCAGAAGACTTTGGCTTAGATTTAGCAAAGACCTTCTTTGCTTTCTTGTTGCCTTTAGTTTTGGCCCTTCCTTTGCCTTTATTCACAATAAGGACATTTGTGGCCTTAGTCTTCTTAGTGTTTGCTTCATATGTTCTCAACATACCAAGCAACTGGGGCAGAGTCTTTTCCATATCAGTCATATTGTAATTTACTACAAATTGACTGAAGCTCTCCGGCAACGATTGCAAGATTACATCGGTGGCCAACTCTTGGTCCAATGGAAAACCTAGCTTATCCAGATTCTCAATGTACCCAATCATCTTGAGCACATGAGTTCCAACTAAGCTCCCTTCTACCATCCTGCACTGGAATAACGCTTTAGAGACGTCATACCTCTCTTGTCTAGCTTGCTGTTGGTACAACTGCTTTAAGTGTTCGATCATATCGAACGCCTCCATTTCCTCATGTTGCTTCTGAAGCTCAGAGTTCATAGTGGCAAGCATTAGGCACCCAACATCAAGTGCGTCACTCTGATGCTTCTTGTAAGCATCTTTTTCAGCTCTTGTAGCTGTTAGGGGAGGTTCCTCAGCGAGCAAGGGTTCCTCTAGAACATATTGTTTCTTTTCTTGTTTGAGGACTATCCTCAAGTTCCTATGCCAGTCTAGGAAATTTGTCCCATTTAATTTGTCCTTCTCAAGGACCGATCGCAGTGATAAAGTGCTAGTAACATTGTTAGTTGCCATGGATATCTACAATATAAATATGCAAAATAAGTTTATGATTTAAATCATTTAACATGGTCTTATATTAAATGATACTCCCACTATTTTATTTGAAAAATATCAACCCTCGAAACTTTTAGTGGGCCAAGATCCATATTTCGCCTAATCTTGAGTTAGCTTTGGCTAATCGCCCAAGACTTGGTTATTTAGGTAGACAACACTTTGTCAATTACATCACATATAATTCTTGGATAGTTGGACGAACAACACTTTGTTCAATTCATCAAATGAATTATAATCCAACCCATGCCTCTAGGTTCCCAATCCTATTGAGATAACCTAGTTAAGTCGTACCCAATTAAAGTATAACGGATATCACTTTTATCCTTTCGCGCCTTACTAAGATTGCCACGGTGCTTTGCTTTGGCAAACCCACACATGTACAATCGAAGTTATTGACGAGTACTTTTATTTTGGAAGGCATCTAAAACTTAATATTTTAGAGGGATTTATTGATCTCATGATTAATTTGATAATTTAAAATATGTCCACTACATATAGTTGTATACATATCTACATATATGTGTAATACTATTATCAAACTAAAACATAAGATAAATCATGCATCAACATACATAATTAAAACGTGACATGGTTATAGCCCCTACTAATGTGTTTCTCAAGCCAATGAGAAACTCCTATGAGTCAACCTAAGGTAACTTCATAAGCACCTTCCTTTGGCTCCAATTTGTGAATGGCCTCCTCATCCCGGCACGATGCTCCATCTTCATTGATCACCATCAATAAAATAAACTACACTATTTTACAAGATATAGAATTCCTCGATTCACATTCGAGGGGAACATAGGGGAGGGATTACATTTAGAATAAAATAGAGAAAGGCACGACTCGCAGGTCGTATTATAAATTACAATCATTCACAAATCCTATCTAATAGGTCAAAGGGCTATAACCACGTACCATGCTCAAACAACACATAAAGCATGCATTAACATTTAATTAATTAAATTCTAAACATTTTAAATTTAATTTTAATTAAAACTGTATTATAATTTTTGAAAAATTATCGTACGCTCGGGACATCACATGCCACGAACTAAAGCGACTAAAACACGAACCACCATGGTTCGAACCAAAACCCACGGCTGAACCAATAGTGGGCCTAGGGTTCGAAACCCTAGCCCATGGCCGAGCCATGGTCCATGCGGCGGCGGCACTAGGGTTCCAACCCTAGCCGCCTCGCACCCTTTTGATGTTTTTATCGAGCCATCTTGTTTTAAACGCCGGAATTTGTTAGCCACGAGTCACGGTCATGCCATGCACGGGGTTCGCTCAACCATCTCGAGCTAAGGGTTCGAAAATCCTTGCTCTCATGTGGTAAAGTTACTAATCCATGCATGCATAAACCATTATCGAGTCAAGGAGTTCAAAACTCATCCAAGCATCAAAATTTAAGAAAATAGGGCGATGATGGCCGAGCCATGCACGGCTATTAGGGTTCGAAACCCTAGCCGTCATGAGCTAGCCGTCATGCCCAATGGGTTCTAAACCCTAATTAATTTTCGACACTTCCATGCACAATTATTAGCCACAACGACTAAGCCATCTCGAGCCAAGGGTTCCAAAACCCTAGCCCTCATGTGGCTAGCCATGGTGACATTTGTGATGGTGGTGGCCGAAAGTTTATGCTCAATAAATAATTTTATTCGCCAATTATATCAAATACAATTACTACGATGATTTTCATAAACTAAAATTAATTTCATATCAAATATGAATTTAAACAGTTTAATTAACATGCAATATTAATTCTAACATGATTAAACTATTTAACCACATAAATCTGATATGAGCCTTGTACACGGCTCTGATACCACTGTAAGTAACCCCATGAGCATACAACGCAGCGGAATAAAATTTTGGGATTACAAACCAGCGATCTATACATAGGGATTCATATCGGATTAGAGAATTACAAGTGTCTTACCCTTGTAGCGCGTTTGAAGCCGAATCCACGGAGCTGCACCACGTCCTACGCCTTCTCCGAGTCAATAGCAAAACTCGAATGGTTTTGCCTCAACGGTATCCACACGATCAAATCGAGTGAAGGGATGGATTAATAACACGTTGCTAGACGAGTTATTAATCCGATACACGAAGCTAACTCGATTCACAATCGAAGATCACCACCAAACAACCAAATCACCTTCGGCTACCTTGAAGAAGCCGAGAGCTTGGTTGATATCCTAGGCGGCCGAGAGCTTGTGGTTTTGGGTTAGGTTTTGTGTTATGATAATTGTCTTACAATTAAACACCTTGCTATCATATTAAATATGATTAATTAAAGGCTTTCTCAAAGCTTCATGGGCTTAAGCCCATGATTTAATTAATCCTTATGATTATTAATTAAGACTCCTCTTAATTATTTAATTCATCTCATGAATTTAATTTCCCTTCTCGATTTAATCTTTTGTGCGACCCGATAGGATCTCGTAATGTTGGCAGTGACATAAAATCTCATTTTATGTCGCAAGCATCGAGCGGTATCTAGCAACACATCGATGCTACCCAAATTACGAGAATGTCAATGACTCGACATAACCTTTAGAACTTGTGATAATATTAATCATGTAACTTAATCCCTTTGTCCTTTGTGTTTAGATTGAACACGAGTCATGGAATAGTCATACTCGTATATTCAATCTTTATTTCTTGATCCCCAAGTAGAACTAGAATAAACGAATAAGCTCGATATCTCATATCGACTCATTCGAGCATGGCCATGCATTTTAGTTCTCACTTGATCAAGGGCCAAACACATCTCCTGTTATATAGGAGGGACAAATCCTATCTCGATCAGTCAACATCCCTCTACATAATTCGTAGTGTATCCAATAGTCGCCTTTATAGTTTACCCTGTTACGGGTAACGTTTGACGATATCAAGATACATAACTCCTTATGTTGGGATCTCTGATGATCACAAGTCGTAAGGATTACATACATTATTATCACTATGAGAATTGCATATGACGATCATATAACTATCCATGTTGCATTCTCATGGTGGGTCTGTTCAGTACATCGTTCTCTAACATGTACCCATATGTTGATTTGATATCTCATATCAATGAACAATTCATCGATCAACACATACTAGTCTCTACGTATTATCATTATCCCTTTCATGATAATACTTGACTAGGAACATCTTTTAAGAATAATACAATATTATTCTAAGGACATTAACATATATATTAATTCACAATGCACAGTTAAAAGAATAATATATAATAATGAATTGCCATTCATAAAATCATATTACAGAATATGTCACAAACAATCATCTAATGACTTGTCTTAGGGCATATCCCAACAAAGACGCCACAGGGTAAGATGCCCATATGGTAAGAGGCCATACAATGTTATCATGTGGTAAGATGCCACACGATGATTATGTTATGGTAAGATGCCATATAACGGGGTAAGATGCCCATATGGTAAGAGGCCATACGATGTTATTATGTGGTAAGACGCCACAGGGTAAGATGCCCATATGGTAAGAGGCCATACAATGTTATTATGTGGTAAGACGCCACGGGGTAAGATGCCCATATGGTAAGAGGCCATACGATGTTATTATGTGGGAAGACGCCACAGGGTAAGATGCCCATATGGTAAGAGGCCTTATCATATGGTAAGATGCCACACGATGATTATGTTATGGTAAGATGCCATATAACGGGGTAAGATGCCCATATGGTAAGAGGCTATACGATGTTATTATGTGGTAAGACGCCACAGGGTAAGATGCCCATATGGTAAGAGGCCATACAATGTTATTATGTGGTAAGACGCCACGGGGTAAGATGCCCATATGGTAAGAGGCCATACGATGTTATTATGTGGTAAGACGCCACAGGGTAAGATGCCCATATGGTAAGAGGCCATACAATGTTATTATGTGGTAAGACGCCACGGGGTAAGATGCCCATATGGTAAGAGGCCATACGATGTTATTATGTGGTAAGACGCCACAGGGTAAGATGCCCATATGGTAAGAGGCCATACAATGTTATTATGTGGTAAGATGCCACGGGGTAAGATGCCCATATGGTAAGAGGCCATACGATGTTATTATGTGGTAAGATGCCACGGGGTAAGATGCCCATGTGCATGAATATGAACCAGGGAAAATGAAAAGAAGTTAATGAATAACCAGCAAGCTTACTCAACTATGATTTCGTACATTTACTGTTATAGCTATAAGATGATGATGTATAAGATGATGATGCTTATATGATGATGATGCTATAAGATGATGATGTATAAGATGATGATGCTATAAGATGATGATGCTTATATGATGATGATGTATAAGATGATGATGCTATAAGATGATGATGTATAAGATGATGATGCTATAAGATGATAATGCTTATATGATGATGATGTATAAGATGATGATGCTATAAGATGATGATGCTTATATGATGATGATGTATAAGATGATGATGCTTATAAGATGATGATGTATAAGATGATGATGCTATAAGATGATGATGCTTATATGATGATGATGTATAAGATGATGATGCTATAAGGTGATGATGTATAAGATGATGATGCTATAAGATGATAATGCTTATATGATGATGATGTATAAGATGATGATGCTATAAGATGATGATGCTTATATGATGATGATGTATAAGATGATGATGCTTATAAGATGATGATGTATAAGATGATGATGCTATAAGATGATGATGCTTATATGATGATGATGTATAAGATGATGATGTTATAAGATGACGATGCTTATGTGATGATGATGTTATAAGATGATGATATTTATGAAATGATGATGCTCATATAATGAAGATGTTATAAGATGGTGATAATTATAAGATGATTTTAATCATTCAAGAATTAATGACTATATGCATGGCTATGAAACAGGGACATTGGAGTGTCCAGGGTGTATAGGCATTAGAGGAATGTTGGGTAAAGACCCACTACTCTATTGATTTTCTTCCCACAGTATGGTATGCCGTGCGAAAACGTCCATCTTATTGGTAGGTTTGAGGTGAACCTAGAGAGGCAGCGACTAGTTTGTCTGCCGTGTGTGTGCAGCACCAAGAGGGGCTTGTTAGAGCCGTTATACTGCTCGTAGGAACCAAGTGTGGCAAATCGTAAGGTGATACGATGTGGATTGTGGTTGACTCTAGTAGTCACCATGTCATCGAGGTTGAGGTTGTGCATGCCTCACTGAAACGTGTATACGTTATGTTTAATCTTGGTGAGACTTGTCTGTGACAGCTCATGATGTTGGAGTACCAACAAGAGAGTCATCAAGTCGTCGTTGATTCGATCTGGGAATCCATGTATTTGGGATGCAATGGGTTTATTGCATGTCCTTTCAAGTTTGAAACTCTGAGGAGTCTCGATTGTTTGTTTATGACCAGGATGTGGTTCTTGAGATATCCAGAGGTGGACATCTTATGAGATATCTTTTGTGTGAATCTGTGGCCGTGAGTTGCCCAATTTGAGTTGCAATGATGCGACTGCTCCTTCGATAGAGGAGGTTTGAAAGTGGAAACCAGGTTTGGTGTGTGTACACCGTGGAATACTAGTTTTTTCCTCGTAACGATGTATGTTAGACATCGTGAGTCATGATAAGAGATGTCATTGAATGATATCTACGATGGAATCGGGAGCGATTCGGATCCTCGCAGTTTCAGTTGACTAACTGCTTTTGGATTGTTAGCGTTGGGTTGCGCTGACGCTTTTTGACGTTATGATGGATTTGGAAGTCTATTCCACTTCAGAGTTGACACGAGGTCAACATTCTCACGGTTGAGGTGTCATTTATGATGCGTTCTTACTAGTTGTATTAGAACTAAGGATGACTGTCCGATCTACAGTCGTAAGTATCGGTTGTTTTGCAGTCATGAGGGACTGACTTTTGGGATGACCCGCATCGAGGTACGTTTGCCTCTTGGGTGATATATTGGTTTTGGGTAAGTCGCCCTGTTTCAGAGTTTGATGAGAGGTAAGTATCCTCGCGTTTATTAATACGATTCTGTTATGATCAAGAATCGAGGTTATGGCTCCATGTTGTTGTGTAGCCCGGGTGTTACGTGATACACCGGTGCTAATTTCGAGGACGAAATTCTTTTAGTGGGGGATATTGTGATGACCTGGGATTGGAGATGTTAATCCCGGAGTGTTAATAACCCCTAAAGTTGTTTTACGTGGCAATTGGAGTTTAATCGAGGTGTTGGGCCTTCCAGACTCGTTTATTTGGGTAGTTGGGATCGTTGGATCCCGAGGATGAGATTGTATTCACATTACGGTGTAAAACCTAAGAGTTGGGTTTTTAATGTGTCTCGGAATCTCGGGTGCTTGTGTGAGCACCGGTAGGAGGTTTTGGGGTTAGAGAGAGAGTTTTTGAAAACAGATGATTTTTAATGAATCACGATGTATTTGTGGGGCTATTAGTATTTCGGGGTATTTTGCTATAAATACAAGTTGAACCCGAGATTTTTATTAAAATTCCCATTTTAGCCCCCAACCCGCCTCCCTCTCTCTCTCCCGCCGATTCCCGACTTTCCCCCCAGCCCCGCGCACGAAAACGCCTCGCTCGCCGCCGTCCGGCCGCCGTTCGGCGCGTGCGACCCGCCGCCGGCTTCGTCTCGTCGAGGCGCAGCTATCCCCTCCGGCAATTTGAAGTTTGGTCGCGTTTCTCGTTCGGATTTTGGCAGAAAGCGCCGATCCCCAATTTCTAGGGTTCTTCGATTTTCGTCTGATTTCTTCCGATTTTCGATTGGGTAACCTCCCTTGCCCCTTTGTCGTCGTTATTGTGTAATTCCCTGCCATTTTTGTGTTCAATTTGTTTGAATTATTGCTGTTGGCGTGAGTTGGTTCGATTTGAGCGCTGATTGCGTGAATAAGGTTCGAATTTTGGGAGTTTTTGGCAGGGGTGTGACGATTCTTGTTAGTGATCGATTATTACATGTTTTAGATGTATTATTGATGCTTATTGGGTTCGAATTTAAGGGCTTGAGTTCGAAAATTTGGGAGTTTTTGCAAGGATGATGATTCTTGCTATTGATGGTTTAATTCACATTTTTTTTTATGATTTATGGTGTTTAATTGGGTTCGATTTGTGAGATAAGGGTTCGAAAATTTGTAGGGTGTTCTTGAACAATTTTCGATATTGTCTCATTTGTTCCCTCCCTGCATGTACCCTGCCCCGGGTCTTTTTAAAGGTTAATTGTCGTGTGTTGACAATATTTTGAGGGATATGGGTGTGCTTGAGCATGGGTTGCATGTTCGTAAATAATTGTGAATTATTTATCGTGTTAGCACATCATTCCTTGGGACATGGAACTCGAGCAAGGTTTGGCTCGGACTTCGAGGATTTAAGGTACGTTTAGCGTACGAGCATAGCTTAAATGATGTTTTATAAGTACGATGCATGATTTAAAATACATGAAATGTTTTACTATGATGGCACCGGGACTTGGTTACGTTATTTTGATTCACATGGTGAAATGCTTGGTGCCGCTATGAAGCGAGCAAATGATGGGTGTGGTTGCTACGGAGCGAACACAGGTAGTATGACGCTACTTTGAAGTAAGAAATGAAAATGTGGCATTCGATTAGATATCTAGGATATCTGTATTTTATTCCCTATTGGTAATGAATAGGAACAGAGACGTAGTTAATCAGAGAAGTGATTAACTAGTATCGAAAGTTAAGGAAATCTCAATATGATATCTAGAATTATGATAATTACTCGATAAAGAAAGATGTTATGAAATGTTGTTAATTCGAAACTGGTTAGGGTTAACCAATATGATGATTAACTGCATATTCAGGATTTGATGATTTATCTGTTTTGAGAACAGGGTTATTCCAGGGGTACGCTAGGATGAGGATGATACCATCCAGGAAGTGTCACATATGTTCCACAATATTTACATTTTCGTAAATTATGTATTATGTCATTATGATTATGAAATTGTGGAATTGGTATGCTCACCCCGTTGGGGGCTGTCTCTGTTGGGGCAGGTGAACAGGTGCATCGATGGCTTTGGAGATGAGCTCGAGCTGTTGATTGGATGTACTCCCAGGATCGTGGTACCAGGGCTTGATGGAGCACGGTATCGTATAGAGTACTTATATACCCCTGAGGATTATATACATATTCATGATGCTCGTATGTGAGCACGATTATACTTGTATATGGGTTGTATATAAAGGCATGAGCCTTTCTCTCTTTCATTCTATGTTGCATGCAATTAGAGGTAGAATTGCTAAAGGTTATGAGAGTCATTGATGTATTGTGGGTGTTGAAACCCACTTTTGTTGCCATATGTGTGGTGTCTTCCCTGGCTGGGAATTTACTTGATATTGCTGTATTCTGATGAGTATTATGTTTTCCCTGGCCGGGAATTATGTTATGTGTTGTACTTTTATTTCGGGATAGCTCTATTTATGGGGAGACTCTGCCCAAATTTTTATAAAAGTCCACAATGTAAAAAGGGGTGTAATGGGCGAACTCTATGAGTCCCTTGTTGTTAGGATGATGAACTTATAACATTGTATGTTAAAGAAAACTTTGTAATTGCCATTCAATGGTAAAGTATCATCTGAGTTTCCCGAATGATTTTATGAAAAGCATGTGCCACACATAATGATTAATACACTAATCAAGGGTTAAGTATATGGGGTCCTTACACAGGGAGTATCATATATTTTCATGGCATTTACATTTTGTAAATTATGAATTGTAATATTATGATTATTGGATTAGTGGAATTGGTATGCTCACCCCGTGTGGGGCTGTCTCTGTTGGGGCAGGTGAAACAGGTGCTATGGTAACTCTGGAGCTGTGATCGAGCTATGAATTGGAGGTGATTCCAGGATCGAGACACCGGAGATCATGTGGAGCTGGATATTGTGTATGCCCTTTTTATATATTACGTACACATAGGCTTATTCGATGCTCGTGTGTGAGAAATAATGATGTGTAAATGTGTTGTATAAAGAGGCATGGGCCTTTCTCTTTTCATTAGATGTGTGAGCAACTCAACTAGGGAATTGCTAGATGAATTGAGATTGTGATTAGTGTATTACATAGGTGCATGATGCGTTAAATTGTCTTAATTTGGGAAATCGGATATTGCATGGAATGGAATAGATGAAAAGTTTGTAATCGTCGTTGGAGGCTCGATTTCAGAGCGGGATTTCTCGAAGAAAGTTTGTAATCGTCTTTCCCTCGTCTTTGTCTTCGATTTGATAGTGGTATTGTGGTTAATGGTTAGGATTTGGGTTGGATTTGGAATTTGAGAATTTTTTGTTAAATTTCAAATTCTATGTAGAAAAGAAGACTTTCTAAGATTATGAGAACAACTTCACACTTAAGCTTATATTGCAAGAAAAAAGTACACACACATATATATATATATATATATATACATATATATATATATATCATTACATAACAGTACCAACAAAGCCAAAGGTACCAAATCTCTACATGATATTGCAAAAGCCTCAAGACCATCCAAGAAAGTGGCATTTGCATCATCGATATGTCTATCGAGGATAATGAATAAGTTTTAATAATACCATTTTGTAGTAAAAGGTATTTTTAGAAGCTTAAAACCATCCAAGAAAGCTCGATTTGTATTTTCTAATATCTATCAACGAGAATTTTTTTTGCATCTAATTATAGTTACTGAAATAACTTAATACTCACATGCACTTTCATTGCATCGTAGATGAGAAAAAGACAGTTTATAACAACAATATAATCTTTCGTATGGATAATCCAATAGATGCATCAAATAAAAAAAAACTTTCCCTGACACAACCAGAGAGAATCTGCTCCACACTTAAGCAGAAAGAACCATGATCATCTCCCGGTATTAAAATTTTATCGAGTCCGCAAACTACTTTGAATTGGTAAAAGGAAGTTAATATAGCACTCATGTCTAAACTTTCCAGGGACACGCTGTGTTTTTGGTGTTTTTATTGGTTTTAAATAGAGTATTTGTGGTGTTGAAGGTGTAAATGATGTTTGTTTGAGTTGGGTGAGAAAAACACATTAAAGCTCGAGTTTTTCAAAAAAATCGCAGGTCGCGATCGATCGCGGCTTGGCGCCGATCGATCGCGACGAGAATCTGATTTTTGGGGAAGATGTGCAGTGTTGGCGATCGATCGCTAAGTCTCAGCGATGGTTCGTGAGGATCGATCGCGGTATTGTTCTGTCCGGTAGTGAGTTTGCGCGATCGATCGCGCGTAAACGGCGATCGACCGCGGCTCCTTGGGATGAGTTTTTTTCAAAAACTTTGGTAAAAGTTGGAATTTTGGAATCGGGGTTTAATTAGCCGATTTTAGGGGCAATGTTTACATTCCAATGGGAATGCTATGCTTTAAAAATGGAATGGTTGGAGTAGAACTTTAATAAGAATTGGACTACTCAATTGAATGTTGGATTAGCGTTGAACTTATAAAATGGAATATTTTGAGTAGTATGCATGCTTCACCAGGGTCTTTTAAATGGTTAATCATCATGGATTGACGATATTATTGGAGGTGGTGAACGTGCTTGGGCACGTGGTTGCGTGCTTGTATTTGATTGTGAATTATTTTATGTGTTAGCACATAATTCTTCGGATCGCGGGACTAAG
Organism: Haberlea rhodopensis; assembly: GCA_907163345.1. Lineage (NCBI taxonomy): Eukaryota > Viridiplantae > Streptophyta > Magnoliopsida > Lamiales > Gesneriaceae > Haberlea > Haberlea rhodopensis. Next base: position 214,201 of record CAJQUN010000281.1, read on the forward strand.
GCATTGTATGTTTCGGACTACGGAATTATAAGGTACGTAGAGTAACCTTATATCTTATTGCAATTGTTGAATGCATGGTATATTGTATTTGCAATAAATTGCTATGTATTGTGAACTATATGGTGCCGCTACGGAGCGAGCAACAGTTGAGATGTTGTCGCTATGGATGCTGCTGCTATTGAGCAAGCGATGAAATGGAATTGTGGATCTATTGGTTAGATACGCGTGATATCTATAAATATTTATAAATGATTGGAGTTCATAATTATGGAAATTGGCAAATAGGAAACGGATTTAGTTAATCAATGAAATGATTAACTGGCTTTTGGGAATGATGCTTTCGGTTATTTTGAGAACAACAACAGCACGGGGGATCTCATGTGGTATCGATACTATACAGGGAGTATTTTTTACATTACAGTTTTATATTCTATAAATTATGTACTGTGATTATTGGATTGGTGGTATTAATATGCTCACCCCGTGTGGGGGCTGTCTTTGTTGGGGCACGTGGAACATGTACAGCGGTGGCTCCAATGTAGAGATCGAGCTATGGATTGGAGGTGCTTCCAGGATCGAGGTACCAGTGCCGGTATTGAGTAGGGTACTTTATACATTTAATACACATTCACTCATTAGATGCTCGCATGTGAGCACTACTATATGTGTATATGGTTTGTATAAAAAGGGCAAGGGCTTTCTCTCTTCATTCATATGTTGCATGCAATTAATTAAGGAATTGCTAAATGAATTGAGAACAATGTTAGTGTGTTATAAGATGCATACTTAAGGGTTGAGTGGTATGGGGGATTTGAACATTGAATAATGTAAGGAATTTTATTGTCTGTAGATTATGTTATGGTTGCATGTGGTTTTCCCCCTGATTACATGATTGTATGCACTAAATACATGGATTAATATACAGTACGTGGGTTAAGGGCACGTGGGTTCTTACACTATTAGTATTTTATGTTTGTTAATTAATTTAATTATTTATTCATTATCGTAGGTTAAATATAGTTTAAAGACATCTTATTTGATACTTATAGTTAGTCTATGTGGGTTCGACAACCCCATCTTAATCATCTATACTTTAACTTGACAACCGTGTACTTGCGGTATAATCGCGCTAAACTGAAATTTACTGTTTAAATAAATCACGATCAAGTTTTTGGTACCGTTGCCGGTGACTAATTTTAGTAATATCATACGAGGTTCTTTGACTGTAATCTAACCATTGTTTTTTGTTTTTTTTTCTATATTTTTGAAAGGAAAAAATTATTTATATTGTTTTGTTTTGTTTTTCTTGCTAGGTGCTTATGATGTTTCATCACCAAGTCTTCACAAGTTTTGCCCAACAACCTTTTGAGCCATTCTATGCAGCGTGTGAAGAGATTCAACAATTTGGCAATCACTTTACGGTATCATAAGTTTTCGAACTATACTCTTCTGTAATTTTTCTACAATAGATTGGATGCAGAGACACAAGGATGGGTATTCAGTGGAGCTTTGGCAATGGTGAGTCATCTGTTTGATCAAGATGAAGATGGTGTTTTGCACCTATTCGATGATATGGTGAACTATACTCAATATGTGCTGAAATATGAACATTACAATATAATAATCTCTTATTTGTGCTATCCTATCTTTTCTTTGTAACCGACACCAAAGGCCTAACATTACAAGTTATAAAGACCTTTTGATCCAAGTAAAGGGAGTGACTACATCAGTGGAGAAGTTGCTTGAAAATAGGCATATGGGGTGCTCAACGATAATCTCGATTTTGAGTTGATTAGCATAATATGATCTTCAAGGTGTGTATGAAACTTGAGATTGACAGTAACACACACGCACGTTCTGAGTTTGAGATATGTTGCTTGATATGGGAGAAAACACGTCTTGGTCAATTTGTTGATTAATTCTTGTCTATTTGTGAGTGAGATGTCTGAGCTATTTAGAAACCGTGTGATGCCCCGAAATTAATGCATTAATGATGTTTATATGATTAATTATGGTGATAATTGATTTATGTGTTGAAATTAATTATCTTGTTGAAATGCTTAGTCGCAGAGTAGGTGTGACCTGGGGGTTGCATTTCAGGGTGCATGTTATGCATGTTGGGAAATGAGGTGTTAACATGATTTAATTGTATTGGTTGTTAATTATGAGGAAAATATGGATTTAGTGGAAGTTTAGTGCATTTTTGTAAATGCTTTTAAAATACCATGTTGGGGTATTTCATACACCATGTTAATTGATGGGGTACAATTTTTATTAACCTTTAAAACCCATACTGTGACATCCCCGAAATGGTTAATTGCTATTTGGCTCTAATTGTGCTTATATAATTAATTATGTGGTAATTAATTATGCATTAGATTTATTTATTATGTGGAAATGCATGGTCATGTGGATAGGGTGACCCGGGGTTGCATTTCGGGATGCATGTGGTGCATGTTGGGTAAATATTATTGGAAGCATGATTTATTTGCCTTTGTTAGCAATTTATTAGAAATCATGTGTTTAATTGATATTTAGTGCATTATGAGTAAATGCTTTGAAAAATATCATGTTGGGGTGTTTTATACACCATGGAATTACTTTGGTATGTTTTTTTTTAATTAAACCAACTCATTTTATTACCCCACACCTCATCCATCCATCACTTTTTAACTTTACCAAAACAACACCCAAACCATTCCTTTCCCTTCCCATTTTCGAGCTTGAGCTCAAGGGTGAAGAGGAGTCTTTGCAAAATCTTGTTTTGTGGAGCTTGTTGGGTGATTTGAGATCCCCAAGAGGTATGGATACCTCATGGTTAATTTTGCAAGGTTTTATTTGAGTTTGGGTTGGTTTTGAATGATTTTGAAATGGGTATTTAATGATGTTTATTGTTGGTTTTGAGTAGTTGGGTATGGATGTTGTTGAGTTATTTAAGGTTATTTGTGTTTGGGAAGGAGAAGGATGAATAGTGCCCGATTCTCGCTTGCCCAGAGCTCGGCGATCGATCGGCGTTTTTCTCGCGATCGATCGCGAGCCACAGAGCTGAGGCAGAGAGCTTCAGCGATCGATCGCGAGATGGGCGCGATCGATCGGCGAGGCCGCGATCGATCGCCGCTAGCTCCGCGATCGATCGCGGATTGTTGGATTTTGTTGGGCGAGGCAGTGTGATCTCGCGATCGATCGGGGCTTAATGGCGATCGATCGCGAGACACCAAAAAGGGTGTTTTTGGTTATTTTTGTGGGATTTTTGGTATTGGACTATTATTGGATTCTAATATTGGTATTTGTGAATATGTAGAACCAACCCAGGTGGCAACACAGCCAAGGAATTGAAGTCCTACCATATTCCACTTTTGGAAAGGTACGTAGTTGACGTACGGGCACCCCAACGGTACATGTATCTTATATACTTATTGTTTATGCATTGTGGATGCAAGTATATATGTGGTATTGCATAGTGGATGCAAATACATGTTATGCATGATGTTTATAGATGCATATGATTATTGGTGCACATCCCATGAGTCATGGTCATCCCTTGATGATTTTAATGTTTGCCGCTATTTGGTTTGGTTCCGCTAAATGTGAAGCGAGGGGTGGGAGCGCCGCATGTCACATTTGAGCGTGGTTATCATATAGGACGAGGAAAGGGTATTTGCCGCTCAATGAGAGGCGAGGGGTGGGAGTCCCGCAGTCCATTGAAGCGAGGTTATCCTATGCCGTCTATATGTAAATAAGCGAGGGGCATTAAAATACATTGTGATGGACAGACTAGGGATTGAGGATCAGTATTTGGTATTGATGAAATGGTATATGTTCATGACATGTTTGGACCATTTAAAATAATCTGTTGATTATACTCATGAGTTATGGTACAGGGACAACCAAACGGGAAGCGTTTGAAATGCATGGGGAAAACAGGAAGTGTTTTATTATGATTATGCATTTACGCTTTATCTTCATATTGTGTTGAATATGAATGATTATTATTGCTCATGTTTGGGGGTTGTCCTTGTAGGTACCTTTTTGGCATGATAGAAGGGCTTGAACGGGTTGAGGTGATGAGCTTGACGAGCATTCTATTGAGGATGAAAGGACAGGATTATTTTGGATAGTATCTACTCTAGGAGTAGTGTAAAACTAGTGGATAACATTCATTAGATGGGGAATGTAATTAATCCATTTGGTAGTCCTTATTTTGGGCATGTAATGCTAAGCTCATAGACTCAACATGTTCTTTTAGACTCTGATTTGTTTATTTTAGCTCTATTATGCCTTGATTCCGCACTTAAGGATTAGGGTCCTTACATTAGTGGTATCAGAGCAGTGGTTAGAAAACCCGGGAACGAGTGAAGGGTAGCCTTAGCATGATAGGCTAGGTGCTTACATTTGAAGCATGTTTATGCATGTGGTGCATATTGATGTATATCCTGTTATACTAACATGCGTATTCTCATTCCTGTTATCTAACGGCATAATATATATACTGCTTTGGAATTGTTGTTAACATTTGTGTTACAGCATGGCTGCTAATGAGGAAGTCGGTGATATGGGGAGCATGAATGCTAGTGTTGGACAGACAAACCCTCTACCTCCACCGGCCGTAGGCATGGAACCAGTGGTTCAGTTATTGCTACCGGGTGAGATTAGCTTGACTCAATTTCTATCTTATCATCCGCCCCGGTTTGAGGGGACAGAGTCCGGAGAAGAGGCTGAAGAGTGGTTGGAAAGACTTGAGCAGATCTTTGTATCGGCTCCTTGTGCTGTGACAGCTTGGCTGAGGCTGGCGGAGTTTCAATTAGCCAAGAAACCTCTGATGTGGTGGAGGAGCACAGTAATGGAAATGAGAGCACTGGGTGCTGTGATTGACTGGACACTCTTCAGGACTAGGTTTTTGAATCGGTACTTCTCCGCAGCAGCAAGACAGACAAAGGAGGATGAATTTACAAGTCTGAAGCAGGGGAACATGTCAGTGGCAGACTATGCCACACGGTACTCTTCATTGCTGAGGTACGTTCCCCACATTGCCACCAGTGGGCACGCTAAGATGAGGAACTTTATGAAAGGGTTGCGACCGGAGCTCTATGACCGGGTTATCACTAATAACCCAACTTCTTTTGATGACGCTCTCACAAGAGCGGAGCTTGCTGAGCTAGGAGTGGGAGCTTACGCTATGCCACCACCAGTACCGCAACAGAGGCAGACTAGTGACAGCTTGAGGCCTCGGGGTGAGCCATTTAAACCCCGTGGTGCCTCTTCATCTTCGCGATATGGTGGAAAGAAACACTTTGGTCAGAAACAGGATGGCAAGAAGGGTAATTGGTCGGCCAATCGAGGATCTTCACAAGGGGATAGGCCGGGAGAGCCGAGGTGCAACAATTGTGGAGGGCCACATTCTTCAAACAAGTGTCCTGCATGTTATGTCTGTGGCAAGATGGGCCACATCACTCGGTATTGCCCCACACGGGGAGGACAGTCAGAGTATCAGGGCAGCAGGCCGAGGTTTGAGGATAGGACAGTGCAGCAGAGGCAGCAGTTTGGGCCTCGACCATCGGGAGGTCAGACAATAGGACCACCCCAGGGGCAGGTGTATGCACTGACCAGGGAGCAGGCCCAGGCAGCCCCAGAGGAGGTGATTGCCGGTACGTGTCATTTATTTACGTACCCTGCTTTTATTTTGATCGATACAGGTGCCTCCCATTCTTTTGTATCGGTGGGTTTTGTGGAAAGACACCATATGCGTACGTCTTCTTTACCCACGCCTCTCATTGTCTCGACACCCACTGGAAGAAATGTCGTTGCGGATCAGTTTATGGCAGACTGCCTCATTTATTTTGAGGGCAACGAGTTGAGATCAGACTTGATTGTGCTGGGTATGTCAGACTTCGACTGCATCTTGGGTATTGATGTTCTGAACAGATATCAGGCAGTGGTAGATTGCCGACAGAGGACAGTGAAGTTCAGACCTAAGTTGGGCAGTCAGTGGACTTTCTATGGCAACGGTTCTCGTGCGAAGATTTCGTTGGTTTCAGCAATCAAGATGACTCAGTTGTTGGAACGTGGCCACACGGGCTATCTCATCTATGCCGTGGACACGTCTGGGAAGAGTAAAGAACTCAAAGTTGAGGATGTGCCAGTGGTAGCAGAGTTCGCTGATGTATTTCCAGAAGAGATCCCAGGATTTCCACCGGCTAGGGAAGTTGAGTTTGGGATCGAGCTGTTGCCAGGGACATCCGCTATCTCTCGTGCACCTTATAGGATGGCACCGGCTGAGTTGAGAGAGCTGAAAGAACAGTTGCAGGATCTCCTGGATAAGGGATATATACGCCCGAGCGTGTCGCCATGGGGCGCACCAGTTCTCTTTGTGAAGAAGAAGGACGGTTCGATGCGGTTGTGTATCGATTACCGGCAACTGAATAAGGCTACAGTGAAGAACAAGTATCCTCTTCCAAGGATCGACGATCTTTTTGATCAGTTGCAAGGTACCAGGGTGTATAGCAAGATTGATTTGAGATCCGGGTATCATCAGATTCGGGTCAGAGAGGAAGATGTGCAGAAGACAGCGTTCCGGACACGATATGGACATTATGAGTTCCTAGTGATGCCGTTCGGCGTGACGAATGCTCCAGCAGTCTTCATGAGTCTGATGAACAGAGTGTTTCAGCAGTATCTTGATCAGTTCGTCATTGTGTTTATTGACGATATTCTTATCTACTCCCTGAGTGAGGAAGAGCATGTGAAACACTTGAGGACAGTGCTTCAGATTCTCAGAGAGCATCAGTTATATGCTAAGCTCAGTAAGTGTGAATTTTGGCTGAGCAGTGTAGTGTTTCTGGGGCATGTCATATCGAGCAGCGGGATATCTGTAGATCCCAAGAAGATTGAGGCTGTGATGGAGTGGGCTGCCCCCACTTCTGTGCCAGAGATTCGGAGTTTTCTGGGTTTGGCCGGGTATTATCGGCGCTTTGTCGAGGGCTTTTCGAAGATTGCCAAGCCGCTGACTCAGTTGACCCAGAAGGGAGTGCCTTTCTTTTGGTCAGAAGCTTGTGAGGAGAGCTTCCAGGAATTAAAGCACCGGTTGACGACGGCGCCAGTGTTAGTGATCCCGACGGAGAACTCCAAATTTGTTCTGTATACTGATGCATCACTGCAGGGCCTTGGGTGTGTTCTGATGCAAGATAAGCATGTGGTAGCTTATGCATCGAGGCAGTTGAAGCCGCATGAGACCAGATATCCAATTCATGACTTGGAATTGGCGGCTATCATCTTCGCCCTGAAGATCTGGAGGCATTATTTATATGGTACTTCATTCACCATATACACGGATCACAAGAGCCTCAAGTTTTTATTCACTCAGGCAGAGCTGAACATGAGGCAGAGAAGGTGGATGGACCTACTCAAGGACTATGATTGCGAGATAGAGTACCATCCGGGGAAAGCCAATTTGACAGCAGACGCTTTGAGCCGGAAAGTGAGGAGTTCTGCTGAGGACGTCATTCATTTGTCGGCTATGATGACCTCTTATTGCCATCTGGGCTATGATTTTGACATAGATGCATCGCCTGTGTATGTATCGACTCTGTTAGCCGAGCCAGACATCTATGAGGACATCAGGAGAACTCAGAGGTCAGATGATGAGGTTCAGAGGTGGTTATCTTTAGTACATCTTGGTCAGCCAACGAAGTTCAGGGTGGCAGATGACGGATCCTTAAGATTGGGGAACCGTTGGGTGGTTCCGAGTACGCCGGAGCTGCGTAAAGGGATCTTGGAGCGAGCTCACAGTAGCAGACTTAGCATCCACCCAGGCGGGAAGAAGATGTACAGAGATCTGCGTGGTCAGTTTTGGTGGAAAAGGATGAAATCAGATGTCGTCGCTTTTGTGAAGAGGTGTTTGATCTGCCAGCAGGTTAAGGCAGAGAGACAGAGACCTGGCGGCGAGTTGAGAAGCTTGGAGATACCGAAGTGGAAGTGGGAGCACATTTCCATGGACTTCGTGACTCATTTGCCGAGGAGTGCTTCAGGCTTTGATGCTATTTGGGTGATTGTGGACAGACTGACTAAGGTAGCCCACTTTATTTCCTATAGCATGACGTTCACATTTTTGAGGATGGCACAGTTGTATATTAGAGATGTGGTGAGATTGCATGGGATCCCCGTTTCCATAGTGTCAGATCGAGATCCGCGATTCACATCTCATTTCTGGGAAGGCCTTCAGTCAGCCTTGGGAACTGAAGTCAGATTGAGTACTGCTTATCATCCTCAGACGGATGGCCAGACCGAGCGCACTATTCAGACGCTCGAGGACATGTTAAGAGCTTGTGTTTTGGAGTTCGATGCCTCTTGGTAGGATTCAGTGCCTTTGGTAGAGTTTTCGTATAACAATAGCTACCAGGCGAGTATTCAGATGGCTCCGTTTGAAGCTCTTTATGGCAGACGGTGTAGATCACCCTTGTGTTGGGATGATTTGGACCGCAAATCGGTCGGAGGACCGGAGTTGATCCGAGAGATGGAAGAAAAGATAAAGTCGATAAGGCAGAAAATGAAAGCGGCCCAGGACAGACAGGCAGCTTATGCAAATAAACGGCGGAGACCGTTGGAATTTCAGTTGGGAGATAAGGTCTTTTTGAAGATCTCGCCTTTCAGGGGCGTTGTGCGATTTGGGATGCGCGGGAAACTGTCTCCGAGGTATGTTGGACCGTACGAGATCTTGCAGCGCATTGGCACCTTAGCTTACCGACTGGCCTTGCCGCCTTCTTTATCTGGTATACATGATGTGTTTCATGTATCGATGCTGCGGAAGTATGAGCCGGATCCGTCTCACGTGTTACAGCATTCCGAAGTTCAGTTAGAATCAGATGTATCTTATGTGGAACGGCCTGTTAGAATTCTGGACAGAGCAGACCGTAGGCTTCGGAACAAAGTGATACCGATGATCAAGGTTCAGTGGGATCGCAGGGGTGTCGAGGAGGCTACGTGGGAGACGGAGCGGCATATGGTGCAGCACTACCCGAAACTATTCTCTGGTATGTGTTTATGTTTAGTTTCCTTTTGGGGTAAGTGCATGTGATTTCGAGGACGAAATCTTATAAGTAGAGGAGTATTGTGACATCCCCGAAATGGTTAATTGCTATTTGCCTCTGATTGTGCTTATATGATTAATTATGTGGTAATTAATTATGCATTAGATTTATTTATTATGTGGAAATGCATGGTCATGTGGATAGGGTGACCCGGGGTTGCATTTCGGGATGCATGTGGTGCATGTTGGGTAAATATTATTGGAAGCATGATTTATTTGCCTTTGTTAGCAATTTATTAAAAATCATGTGTTTAATTGATATTTAGTGCATTATGAGTAAATGCTTTGAAAAATATCATGTTGGGGTGTTTTATACACCATGGAATTACTTTGGTATGTTTTTTTTTAATTAAACCAACTCATTTTATTACCCCACACCTCATCCATCCATCACTTTTTAACTTTACCAAAACAACACCCAAACCCTTCCTTTCCCTTCCCATTTTCGAGCTTGAGCTCAAGGGTGAAGAGGAGTCTTTGCAAAATCTTGTTTTGTGGAGCTTGTTGGGTGATTTGAGATCCCCAAGAGGTATGGATACCTCATGGTTAATTTTGCAAGGTTTTGTTTGAGTTTGGGTTGGTTTTGAATGATTTTGAAATGGGTATTTAATGATGTTTATTGTTGGTTTTGAGTACTTGGGTATGGAAGTTGTTGAGTTATTTAAGGTTATTTGTGTTTGGGAAGGAGAAGGGTGAATAGTGCCCGATTCTCGCTTGCCGGAGCTCGGCGATCGATCGGCGTTTTTCTCGCGATCGATCGCGAGCCACAGAGCTGAGGCAGAGAGCTTCAGCGATCGATCGCGAGATGGGCGCGATCGATCGGCGCTAGCTCCGCGATCGATCGCGGATTGTTGGATTTTGTTGGGCGAGGCAGTGTGATCTCGCGATCGATCGGGGCTTAATGGCGATCGATCGCGAGACACCAAAAAGGGTGTTTTTGGTTATTTTTGTGGGATTTTTGGTATTGGACTATTATTGGATTCTAATATTGGTATTTGTGAATATGTAGAACCAACCCAGGTGGCAACACAGCCAAGGAATTGAAGTCCTACCATATTCCACTTTTGGAAAGGTACGTAGTTGACGTACGGGCACCCCAACGGTACATGTATCTTATATACTTATTGTTTATGCATTGTGGATGCAAGTATATATGTGGTATTGCATAGTGGATGCAAATACATGTTATGCATGATGTTTATAGATGCATATGATTATTGGTGCACATCCCATGAGTCATGGTCATCCCTTGATGATTTTAATGCTTGCCGCTATTTGGTTTGGTTCCGCTAAATGTGAAGCGAGGGGTGGGAGCGCCGCATGTCACATTTGAGCGTGGTTATCATATAGGACGAGGAAAGGGTATTTGCCGCTCAATGAGAGGCGAGGGGTGGGAGTCCCGCAGTCCATTGAAGCGAGGTTATCCTATGCCGTCTATATGTAAATAAGCGAGGGGCATTAAAATACATTGTGATGGACAGACTAGGGATTGAGGATCAGTATTTGGTATTGATGAAATGGTATATGTTCATGACATGTTTGGACCATTTAAAATAATCTGTTGATTATACTCATGAGTTATGGTACAGGGACAACCAAACGGGAAGCGTTTGAAATGCATGGGGAAAACAGGAAGTGTTTTATTATGATTATGCATTTACGCTTTATCTTCATATTGTGTTGAATATGAATGATTATTATTGCTCATGTTTGGGGGTTGTCCTTGTAGGTACCTTTTTGGCATGATAGAAGGGCTTGAACGGGTTGAGGTGGTGAGCTTGACGAGCATTCTATTGAGGATGAAAGGACAGGATTATTTTGGATAGTATCTACTCTAGGAGTAGTGTAAAACTAGTGGATAACATTCATTAGATGGGGAATGTAATTAATCCATTTGGTAGTCCTTATTTTTGGCATGTAATGCTAAGCTCATAGACTCAACATGTTCTTTTAGACTCTGATTTGTTTATTTTAGCTCTATTATGCCTTGATTCCGCACTTAAGGATTAGGGTCCTTACACATACCCCACTATACCCCCACTTTATTCACTTTTAACCCTCACTTTTAAATCCCCAAATTCATCCCCAACCCTAACCCATCTCATATTTTCGAAATTTGGCAAGGAAGGAAGGAGAAATCTTCACAAAACTTTTGTTTGTGGGATTTTTGTTTAGATTTGGAGTCCTCAAGAGGTATGAAACCCTTCCTAAAGTTTTAATGATGTTTGGTTTAGAAATGGGTTGGCATTTTGAGTTTTTATGTGGGTTTGTTTTGGGTATGTGTTGAATGTGGTTGGGGCATAATTTTTGAGGTGTTTTATGTGAGTTTTATTTTTGGCCTATAATCCCGTTAGCTCATGTGACAACCGGTACCCTAAGATGTTAGTAATGAATGTTTAGTCCATAATACGTTATTATGATGATGTTAAGGTAGGAAGACCCTACATTAGTGGTATCAGAGACAGGTTAGAAAACCCGGGAATGAGTGAAGGGTAGCCTTAGCAATAGGTTGGCTAGGTGCTCCTTTTTAAACATGTTTTGTGCACATGTTGCACATGAAGCATATGACTATTATACTAACATGTTGTGGTTTCTAACGATGTATTATATGAATTGCTTTTGGGTATTGTTGTTAACCCTTGTCTTGCAGCATGGCAGCAAATGTGGAAGTGGGTGATGCAATTAGTGTTAATGCAAGTGCTGGGCGTACAAATCCTCTACCACCGCCAGCCTTAGGCGAAGAACCCTCTGAGCAACAGTTACTACCTGGGGAGCTAAGTTTGGCTCAGTTTCTGACATACCGACCCCCGATGTTCGAAGGAACTGAGACAGGGGAACTGGCCGAGAGTGGTTAGAAAGGATATAACAGATATTTGTGGCAGCTCCTTGTGCGAAGTCAACATGGATAATACTAGCGGAGTTCCAACTGGCCAAGAAGGCATTGATGTGGTGGAAGACCACAGTGATAGAGCAAGAGGCTCAGCGACAGGAAATAAATTGGAAACTGTACAGAACTCGGTTTCTGACCCGCTACTTTTCAGCTGCTGCACGACAGGCTAAGGAAGATGAGTTTACTAACCTCAAGCAAGGTAACATGCCTGTGTCAGATTATGCTCTTCATTACTGTTCTTTGTCAGATATGTACCTCATATTGCCGCAAGTACTCAAGCAAAGATGAGAAACTTCATGAAAGGTTTAAGGCCTGAACTGTATGACAGGGTGGTCACTTATGACCCTGCTTGCTTTGATGACGCCCTTTCACGGGCTGAGCTAGCCGAACTGGGAGTTGGTGCATATCCTGATGCCGTGCCACCTCCAGCACCCCCTCAGAAATCTACTTTTGATAATTTGAAGCCAAGGGGTGATCAGTTCAAGCCAAGGGGGAACACATCAGTTTCGAGGTTCAGTGGTAAGAGGCCCGAGAATCGTTGGAAAGGAAACCGTAGGAATGACGCCCCATCAGGAAGAGGACAGTCTCAGGGAGGCAGATTTGTGAAGGTCCAGTGCTCTCTTTGTGGGCAACCACATTCGACGAAAGACTGTGTCGGTTGTTACGTATGTGGCAATAAGGGCCACTTTGCTCTGCAATGTCCCAATCGGGAGGGACAACGGAACTCTGCGGGGAGGCCTGCGGACAGAGCAGTGCAGCACAGGCCACCGTTTGTACCGAGGCAATATGTGTTGGGATATGCTCTAAGACAAGTCATTAGATGATTTTTTTGACATACAATGTTTATGATTTTATGAATGGCAATTCATTATTGTATATTATTCTTTTAACTGTGCAATGTGAATTAATATATATGTTAATGTCCTTAGAATAATATTGTATTATTCTTAAAGATGTCCCTAGTCAAGTATTATCATGAATAGGGATAATGATGATACATAGAGACTAGTATGTGTTGATTGATGAATTGTTCATTGATATGAGATATCAAATCAACACATGGGTACATGTTAGAGAAAGATGTACTGGACATACCCACCATGAGAATGCAACATGGATAGTTATATGATCGTCATATGCAATTCTCATAGTGATAATAATGTATGTAATCCTTACGACTTGTGATCATCAGAGATCCCAACATAAGGAGTTATGTATCTTGATATCGTCAAACGTTACCTGTAACAGGGTAATCTATAAAGGCGACTATTGGATACACTACGAATTAGGTAGAGGGATGTTGACTGATCGAGATATGATTTGTCCCTCCTATATAATAGAAGATGTGTTTGGCCCTTGATCAAGTGAGAACTAAAATGCATGGCCATGCTCGAATGAGTCGATATGAGATATCGAGCTTATTCGTTTATTCTAGTTCTACTTGGGGATCAAGAAATAAAGATTGGATATACGAGTATGACTATTCCATGACTCTTGTTCAATCTAAACACAAAGGACAAAGGGATTAAGTTACATGGTTAATATTATCACAAGTTTTAAAAGGTTATGTCGAGTCATTGACATTCTTGTAATTTGGGTAGCCTTGATGTGTTGCTAGACACCGCTCTTTGCTTGTAACGTAAAATGAGATTTTATGTCACTGCCAACATTACAAGAACCTATCGGGTCGCACAAAAGATTAAATCGAGAAGGGAAATTAAATTCATTGGATGAATTAATTAATTAAGAAGAGTCTTAATTAAGTGATTAAAAGGTTTTAATTAAATCATGGGTTTGGGCCCATAAGACTTTAAGAAAGTCTTGAACCTTAATTAAAGCCCTATAATATAAATACAAGGTTTTGATTAATTGTTAATTAATTCTTTCATATCATTCCTTGATATCAAAAAGAGAAAAACTTAGCCACAAAAGAGCTCCATTCGGCCGCCTCTTTCTCTCATCATACTCACGGCCGCCGTCGAGTTATTGGGGAAGAGATTGGTAGTCGTTGATCGGTTTTGAACCGGGAGTTCAGTTTTGGTTCAAGAATAAGTCTAGCAACTTGTTCTTGAACATCCCTTTGTTCGATTTGATCGTGTGGATACCGTTGAGGCAAAACTAGACAAGTTTTGCTAGTGACTCGGAGGAGGCGTTGGACGTGGTGCAGCTCCGTGGAATCTGCTCAAACACGCTACAAGGGTGAGACCTTCGTATATCCTTTATCCGATATGATAACCTTAGTATAGATCCGCGGTTTAGTAATCCTAAATTTTAAATTCCGCTGCGTTGTATGCTCTAAGGATTACTTACAGTGGTATCAGAGCCAGGTTCAAGGCTCATATCGGATTTATATCGTTAAATAGTTTAATCATATTTAGATTAATATTGCATGCTATAAAATTGTATATAATCATATATGATATGATTAAATTGAGTTTGTGAAAATCATCGTATAATTGTATTTGATATAATTGGCGAATAATTGTATACGATACACGAAAGCGTAAAATCGAGGTGTTAGCTCACCATGGCTCACGGCCGACGCCACCAAAGGGCTAGGGTTTCGAACCCTAGTCACCATGGCTCACGGCCGCCGCATGAGCTAGGGTTTCGAACCCATTGGCTCGTGCATGGCCGAGCAGCCGCCGCTTAAGGGCTAGGGTTCGGACCCTGGCTTGAGCATGGGCCGAGCCGCCGCCCAAATTAGGGCTTTGAACCCATTGGCTCGTGACGGCTAGCTCATGACGGCTAGGGTTTCGAACCCTAGCAGCCGTGCATGGGCTCGGCCGCCACCGCTCAATGGTTCGGCCATGGGCTAGGGTTTCGAACCCTAGGCCCATAATTGGTCCAGCCGTGGTCCATGTTGGTTCGAACCATGGTGGTTCGTAGCTAAGTCGAAATTAGTTCGTGGCATGTGATGTCCCGAGCGTACGATAATTTTTCAAAAATTCTATTTTACTGTTTTAATTTAAATTAAATTTAAAATGTTTAGAATTTAATTAATTAAATGTTAATGAATGCTTTATGTGTTGTTTGAGCATGGTGCGTTGTTATAACCCTTTTGACCTATTAGATAGGATTTGTGTATGTTTGTAATTTATAATACGACCTGCGTGTCGTGCCTTCTCTATTTTATTCTAAATGTAATCCCTCCCCTATGTTCCCCTCGAATGTGAATCGAGGAATTCTATATCTTGTAAATAGTATAGTTTAATTGTTGATGGTGATCAATAAAGATGGAGCATCGTGCCGGGATGAGGAGGCCATTCACAAATTGGAGCCAAAGGAAGGTGCTTGTGAAGTTACCTTAGGTTGACTCTTAGGATTTTCTCATTGGCTTGAGAAAATCGTTAGTAGGGGCTATAACCATGTCACGTTTAATTATGTATGTTGATGCATGATTTATCTTATGTTTTAGATTGATAATTGTATTACACATATATGTTGATATGTATACAACTATATGTAGTGGACATATTTTAAAGTATCAAACTAATCATGAGATCAATAAATCCCTCTAAAATATTAAGTTTTAGATGCCTTCCAAAATTAAAAGTACTCGTCAATAAATTCGATTGTACATGTGTGGGTTTGCCAAAGCAAAGCACCGTGGCAATCTTAGTAAGGCGCGAAAGGATAAAAGTGATATCCGTTATGCTTTAAATTGGGTACGACTTAACTAGGTTATCTCAATAGGATTGGGAACCTAGAGGCATAGGTTGGATAATAATTCATTTGATGAATTGAAAAAAGCGTTGTTCGTCCAACTATCCAAGAATTATATGTGATATAATTGACAAAGTGTTGTCTACCTAAATAACCGGTTCTTAGGCGATTAGCCAAAGCTAACTCAAGATTAGGCGAAATATGGATCTTGGCCCACTAAAGGTTTCGAGGGTTGATATTTTTTAAACAAAATAGTGGGAGCATCATTTAATATAAGACCATGTTAAATGATTAAATCATAAACTTATTTTGCATATTTATATTGTAGATATCCATGGCAACTAACAACGTAACAAGCACTTTATCACTGTGATCGGTCCTTGAGAATGACAAATTAAATGGGACAAACTTCCTAGACTGGCATAGGAACCTGAGGATAGTCCTCAAACAAGAAAAGAAACAATATGTCCAAGAGGAACCCTTGCCTTCCCTTTGGTTGAAGAAAAATCGATAGAACTCGATTTAGGAGCCGGTTTTTCTCGAAGATAATCAGGTATTAATCTTCCCCTCGTCATTGTCTTCGATTTGGTAGTAGTTTTGTTGATTTTGGTTGAGTTTTGAGGTTGGTATGGGTTGGGTGATTTTGATTGGGGGTCCTTGGATGTTGTTTTGTTGTGGTTTTGAGTTGGGAGGAGTTGGGGTATGTATTGGGGAGGTTTCAAGCTTTTAAAAATGGTGGGTTTCGAGTTGCAGGGCATGGCGATCGATCGCCCATAGCAGGCGACCGATCGCATGCAGGCAGTACGCTTTTCAGCTTTGTGGCGATCGATCGCCACTTTTGGAGCGATCGATCGCCTCGCGCCAGTAAGGTCTGGCGATCGATCGCTATATCGAGCGATCGATCGCCAAGGGGTTAGCGATCGATCGCCCGGTATAGCGATCGATCGCCAGCATGTGATTTGTGGTTTTCTTGGCTTTTTCGTGGGATTTTGGAATTACGACTTAAATTGCCGGCTTCCGGGGCAATGTTCTCATTCCAATGGGAATGCTAGACTTTTAAAATGGTTGATTGGAGCCAAGTAAATTAAATGGAATTCTCGGATGAATTCTTGGCTATCTTTTTAAACTTATAAAGTGAGTTATTTTGGGTATTATGCATGCTTAGCCGGGGTGGCTTTTATTTTGGTAATCATCATGGATTGACGATATGATTGGGAATCTTGAACGTGCTTGGACACGTGGTTGCATGCTTATACTTGATTGTGAGTTGTTTATGTGTTGTAGCACATACCTCTCGAGGTAAGGAACTCAAGCAAAGTTTGGACTCAAGCTACGGAATGATAAGGTACGTATGACGTACGAGCATAGCCCTTTAATATAATTGCAATTGTTGAGTGCTTGGTACACTGTATTGCAATGAATGTGTGTGGAAATGCATGACACATGGTATTAGCAATAAACGGAGATTGAAATGCATGGTTTATTGTACTTGCTTCAAATGTCTATATATGCATTGAGAATTGCATGGTGCCGCTTTTGAGCGAGCAATGATTGGGATGTTGTCGCGTGTGAGCGAGCATCGATTATGACGCCGCTGCCGTCGAGCATGCGTGGAAATTGAATGCCGCTATGTAGAGCGAGCAATGAATTAGAGCTATGAAATCATAAGTGAGAAACATGGATTGTCTATAATCATTGTTTAATGATTTGATGTTATTGATTATGACATTGGTATATGGCTTATAGAATTGTTAATCAATGTAATGATTAACTGGCATTTGGGAATTTGATGGTTTCAGTGTTTTGAGAACAGGGACAGTACAGGAAACCCCGGATGAGGATGATGTCATCCAGGGAGTATATTTTATATTTCATGGCATTTACATTGTTGTAAATTATGAATTGTATTGTTGTGGTTATTGGATTGGGATATTGGTATGCTCACCCCGTGTGGGGGCTGTCTCTGTTGGGGCAGGTGGTACAGGTGTAGCAGTAGCTTTGGAGTTGAGCTCGGGCTGTTGATTGAAGTACTTCCAGGATTGAGGTACCAGAGCTGGATGGACAGGCGCTCAGATCCAGAGTCGAGATCGAGTTGCGCTTGAGAGGTGCTTCCAGGATCGAAGCACCAGTAACGGTATCCAGCAGAGTGTTTTATACATTAGATACACACTCATTCATTGGGTACTCTTATGTGAGTACATATTACGTGTATATGGAATGCATAAACGGGCTACGGCTCTTCTCAGTTCATTTATGGTTTGCACGCAATTAGATATAGAATTGCTAAATGAACTAAGAGTGTGTTAGTGTATTATGAGGGTGCATTCTATATGGATGATCATGGTTGGGGAATTTGAATATTATGTGGTTTAAATGCAAGAAATTTTCTGGATAGCATATGGTGTTACACTTGCATATGGTTTTTCCCCTGATAGTATGATTATATGCACTATGATATGGCTTAATACACTAATAACGGGTTAAGGGAACGAGAGTCCTTACATTAGTGGTATCAGAGCAGTGGTTAGCTCTTTGGGGCTGTTGAAGGCCTGGAACATGCTGATAGGGATGAGTAGCACATATCTATGCATGATAGTAGTTAGTGTTGTGTGGCACAACTAATTTGCTTATGTGCATTTGTGATATGTGATCATAGTGAAACGATTGTATGTCATGACATCTATAGAATCATAATATAATCTGTTGATTCTGATTGTGAGTTGTGACACAGGGACAACCAAATGGAGCATTTTGAAATGCATTGGGATACGGGAAGTACTTTGTACTCGTAGTTTATGCATTTACTCATTATAATCATATTGTGGGGAATATGGATTATCGTATGCTCATGGTTTGTGATTGTTCCTGTAGGAGCACTATGACGCGAAAGGCTAAGGCCATGGTTGAGAGACACAAAAGGTAACCTGCATTTTATATACATCATGGAATTATGCATTGTGGTTACATGTATACATGTAGTGATGATTTTAATGCTTTGCCGCCAAATGTTGAAGCGAGGGGTGGGAGTGCCGCATGTCGCATTTGAGCGAGGTGCATTAAAATACACTCATGATGATGTATGTTGGAATATGGATTATGCTTTGTGATGCAGGTATGGATGAAATAATTGGTGAATATCCCATGAGTCATTGTTATGGATGAGTGATGATTTTAAATGCTTGCCGCTATTTATTGTTTTGTGCCGCTAAAATGTGAAGCAAGGGGTGGGAGCGTCGCATGTCACATTGAAGCATGGTTATCACATGAGGCGAGGAAAGAATATTTGCCGCTAAAATGTGAAGCGAGAGGTGGGAGCGCCGCATGTCCATTTAAGCGAGGTTATTCTATGCCGCCTATATGAGAAGCGATGGGTGGGAGTACCGCATGTTTTATTTGAGCGATGGGCATTAAAATACACTACCGTGACAATGACTAGGGATCGGCTATTCTTTGGCGATGGTTCATGCCGCCAGGTATATTGATAGCGACGGTTCATTCCGCTATATTGATTGGCGATGGTTCATGCCGCCAGATATATTGATAGCGACGGTTCATTCCGCTATATTGATTGGCGATGGTTCATGCCGCCAGATATATTGATAGCGATGGTTCATTCCGCTATATTGATTGGCGATGGTTCATGCCGCCAGATATATTGATAGCGACGGTTCATTCCGCTATATTGATTGGCGATGGTTCATGCCGCCAGATATATTGATAGTGATGATTCATTCCGCTATATTGATTGGCGATGGTTCTTGCCGCCAGGTGTATTGATAGCGATGGTTCATTCCGCTATATTGATTGGCGATGGTTCTTGCCGCCGGATATATTGATAGCGATGTCTCATTCCGCTATTCAATTGGCGATGGTTCATGTCGTCGGGTATTCTATTGACGATGATTCGTGCCACCGGATATTACATAGCGACGGGTCATTCCGCTACACCTATGGCGATGGTTCATACCGCCGGATATCTATAGCGATGTCTTATGCCGCTGACTCTATGACGAGAGATCATGCCGCTGATTCTATAGCGATGGGTTATACCGCTATGTGCGTAGCGCTGGATTATGTCGCCTACGAGCGATGGATGCTACTTGTGTACCGCTGGTGGACGATGGATACAGGTATTCCGCTATCTTGATAGCGATGAGGTATGGCGTATTACTTTTGTTAGCATTATTGTGGATACTACGTGTTGCTATATATGCCATGTGTTTGACGATGAGATTGTGGATGTCGTGTATTGATGTGATATCCCCGAAATGATTATGTGGGTAATCATACAATTAAAGGTTGTTAATTGTGAGCCTATGTGCTAAAGGCGTATTTTATGTGGGAGTGATTTATTTATTTTGATGATGTGGTTTAGGGAGCATGTTAGGTGTTTTTAATTATTGTGTTGATGTGGTAAAATAATAAAATATCAAGGAGAGATATTTTTATACATCGTATGAAATACCGGGACACAATTAAACACCACAAAACCACCCTACATGCAACCACCCCACCCCCACTTGGTTGAACCCACGCCCCTCCCCTGTTTTCTGGAAAGCAGAATTGACTAAGTATGCTACTTTGGACTTAGATATTTTCACATTGTCTCCTCCAAAAAGCTTCCTTCTTTTCTCTTCTTTTTGTCTGCAACGTGGTCGGTTTCAAGGAGGAAAGTGATCGGATTTCATTCATCCTTTCATATAGAAAATCGAAGGGCAAAAGTGGTGAGGAGTCACATGTTCTTCCCAGTTTTTAAATTCCTAGCATGCTTGTTCTTGGTAGCAGTTTCGGCATGCTAGTGTAGGGATTAAAGAAATATTGTTATGAATACTTTTATGTGATGTTTATGAGGCTCTCTGTATTTTTCCTTGAGCATGTTGCATATTTTATGTAGAGGATTAAAGCATGTAAAGTAAGGTGTTCGAAAATCTGGGTAAGGGTGTGCCCTGTTTTCTGGAAAAATATGTGTGAGGAGTGTTTTTATGAAGGCATTATCATGCACGTTACCTTAGGTTTTTGGTAAACCTTTGATGTGAAAATATGCATGGTAGTTTTGTGAAGCCCTTGGCATGTTTGTTCGAGCATGCTTTATGTTATATGTGGTAGATATAATAGCATGAAGTGAAGTACTCAAAAATCTGGTAATGAAATATGTTGTTCTGTTTCCGGAAAAGTTGGTTGAGTACTTGTTTAAATGATCGACGTTTATGCATGTGGGCTTATGTTTGGGGTGTAAATTTGGTATGAATACACTCGGAGTAGTGTATTGTAATTGCTAGCATAATTGTTCAAACATGTGGTGTATGTTATATGCTAGATCGAAGGGTGTGAATATAGGTGTTCGAGAATTCTGGGTTGGTATTTCTCGAACAGGGCATCTAGATCGATCGACATTTCATCTCGATCGATCGAGCGAGGCAGAATCTTGGTTCTGATTTTAGGCGTCTTCTCGATCGATCGGGAAGAGGGGCCGATCGATCGAGAGACCCAGAATGTTGAAAAATATAAATTGTTATATTTTGTTAAAGTTTTGATATTGGATTGTAATGAGACATCTAATATTGTGTTGTACACTGGTGTAGAGCCTTCACAGGTAGCTACACAGCGCAGGGGATAGAGTCCTGCAACACACCACATTTTGGAAAGGTACGTAACCGACGTACGGGCATCCCAACGGTAACATGAACTTATGTTTGTCTGTGTGACACATGATGAATGCAATGTGATGCATTAAGGTTATGATACATGTTATTATGCATTGTTGTTGCATATTGTGATGTGGAATAAAGTGGTGTATTCCACGAGTCAGGGCGATCAGAGTTAAGGTTTTAATGCTTATGCTTTACCGCTGAAAATGTGGAGCGGGAGGGGGGAGGCTTGCTTGCACATGGAGGCGAGGTATACCATACTGAGCGAGGAAGAGATACCGCTAGTATGAAGAAGCGAGTATGCGATACCGCTTGTTTTGAGGTTATGAAAGCATTAAAATAACTGATGATGACTGACTCAAGAAAAAGAGGAAATGTCATGACATTCATTTGTAAAGCCATACATTCATATAATGTGTTTTATTATGAATTATGGTACAGGGACAACCAATGGGCGTTATAAATGCAGGAAATACAGGAAGTGCTTGTGTTTAGGATTGTGCATTTATGCCTTACTTTCATATTATGTTGAATATGAATTGTTTTATGCTCACGTGTTGGGGGTTGTCTTTGTAGGTGCTTTTGTTGACGAGAACCAGGGTCGGGGTTGAAATTCTGAGCTGTAAGGAGTGCTACAGGATTAGCATGTTAGAGAAAATTTTGTATAGCTTCTACTGAGTAGAGTAAGACTATAATGTAGTGCCTTGGTAGGAATTGTGTTATTCCTTTTTGAAACATTTTGGTACTGTAATCTCTAAAGCTCAGGTTAATCAACACGATACGTTACTCTGATATATTCTCATGAATGTTTAAATTCTCTAAATTGCACCTTAGTAACTTGATGTGATAACGGGGTCTCACATTTAGTGGTATCAGAGCAGTGGTTAGATAACCAGGGAAGAGTGAAGGGTAGCCTTTAGAAATGTAGGGTCTTCCTACCTTAATATCATTTAGTACACATAAATTGGACAGAACATGCATTTATAACCTCTTAAGGCTTCCGGTTGTAGCTTGAGCTAAGGAGATTACAGGCCAAAATAAAATTTCCAAAAGCTATTTAATTACATTCCCATTAATGAATGTTAAAGCTATAGGTTTACACTACTCCTAGAGTAGAGACTATCAAAATCCTGCATCCTACATTCATCTTGCTTCCTTTAGCTCACCTCCTCAACCCGACCCTAGGCCCTCGGTCCAAAAGTGTACCTACAGGGATAACACATCGTGAGCATATACATATTTACTTAACATTATATCAAAAGCATACAGTAATGCATAACATCCTAGTTAAGTAAAGGTTATTGGTCGTCCTTCGACTTCCTTTGTTATCCCTGACTCTTATTCATATATTAGGGCATCTTACCCCATTGTATGGCTTCTTACCATATCATAATCATCGTGTGGCATCTTACCACATGGGCATCTTACCCAATCATATGGCGTCTTACCATATCATAAACATTGCATGGCATCTTACCACGGGGGCATCTTACCCACTCACATACTTTGGGTGGCATCTTACCACGCGGGCGTCTTACCCAATCATACACGTCGTATGACCTTATCATAAACTTCATCATCATAAACGTCATCATAAACATCATCATCATAACATCATCATAAACATCATCATCGTAACCATCATCATAAACATCTTCATCCTAACGTCATCATAAACATCATCACAAACATCATCATCGTAACATCATCATACATATCATCATAACTATCATCATCGTAAACATCATCATAAACATCTTCATCATAAAACATCATCATAAACATCTTCATCATAAACATCATCATAAACATCATCATACTATGTAGGGTATGGTTTACCGTCCGATGCTCGTACGTCTCTTACGTACCTTAATCCCAAAAGAAGGAGAAGTCGTAGAACTTTATCTCCTTGAAGTCGTGGGTACCTAAGACGGTTCTACATAACCATACAAATTGATATTAGAAGCTAAACAATAGCCCAATACCAAAATACAACAAAAATCAACATTTTTCATCTTTTGAACAGTGGCGATCGATCGCTCAAAATGAGGCGATCGATCGCCTGATTTTTCACTTAGCGGCGATCGATCGCTTAAAATGAGGCGATTGATCGCCTGATGCTCATTTGGCTACTGGACGTTGGCGATCGATCGCGCCATTTGAGGCGATCGACCGCCTATCCTCATTTTAAAAAATGTACCCCAAACTTAACATGATGTATAAAATACTCTACTTGGTGTTTTAAAAGCATTTTACAACAATGCTCTAAACTTCATCTAAAATCACATCTTCCTCATATTTAATAATTAACACAATTAAATCATGTTAATATCTTAATACCCAACATATAAATTCATTAACACATGATTCATCATATAAACATAATTAATGCCTTACTTGCAATTAATTAATTTCGGGGCATCACATTACTCCCCTACTTACAAGATTTCGTCCTCGAAATCGCATGCACTTACCCAAAAGAAACTAAACATAAATCATACCAGAAAATAGTTCCGGGTAATGCTGCATCATATGCCGCTCCGTCTCCCACGTAGCCTCCTCGACACCCCGACGATCCCACTGAACTTTGATCATCGGTATAACTTTACTTCGTAATCTGCGATCCTCACGATCCAGAATTCTGACCGGTCGTTCAACGTAGGATACATCTGAATCCAACTGCACTTCAGTAGGCTGTAAAACATGAGATGGGTCTGGCTCATACTTTCTCAACATAGAAACATGGAAGACATCATGAATTCCAGATAAGGACGGTGGTAGAGCCAGACGGTAAGCCAATGTACCAATACGCTTCAATACCTCATACGGTCCGACATATCTCGGAGATAACTTTCCCCCCATACCAAAACGTACCACGCCCCTGAAGGGTGAGATTTTCAAGAAAACCTTGTCTCCTACTTGGAATTCTAGCGGCCGTCGCCGCCTATTGGCGTAGGCTGCCTGCCTATCTTGGGCCGCTTTCATCTTTAAGCGTATCATCTTAATCTTTTCCTCCATGTCCTTAATCATATCCGGTCCTCCGACCGCTTTACTCGTCAAGTCCTCCCAATACAGCGGTGACCTACATCGTCGTCCGTAAAGAGCATCAAAAGGGGCCATTTGAATGCTCGCCTGATAGCTTGTTATTGTATGAGAACTCTACCAGTGGTATAGATTCTTGCCACGGAGTATCAAACTCCAAAACACATGCCCTCAGCATATCTTCGAGCGTCTGTATAGTACGCTCCGTTTGGCCATCAGTCTGAGGGTGATAAGCTGTACTCAGTCTCACCTCGGTGCCCAAAGCTGTCTGGAGACCCTCCCAGAAATGAGAAGTAAACCTTGGGTCTCTGTCAGACACGATCGAGACTGGGATCCCATGCAACCTCACTACATACCGTACATATACTTGGGCCATTTTTAGATACGTGAAAGTCATACTGTAAGGGATGAAATGAGCCACCTTCGTCAGCCTATCCACGATCACCCAGATCGCATCAAATCCAGAGGCCGACCTTGGCAAGTGGGTCACGAAGTCCATAGATATATGCTCCCACTTCCACTTAGGTATCTCCAAGCTCTTCAGCTCGCCACCAGGCCTTTGCCTTTCCGCCTTTACTTAACATCTATAACTGATCACATCATGTTTCATGCGTCTCCACCAGAATTGACCACTCAGGTCCTTATACATCTTTCTTCCTCCGGGGTGGATACTGAATCGGCTACTATGAGCCCGTTCTAAAATTCCTTTACGTAACCTATGGTGTATCTGGGACTACCCATCGGTTGCCCAGTCTTAATGAATCATCTTCAGCCACTCTAAACTTTGTTGGCTGACCTCGAAGTGCTATCGATGACCATCTCTGCACTTCATCATCCGACCTCTGGGCTTTCCTGATAGCCTCAAATACGTCCGGCTCGGCCAATAAGGTCGATACTCGCACCGGCGACGTGTCCACATCGAAGTCATAGCCCAGATGGCAATAGGAAGTCATCAAAGCTGATAAACACATAACATCCTCAGCAGTACTCTTCACCTTCCGACTTAAGGCGTCTGCTATCAAATTTGCTTTACCAGGATGGTACTCAATTTCACAGTCATAATCCTTGAGCAAATCCATCCATCTTCTTTGACGCATATTCAGTTCAGCCTGAGTGAATAGAAACTTTAGGCTCTTATGGTCCGTAAAGATGGTAAACGTAGTACCATAAAGATAATGACGCCAAATCTTTAAGGCGAAAATGATAGCCGCCAGCTCCAGGTCATGGACTGGGTATCTGGTCTCGTGAGGCTTCAGCTGTCTCGAAGCATAGGCTACCACTTGTCTGTCTTGCATCAATACACAGCCCAAACCCTGCAATGATGCATCCGTGTACAAGGCAAACCTCTTATCCTCAGACGGAATCACCAACACTGGCGCTGTCGTCAAACGACGCTTCAATTCTTGGAAGCTTTCCTCACAAGCTTCGGACCAAAAGAATGGGACTCCTTTCTGGGTCAGCTGTGTCAATGGTTTAGCGATCTTAGAAAATCCCTCGACAAAACGTCGGTAATAACCTGCTAAGCCAAGAAAACTCCGTATCTCGGGTACAGAAGTGGGTGCTGCCCACTCCATCACAGCTTCAATCTTCCTGGGATCCACAGATATCCCTTGGCTAGATATGACATGGCCTAGGAATACCACGCTGTCCAACCAGAACTCGCACTTGCTAAGCTTGGCATACAACTGATGATCCCTGAGGATCTGAAGTACTGTCCTCAAGTGTCGTACATGATCTTCTTCGGTCCGAGAGTAGATGAGTATATCGTCAATGAAAACTATGACGAATTGGTCCAAAAATGGCTGGAACACCTTGTTCATCAAACTCATGAAAACAGCCGGGGCATTTGTCACCCCAAAAGGCATGACTAGGAATTCATAGTGCCCATACCTAGTCCTGAAGGCTGTCTTCTGACATCCTCTTCTCTTACTCGAATCTGATGGTACCCCGACCTCAGATCGATCTTACTGTAGAGCCTCGTACCCTGCAACTGATCAAACAAATCATTGATCCTCGGAAGTGGGTACTTATTCTTCACTGTAGCTTTGTTCAGTTGTCTAATCGATGCACAAACGCATCGCACCATCTTTCTTCTTCACAAATAAAACTGGTGCTCCCCAGGGCGATACGCTAGGGCGTGTATAGCCTTTATCAAGGAGCTCTTGCAACTGAATCTTTAATTCCCTTAGCTCCGCTGGTGCCATCCTATAAGGGGCACGAGAAATGGCCGACGTCCCCGGTAATAACTCAATCCCAAACTTGACCTCTCTCGTCGGTGGGAATCCGGGAATCTCCTTCGGAAAGACATCAGGAAACTCCGCCACTACGGGCACATCCTCAACTTTTACTTCTTCTTTCTTTCCCGCAACATCAACGGCATATATGAGATATCCTGTATGGCCTCGTTCCAATAACTGTGCCATCTTGACAGCAGATATCAATGGAATCTTTGAGCGAGAACCATCCCCATAGAACGTCCATGGAATTCCCATATCAGATTTGAACCGTACTGTCCTCTGCCTGCAGTTCACAACTGCCTGATACCTGTTCAGAACGTCGATGCCCAGAATGCAGTCAAAATCTGACATTCCCAGAACAATCAAATCTGACCTTAGTTCTTTATCCTCAAAATAAATGAGGCCATTGTAGACGATCCGATCAGTAATCATACTTCTTCCAGCGGGGGTCGAGACTATAAGAGGCGTGGGCGACGGAGAAGTGCATATGTGGTGTCTTTCCACAAAACTTGTTGACACAAAAGAGTGTGACACACCTGTGTCGATCAATATAAAAGCAGGGTGCGTAAATAAAAGACACGTACCCGCTATAACCTCCTCCGGAGCCGCTAAAGCCTGCTCCCTTGTCAATGCATAGACTTGTCCTTGAGGTGGCCCCATGGGCTGACCTCCATGCTGACGCGGCACAAATGGGGGTCTGTGTTGTGCTGTCCTATCCGCAGGCCTCCCCGCAGGACCCTGTTGACTTCCCCTGTTGGGACACTGTCTAGCAAAGTGGCCCTTGTCGCCACAAACATAGCACCCTACACATTCTTTCGTCAGATGTAGGTTGCCCACAAAGAGTGCATTGGATCTTCCCGGATCTGTCTCCCTGAGACTGCCCCCTTCCAGATGGGGCATCACTCCTTCGGTTCCCCTTCCATCTATTGTCAGACCTCTTACCACTGAACCTTGACGCCGATGTGTTTCCTATTGATTTGAACTGCTCACCCCTTGGCTTCAAATTATCATGAGTGGATTTCTGAGGGGGTGCTGGCGGTGGTACAACATCAGGGTATGCACCCACTCCCAGTTCGGCTAGCTCAGCCCGTGAGAGTGCATCGTCAAAGCAAGTAGGGCCATAAGTAATCACCCTATCGTACAGCTCCGGCCTCAAGCCCTTCATAAAGTTCCTCATCTTTGCTTGAGTGCTCGTGGCGATGTGAGGCACATATCTGAGCAAGGAGCAAAACTGAAGAGCATAATCTGACACTGACATATTACCTTGTTTGAGGTTAGTGAATTCATCTTCCTTAGCCTGTCGTGCAGCAGCCGAGAAATAACGATTCAGAAAGCGAGTTCGAAACATTTTCCAATTAACTTCATGACCTTGAGCCTCTTGCTCTACCACGGTGGTCTTCCACCACATTAGCGCCTTCTTGGCCAATTGGAATTCTGCTAACCGTATCCATGCTGTCTTCGCACATGGGGCTGCCACAAACATTTGCTCTATTCTTTCCAACCATTCCTCAGCTCGTTCCCCTGTTTCAGTTCATTCAAAGGTTGGGGGTCGGTATGCAAGAAACTGAGTTAAGCTTAGCTCCCCTGGCAACAACTGTTGTTCGGCCGGTTCATCATCAAAAGCTGGCGGGGGTAGGGGATTCGTACGCCCCGCACTTGCATTGACGCTCACTGCGTCACCTACCTCCACGTTTGCTGCCATACTGCAACACAAGGGTTAACAACAAGATCCAAAAGCAGTTCGTAGTAATACTTCGTTAGATAAACAAAACATGTTAGCATAACATCATATACTTCATATGCGACTTATGCACAAAACATGTTCGAAAGCAAGCACCTAGCTAACTTATTGCTAAGGCTACCCTTCACTCATTCCCGGGTTATCTAACCACTGCTCTGATACCACTAATGTAGGGTCTTCCTACCTTAATATCATTTAGTACACATAAATTGGACAGAACATGCATTTATAACCTCTTAAGGGTTCCGGTTGTAGCTTGAGCTAAGGAGATTACAGGCCAAAATAAAATTTCCAAAAGCTATTTAATTACATTCCCATTAATGAATGTTAAAGCTATAGGTTTACACTACTCCTAGAGTAGAGACTATCAAAATCCTGCATCCTACATTCATCTTGCTTCCTTTAGCTCACCTCCTCAACCCGACCCTAGGCCCTCGGTCCAAAAGTGTGCCTACAGGGATAACACATCGTGAGCATATACATATTTACTTAACATTATATCAAAAGCATACAGTAATGCATAACATCCTAGTTAAGTAAAGGTTATTGGTCGTCCTTCGACTTCCTTTGTTATCCCTGACTCTTATTCATATATTAGGGCATCTTACCCCATTGTATGGCTTCTTACCATATCATAATCATCGTGTGGCATCTTACCACATGGGCATCTTACCCAATCATATGGCGTCTTACCATATCATAAACATTGTGTGGCATCTTACCACGGGGGCATCTTACCCACTCACATACTTTGGGTGGCATCTTACCACGCGGGCGTCTTACCCAATCATACACGTCGTATGACCTTATCATAAACTTCATCATCATAAACGTCATCATAAACATCATCATCATAACATCATCATAAACATCATCATCAGTAACCATCATCATAAACATCTTCATCCTAACGTCATCATAAACATCATCACAAACATCATCATCGTAACATCATCATACATATCATCATAACTATCATCATCGTAAACATCTTCATAAACATCTTCATCATAAACATCATCATAAACATCTTCATCATAAACATCATCATAAACATCATCATAATATGTAGGGTATGGTTTACCGTCCGATGCTCGTACGTCTCTTACGTACCTTAATCCCAAAAGAAGGAGAAGTCGTAGAACTTTATCTCCTTGAAGTCGTGGGTACCTGGGACGGTTCTACATAACCATACAAATTGATATTAGAAGCTAAACAATAGCCCAATACCAAAATACAACAAAATCAACATTTTTCATCTTTTGAACAGTGGCGATCGATCGCTCAAAATGAGGCGATCGATCGCCTGATTTTTCACTTAGCGGCGATCGATCGCTTAAAATGAGGCGATCGATCGCCTGATGCTCATTTGGCTACTGGACGTTGGCGATCGATCGCGCCATTTGAGGCGATCGATCGCCTATCCTCATTTTAAAAAATGTACCCCAAACTTAACATGATGTATAAAATACTCTACTTGGTGTTTTAAAAGCATTTTACAACAATGCTCTAAACTTCATCTAAAATCACATCTTCCTCATATTTAATAATTAACACAATTAAATCATGTTAATATCTTAATACCCAACATATAAATTCATTAACACATGATTCATCATATAAACATAATTAATGCCTTACTTGCAATTAATTAATTTCGGGGCATCACAAGAAACAAGTTGGCTAGGCATTCATTGTTGGGCATGTTATGCATGTGATGCATATTGTGTATAAGTATTGTACTAACATGCTTTTGAATAAGATACTCTTGTTATCTAACGGCTTATATTATGAACTGCTTTTGGTATTGTTGTTAACTTTTGTGTTACAGCATGGCTGATATTAACCCGGAGAACCCCAATGAGGAGATAGGGGATATGGACAGTAGGAATGCCAGTATCGCTCAGCTGAATCCTCTACCACCACCTGCTGTGGGCATGGAGCCCAGTGTACAGATGTTACTGCCAGGGGAGCTCAGTTTGAAGCAGTTTCTGAGTTTCCATCCGCCCATGTTTGAGGGGATTGAGTCTGGTGAAGTAGCTGAGGAGTGGTTGGAACGTATAGAGCAGATACTTGTGACTGCACCCTGTGCACGCACGGCATGGCTAAGGTTAGCCGAGTTTCAGATGGCTAAGAAGCCTGCTATGTGGTGGAAGACCACCGTGATGGAGCTGAGAGCTCTAGGTATGGCAGTTGACTGGACTGTATTCCGGACCCGGTTCCTTAACGGTATTTCTCTGCAGCTGCCAGACAATTAAATGAGGATGAGTTCAACAGTTTGAAGCAGGGTAGCATGTCAGTGTCGGACTATGCTATGCAGTATTCCTCACTGCTGAGGTATGTACCTCATATTGCTGTCAGCAGCCATGCAAAGATGAGGAATTTTCTGAAGGTATTGAGGCCAGAACTATTTGATAGGGTTATCTCCAACAACCCCAGTTCATTTGATGACGCCCTGACACGGGCAGAGTTAGAGGAGATTGCGGTGGACGCGTACAAGGATGTTGTACCCCCTTCTGTACCACCACAGAGGCCTGCTGCTGATAGTCTGAGGCCACAAGGGGATCAATTCAAGGCTCGTGGGGCCTCATCATCTTCCAAATTTAGTGGGAAGAAGTCTCAGGGTCAGAAACAGAACAATAAGGGACCCACACAGGGGAGTAAGACAGTGGGAAACAAGTGTAGTAACTGTGGAGGATGGCACTTGTCACGGGACTGTCAGGGTTGCTATATCTGTGGCAAGGTGGGCCACTTTGCTCGAGGTTGCCCCAATCGGGCAGGTCAGACAGATTCAGGGCCGAATAGGCCGAGGTTTGATGCTGGGAGGGCACCACAGAGACAGCAGTTTGCACCACGACCACAGGGAGGTCAGATGGCAGGACCGCCGCAGGGACAGGTGTATGCGCTGACCAGGGAGCAGGCTTGAGGTAGCCCCAGAGGAGGTCATTGCTGGTACGTGCCATTTATTTACGTACCCTGCACTTATATTGATAGATACATGTGCTTCCCATTCTTTTGTATCTACTGCTTTTGTGGAGGGACACCACTTGTGCTCGTCTCTGTTACCCACGCCTCTTATGGTCTCGACACCCACGGGGAAGCATGTGATTGCGGATCGGCTGTTATCTGATTGCCTCATTTATTTTGAGGGCAATGATCTGAGGGCCGATTTGATTCAGTTAGAGATGGCAGATTTGACTGCATTATCGGCATTGATGTGTTGAGCAGATACCGAGCTGTGGTAGACTGCCGGCAGAGGATTGTCCGTTTTCTGTCTGATCAGGGGTTCCAGTGGACCTTTTATGGGGACGGCTCTCGTCCAAAGATTCCGGTAATATCAGCGGTTAAGATGGCGCGATTATTGGAGCGCGGCCACACAGGTTACATCATTTATGTTGTGGATGTATCTGAGGAAAAGGAAGTGAGAGCCGAGGACATTCCGGTTGTGGCGGAGTTCATTGATGTGTTCCCAGATGAGATTCCGGGATTTCCGCCTGTCAGGGATGTGGAGTTTGCTATAGAGCTGCTGCCAGGGACATCAGCCATTTCTCGTGCCCCATACAGGATGGCACCGGCAGAGCTAAGGGAATTGAAGGTACAGTTACAGGAGCTCCTCGACAAGGGATACATCCGTCCTAGTGTATCGCCTTGGGGTGCACCAGTCTTGTTCGTGAAAAAGAAGGATGGATCGATGCGTTTGTGCATTGACTACAGGCAACTAAACAAGGCTACAGTGAAGAACAGATATCCGCTTCCGAGGATCGATGATATGTTCGACCAGCTTCAGGGTACAGAGGTGTACTCCAAGATAGACTTGAGGTCAGGCTATCACCAGGTACGGGTTAGAGCTGGTGATGTCCAAAAGACGGCTTTTAGAACTTGGTATGGGCACTATGAGTTCTTGGTGATGCCATTCGGGGGTGACGAATGCCCCTGCAACATTTATGAGCCTGATGAACAGAGTATTTCAGGAGTACCTTGATCAGTTTGTGATCGTGTTCATTGATGACATCCTGGTCTATTCTAGGAATGAGGAGGATCATGCCGATCATCTGAGGATAGTGCTCCAGATCCTCAGAGATCATCAGTTGTACGCCAAACTCAGTAAGTGTGAGTTTTGGCTGAGCAGTGTAGCCTTCTTGGGCCATATCATATCACGAGAGGGGATATCAGTAGACCCGAGGAAGATAGAGGCAGTTATGGATTGGTCTCCCCCTACTTCAGTCAGTGAGATTCGAAGTTTTCTTGGTCTGGCTGGCTATTACTGACGTTTCGTCGAGGGTTTCTCAAGGATCGCCAAGCCACTTACACAGCTGACTCAGAAGGGAGTCCCATTCTGTTGGACAGAGGCTTGTGAGCAGAGTTTCAGGGAATTAAAGCACAGACTGACTACTGCGCCAGTTCTAGTGATTCCCAAGGAGAACAAAGGATTTGTTCTTTATACCGATGCATCGCTACAGGGATTAGGGTGCGTACTGATGCAGGGCAGACATGTAGTGGCTTATGCTTCGAGACAGTTGAAGCCACACGAGACGAGGTATCCAGTCCATGATCTGGAGTTGGCAGCTATAGTGTTCGCCTTGAAGATATGGCGAAACTATTTATACGGTACCTCATTTACCATCTTCACTGATCACAAGAGCCTGAAGTTCTTGTTTACACAGGCTGAGCTGAACATGAGGCAGAGGAGATGGATGGACCTGCTGAAGGATTATGATTGTGAAATCCTATACCATCCCGGGAAAGCAAATCTGACAGCCGACGCCCTGAGTCGGAAGGTGCGGAGCACTGCAGAGGATGCCATGTGTTTATCAGCTATGTGGGCTCCTACTGCCATTTGGGATTTGATTATGATGTGTCTGCTTCACCGGTTCAGGTTTTGACTTTGTTAGCTGAACCTGTTATTTATGATCACATCAGGAAGGCTCAGGGGACCGATGTGGAGGTTCAGAGATGGATATTAGTGGTTCATTCAGGTCAGCCATCGAGATTCAGAGTGGCTGAGGACAGTTCTCTGAGACTTGGCGACAGATGGGTGGTTCCAGATACACCCGAGTTGCGTCAGGGTTTATTACAGCGAGCTCATTGCAGCAGGATGAGTATCCACCCAGGCGGGAAGAAGATGTATAAGGATCTACGCAGCCAGTTCTGGTGGAGGCGTATGAAACAAGATGTCACCTCATTTGTCAAGCGCTGTTTGATTTGTCAGCAGGTGAAGGCTGAGAGGCAGAGGCCTGGAGGTGAACTAAAGAGTTTAGAAATACCCGAGTGGAAGTGGCAGCACGTGTCTATGGATTTCATGACCCACTTACCGAGGACTATTTTGGGTTTTGATGCCATCTGGGTAGTCGTGGACAGATTGACTAAAGTGGCTCATTTCATTCCCTACTGTATGACATATACGCACTTGAGGATGGCACAGTTATATGTCAGAGATGTGGTGAGACTGCACGGGATCCCTGTTTCGATAGTGTCCGATCGAGATCCGCGGTTCACATCTCACTTCTGGGAGGGTCTGCAGACAGCTCTAGGTACAGAGTTGAGGCTGAGCACAGCCTATCACCCTCAGACGGATGGACAGACGTAGCGTACGATACAGACGCTCGAGGATATGTTGAGAGCTTGTGTGCTAGAGTTCGACATATCATGGCAGGACTCGATAGCCTTAGTGGAGTTCTCTTACAACAACAGCTACAAGGCAAGTATACAGATGGCTCCTTTCGAGGCCCTCTATGGTAGGCGTTGTAGGTCACCCTTGTGTTGGGATGACTTGGACCGTAACTCGGTTGGAGGACCAGAGTTGGTTCAGGAAATGGAAGAGAAAGTTAAGGTCATCAGAACAAAGATGAAGGCAGCTCAGGACAGACAGGCAGCATATGCCAATCAGCGGCGTAGGCCGTTGGAGTTTCAGTTAGGCGATAGAGTTTTTCTGAAGATCTCACCTTTCAGAGGCGTAGTACGGTTTGGTATGCGGGGGAAGTTGTCTCCTAGATACGTGGGGCCGTATGAGATCTTACAGCGTGTTGGTACTCTGGCGTACCGTTTGGCTTTACCGCCTTCTCTGTCGGGTATACACGATGTATTTCATGTGTCTATGCTGAGGAAGTATGAGCCGGATCCTTCACATGTGTTGCAGCCTTCAGAGGTGCAGATTGAGTCTGATGTTTCTTATGAGGAACGGCCTATCAGGATTTTGGAAAGGGCAGACCGCAGACTTTGGAACAAGGTTATTCCTATGATCAAGGTTCAGTGGGATCGTAGGGGTGTCGAGGAGGCCACGTGGGAGACAGAGCGACACATGGTGCAGTACTATCCAGAGCTGTTTTCTGGTATGCGTTTATGTACTGTTTTATTATCTGGTTAGCAGCATGTTTGATTTCGGGGACGAAATCTTATAAGTAGGGGAGTATTGTGATATCCCCGAAATGATTATGTGGGTAATCATACAATTAAAGGTTGTTAATTGTGAGCCTATGTGCTAAAGGCGTATTTTATGTGGGAGTGATTTATTTATTTTGATGATGTGGTTTAGGGAGCATGTTAGGTGTTTTTAATTATTGTGTTGATGTGGTAAAATAATAAAATATCAAGGAGAGATATTTTTATACATCGTATGAAATACCGGGACACAATTAAACACCACAAAACCACCCTACATGCAACCACCCCACCCCCACTTGGTTGAACCCACGCCCCTCCCCTGTTTTCTGGAAAGCAGAATTGACTAAGTATGCTACTTTGGACTTAGATATTTTCACATTGTCTCCTCCAAAAAGCTTCCTTCTTTTCTCTTCTTCTTGTCTGCAACGTGGTCGGTTTCAAGGAGGAAAGTGATC
The DNA here is from genome assembly GCA_907163345.1 of Haberlea rhodopensis. Taxonomy (NCBI): domain Eukaryota; kingdom Viridiplantae; phylum Streptophyta; class Magnoliopsida; order Lamiales; family Gesneriaceae; genus Haberlea; species Haberlea rhodopensis. The sequence goes on from CAJQUN010000281.1 coordinate 249,343, forward strand.
GGATTTCATTCATCCTTTCATATAGAAAATCGAAGGGCAAAAGTGGTGAGGAGTCACATGTTCTTCCCAGTTTTTAAATTCCTAGCATGCTTGTTCTTGGTAGCAGTTTCGGCATGCTAGTGTAGGTATTAAAGAAATATTGTTATGAATACTTTTATGTGATGTTTATGAGGCTCTCTGTATTTTTCCTTGAGCATGTTGCATGCTTTATGTAGAGGATTAAAGCATGTAAAGTAAGGTGTTCGAAAATCTGGGTAAGGGTGTGCCCTGTTTTCTGGAAAAATATGTGTGAGGAGTGTTTTTATGAAGGCATTATCATGCACGTTAGCTTAGGTTTTTGGTAAACCTTTGATGTGAAAATATGCATGGTAGTTTTGTGAAGCCCTTGGCATGTTTGTTCGAGCATGAGTTATGTTATATGTGGTAGATATAATAGCATGAAGTGAAGTACTCAAAAATCTGGTAATGAAATATGTAGTTCTGTTTCCGGAAAAGTTGGTTGAGTACTTGTTTAAATGATCGACGTTTATGCATGTGGGCTTATGTTTGGGGTGTAAATTTGGTATGAATACACTCGGAGTAGTGTATTGTAATTGCTAGCATAATTGTTCAAAAATGTGGTGTATGTTATATGCTAGATCGAAGGGTGTGAATACAGGTGTTCCAGAATTCTGGGTTGGTATTTCTCGAACAGGGCATCTCGATCGATCGACATTTCATCTCGATCGATCGAGCGAGGCAGAATCTTGGTTCTGATTTTAGGCGTCTTCTCGATCGATCGGGAAGAGGGGCCGATCGATCGAGAGACCCAGAATGTTGAAAAATATAAATTGTTATATTTTGTTAAAGTTTTGATATTGGATTGTAATGAGACATCTAATATTGTGTTGTACACTGGTGTAGAGCCTTCACAGGTAGCTACACAGCGCAGGGGATAGAGTCCTGCAACACACCACATTTTGGAAAGGTACGTAAGCGACGTACGGGCATCCCAACGGTAACATGTACTTATGTTTGTCTGTGTGACACATGATGAATGCAATGTGATGCATTAAGGTTATGATACATGTTATTATGCATTGTGTTGCATATTATGCATTGTTGTTGCATATTGTGATGTGGAATAAAGTGGTGTATTCCACGAGTCAGGGCGATCACAGTTAAGGTTTTAATGCTTATGCTTTACCGCTGAAAATGTGGAGCGGGAGGGGGGAGGCTCGCTTGCACATGGAGGCGAGGTATACCATACTGAGCGAGGAAGAGATACCGCTAGTATGAAGAAGCGAGTATGCGATACCGCTTGTTTTGAGGTTATGAAAGCATTAAAATAACTGATGATGACTGACTCAAGAAAAAGAGGAAATGTCATGACATTCATTTGTAAAGCCATACATTCATATAATGTGTTTTATTATGAATTATGGTACAGGGACAACCAATGGGCGTTATAAATGCAGGAAATACAGGAAGTGCTTGTGTTTAGGATTGTGCATTTATGCCTTACTTTCATATTATGTTGAATATGAATTGTTTTATGCTCACGTGTTGGGGGTTGTCTTTGTAGGTGCTTTTGTTGACGAGAACCAGGGTCGGGGTTGAAATTCTGAGCTGTAAGGAGTGCTACAGGATTAGCATGTTAGAGAAAATTTTGTATAGCTTCTACTGAGTAGAGTAAGACTATAATGTAGTGCCTTGGTAGGAATTGTGTTATTCCTTTTTGAAACATTTTGGTACTGTAATCTCTAAAGCTCAGGTTAATCAACACGATACGTTACTCTGATATATTCTCATGAATGTTTAAATTCTCTAAATTGCACCTTAGTAACTTGATGTGATAACGGGGTCTCACAATTGACATGTACCATCGTACGTTTGACGATGTTAATTGGATGTCATATGTTGACATATGCCGTCACGGGATGACGATGACATAGTTGATGTTCTATGTAGACGTGTAGCGTCGTTTTGATGATTAATACATTTATGTTATGTGTTGAGTTGTATGGTTTGAGTGCCTTTGGTGGGCACATGGTAGTGTCTGGGTCACTAATTGACGAGACCATTATGCCGAGCAAGTTGCTCGAAGAATTATTGGGTGCACCCTACAGGGATTGTACCGCATCACATATTTGGAGTATATATTGTTCGAGTAATGATACCCTTGGGTATACTCGCTGGTTTAGCTTAGGCCAAGTGATTGGTGGTAAGAGTAGTCATTGAGGAAACTACTCACTTGTTGTTGTGATCTGCGGTGGGCGTGGTCACACCCACCCTGAGGGTGTGGGATAAGTCCTAATGAGTTAGGATTGCTCCGTGGTTGAGCAAGGACACCGGGATGTCCATTATGTTTGGTGTTTTAGAGATATGTGGGTGATGACCCACAACTCGTATGGTTTGTACGGTATGGTATACCGGAATAGGACGTGTGTCACGTTGGTAAGTTGGTATGAGCCTATGGGGCCAACGAAGTGTTAGCCAGGTAGTGTTGCAGTCCTTGGTGTGCTTGTGTTAGCCATTATACTGCTCGTGTGATTCGAGTTCAGTGATGAGGACTTTTAGTAGACTCTTGTAGTCTCTTTGTGGCATGATAATTGAGGCAGAGAATACCTCACGGAGACGTTTATACGTCAAATGTTTTAAGAGGCTTGTTTTGGGACGACTCAATTTTGTTGGAAATACCAACGTGAGCGTTGACAAGTCGTTGTTAGCTCTGGTTGAGCATCTTTGCATGTGGTATGCGACGGAAGTCACAATTGAAATTGTGTGGTATAGTTAGTGGAGTGACACTACTATATTGACTTTATCTCTTGGAGAGATTTGGGTTGTACTGTCATGGAGGCAGCTAGTTTTGGTGGAGGGTTGATTGTGAATCAACCAGGGTAAGCCCTACTAGTGTTGGACTAGGTAATGGCTTCGTACTTCCAGTGAGACGTTCGAGGAGACGTCTCTGGGGTGATGCTCGAGTGTGGAGTACTATGACAATGGTACAGGGCATCGTTGTTTGAGTATACATGGCGTATACGAGTTTCGATTTGATGATAGTGGCTTCGATGCACTATTCTGAACCAATTGCATATTTTGGTTCCGATATATATGTTGGTATGTATATCCAGTTTTTTTTTCCGGACGGTGGTTCGAGGTTGGAGGGTCATGGATTCATGACACTATCCTTGTGAGAAAGGCAGTGTTGATATACCTGCCGGTTGAATCTTTTGGGAGATTCATTGCTTTGGTTGTGTGGTGTTGATGTTGAAATCACACCCTTTGGCTTTGGTCTGTTGACCACTATTCTCCGTGGAGTGAGAATAATCGAGGCTTGGCAGTAGGTTTTGGGACTTTGGGTATGCTTGGAGATACCCGAGTCTATTGCTTTGAGTGTGCCTGTTGTCTTGGTGCTTGGACATGTATACCCGTGTGTGTATACGAATGTCAACTCTATTTCGTTCCTTGTTGACCGTCGGATTAGTGTGCTTGGTTTGATGAATCTCCGGTGGGAGATTGTGGCAATTTGAGATTGGTAATCTCGATGGCACGATGTATTCTGAGGAATAATCATGAGGTCCGTTTGACTTCCCCTGAGGAGGGATTGTCGTGTTTTGGGAACCATGGTAGTTCTTGTTGGATAATTCGATAGCCTTCCTGTTTTAGGATTGTTGAATCCCAGGATAATTGAGGGATGGCCAGGATTCGGATTGTTTAGTATCACGGTCGACTCGCGTTTGGGAATGCAATTGTTCGTCTTGCATGTCCCCTGTGGAACTCGAGACCTTGTAGAGTCTCGATAGTGTGTTGGACCAAGATGGGACTTCTTGGAAAACATGGTTGTAGACATCTGTAGTGATGTGTTTTGTGTGGATTGGTGACCGTGGTTTACCCGATTCGGATTGCAAGTGGTGCAATTACTCCTTTGGAGGAGATGGACCGGGAAGCGAAAACCGGATTTTCTGTGAGTATACTGTTGTATACTAATGGTCCACATCATGACGATGCGTGTCAGGCATCGTGGACGATTGGTGGATATCATGGAGAGATATCTATGTTAGAACCAATGGTGTTTTGATTGATTTGCAGTCTTGATGGATTGACTTTCGGGACGATTCACATCGAGGTAAGTTATTATCTTTCGGGTTTATATTAGTTTTGGCATTTGCTCTATTGTAGAGCTTGATGCGAGATTGGTGTTCTCGCAGTTAATGATTCGATTCTATTGTGGTCCAGAATCGGAGTTGTGGCTTTACCTTGTTGTGTAGTCCTGGTGCTACGTAGAGTATGCCGGTGCAAATTTCGAGGACGAAATTTTATTAGTGGGGGATAATTGTGATGTCCGGGGATTTATGGTGTTAATCCCGGTGTGGTATTAATCCTTGATGGATTTTTAATTGTGGCAATTAGGATAATTACGGTTTGGCATCTCCCGAGGTTGTTAAATCGGGCATTTGGGATCGTTGGATCCAAAGGTTGAGATTGTATTCTCATTTCGGTGGAACCTAGTGGTTGGGGTCCGGGGTGCGTTTGTTGGGGGCCTGTATGAGAATCTGATGTTGGAGACAGAGTTTTTGAAAACAGATGATTTTTAATGAATCGTGATGTATTTGTGGATGTGTTGGTATTTTGGAGCATTTTTGCTATATATACCAGTTGGACTCGGGATTCAGTCATTGGGAATCCATTTCTCTCCTCTCCTCCCCCCTCTCTCACGCCACCTTCACCCCAAACCCTTCCCTTCCCTTTGGTTGAAGAAAAATCGATAGAACTCGATTTAGGAGCCGGTTTTTCTCAAAGATAATCAGGTATTAATCTTCCCCTCGTCATTGTCTTCGATTTGGTAGTAGTTTTGTTGATTTTGGTTGAGTTTTGAGGTTGGTATGGGTTGGGTGATTTTGATGAAAATCTTGAAATCTTTTGGGTTTGTTTTAATTCAAGTCTATCACCCTTCTTGGGGGTCCTTGGATGTTGTTTTGTTGTGGTTTTGAGTTGGGAGGAGTTGGGGTATGTATTGGGGAGGTTTCAAGCTTTTAAAAATGGTGGGTTTCGAGTTGCAGGGCATGGCGATCGACCGCCCATAGCAGGCGACCGATTGCATGCAGGCAGTACGCTTTTCAGCTTTGTGGCGATCGATCGCCACTTTTGGAGCGATCGATCGCCTCGCGCCAGTAAGGTCTGGCGATCGATCGCTATATCGAGCGATCGATCGCCAAGGGGCTAGCGATCGATCGCCCGGTATAGCGATCGATCGCCAGCATGTGATTTGTGGTTTTCTTGGCTATTTCGTGGGATTTTGGAATTACGACTTAAATGGTCGGCTTCCGGGGCAATGTTCTCATTCCAATGGGAATGCTAGACTTTTAAAATGGTTGGTTGGAGCCAAGTAAATTAAATGGAATTCTCGGATGAATTCTTGGCTATCTTTTTAAACTTATAAAGTGAGTTATTTTGGGTATTATGCATGCTTAGCCGGGGGGGCTTTTATTTTGGTAATCGTCATGGATTGACGATATGATTGGGAATCTTGAACGTGCTTGGACACGTGGTTGCATGCTTATACTTGATTGTGAGTTGTTTTTGTGTTGTAGCACATACCTCTCGAGGTAAGGAACTCAAGCAAAGTTTGGACTCAAGCTACGGAATGATAAGGTATGTATGCTTTACGAGCATAGCCCTTTAATATAATTGCAATTGTTGAGTGCTTGGTACACTGTATTGCAATGAATGTGTGTGGAAATGCATGACACATGGTATTAGCAATAAACGGAGATTGAAATGCATGGTTTATTGTACTTGCTTCAAATGTCTATATATGCATTGAGAATTGCATGGTGCCGCTTTTGAGCGAGCAATGATTGGGATGTTGTCGCCTGTGAGCGAGCATCGATTATGACGCCGCTGCCGTCGAGCATGCGTGGAAATGGAATGCCGCTATTGTAGAGCGAGCAATGAATTAGAGCTATGAAACCATAAGTGAGAAACATGGATTGTCTATAATCATTGTTTAATGATTTGATGTTATTGATTATGACATTGGTATATGGCTTATAGAATTGTTAATCAATGTAATGATTAACTGGCATTTGGGAATTTGATGGTTTCAGTGTTTTGAGAACAGGGACAGTACAGGAAACCCCAGATGAGGATGATGTCATCCAGGGAGTATATTTTGTATTTCATAGCATTTACATTGTTGTAAATTATGAATTGTATTGTTGTGGTTATTGGATTGGGATATTGGTATGCTCACCCCGTGTGGGGGCTGTCTCTGTTGGGGCAGGTGGTAAAGGTGTAGCAGCACCTTTGGAGTTGAGCTCGGGCTGTTGATTGAAGTACTTCCAGGATTGAGGTACCAGAGCTGGATGGACAGGCGCTCAGATCAAGAGTCGAGATTGAGTTGCGCTTGAGAGGTGTTTCCAGGATCGAAGCACCAGTAACGGTATCCAGCAGACGGTTTTATACATTAGATACACGCTCATTCATTGGGTACTCTTATGTGAGTACATATTACGTGTATATGGAATGTATAAACGGGCTACGGCTCTTCTCAGTTCATTTATGGTTTGCACGCAATTAGATATAGAATTGCTAAATGAACTAAGAGTGTGTTAGTGTATTATGAGGGTGCATTCTATATGGATAATCATGGTTGGGGAATTTGAATATTATGTGGTTTAAATGCAAGAAATTTTCTGGATAGCATATGGTGTTACACTTGCATATGGTTTTTCCCCTGATAGTATGATTATATGCACTAATGATATGGCTTAATACACTAATAACGGGTTAAGGGCACGGGGGTCCTTACAGTATGTGTACCTAATGAAGCATAAGCATGAAACCTTTGAAAAGTTCAAAGATTTCAAGAATGAAGTACAAAACCAACTTGGCAAAAGTATCAAAATCCTTCGATCAGATCGAGGAGGTGAATATTTAAGCCAAGAGTTTCATGACTATCTAAAGGAGTGTGGAATAGTCCCACAACTCACTCCTCCATATACTCCACAATGAAATGGTGTATCCGAGAGGAGAAATCGAACCTTGTTAGACATGGTTAGATCAATGATGAGTCATGCAGATCTTCCGATATCGTTTTGGGGACACGCTCTAGAAACAGCGATTTTCTTACTGAACCGTGTTCCATCTAAATCAGTGGAAAAGACACCATATGAGATATGGACTGGGAAGCGTCCTAATATGTCTTTTATGAAGATTTGGGGTTGTGAGGCTTTCGTTAGACGTCACGCCACTAACAAACTTGGACCCAAATCTGATAAGTGTTTATTTGTGGGGTATCCTAAGGAAACGAAAGGATACTATTTCTATTATCCCACCGAGAACAAAGTAATTGTTGCTCGGACTGGTGTATTTCTTGAAAGAGAATTTATTTCTAGAAAAACCAGTGGGAGAAAAATAGAACTTAGTGAAGTTCAACCACAAGAAAACACTGAACATGAGATTGAGATGGAAACAGAGCAGGCACCACAAACTGTTGTAGAAAAAGTACCTGCTCAAGAGACACAAGGCCAGCGTAGGTCTGTAAGAGAACACCGGGAGCCACAGAGATATGGACTTCTTGTGACTCAACAAGGTGACTTACTACTTATTGATGAGGATGAGCCGTCATCTTATCAACAAGCTATAATGGGCACTGATTCTGAGAAATGGCAAGAGGCCATGAAATCTGAGATGTAATCCATGTATGCAAACCAAGTATGGACTTTGGTTGATCCACCTGAAGGGGTACGACCCATAGGGTGCAAATGGATTTTCAAGAAAAAGACCGATATGGATTGTAATGTACAAACCTATAAAGGTCGGCTGGTTGCAAAAGGATTCAAACAAATTCATGGTATTGACTATGATGAAACCTTTTCACCAGTGGCCATGGTTAAATCCATAAGGATCTTACTTGCAATAGCTGCATTTCATGATTATGAAATCTGGCAGATGGATGTCAAAACAGCTTTCCTTAATGGAAATCTGCTCGAGGATGTGTACATGACACAACCCGAGGGTTTTGTCGATCCAAAGGATGCTGGAAAGATATGCAAGCTACAACGATCCATTTATGGATTGAAGCAAGCTTCTCGGAGTTGGAATCTTCGTTTTGATGATGCAATCAAAGAGTTTGGTTTTATCAAAAAGTAGATGAACCTTGTGTCTACAAGAAGGTCAGTGGGAGCGTAATCATTTTCCTAAAGTTGTATGTACTTCTCATTGGGAATGATATCCTTGCCTTACAATCTGTAAAGATTTGGCTAGGGAATTGCTTTTCGATGAAATACTTGGGAGAAGCCACCTATGTATTAGGAATCAAGATCTATAGAGATAGATCGAGAAGGCTTCTTGGCCTAACTCAAAGTACATACATAGACAAAGTGCTTAAAAGGTTTAGCATGCAAGAATCAAAGAAAGGATTCGTGCCTATGACACATGGTATATATCTCTCGAAGGAACAGTGTCCTTCAACACCAGATGAGAGACAACGCATGAGTAAGATTCCATATGCGTCAGCTATTGGATCTATCATGTATGCCATGATATGTACTCGTCCCGATGTATCGTATGCTTTGAGCACGACGAGCAGATGTCAAGTTGATCCAGGTGAAGGTCACTGGATTGCAGTCAAGAACATCCTGAAGTACTTGAGAAGGACTAAGGATACATTCTTGATTTATGGAGGTGAGGAAGAGCTCAATGTAATGGGTTACACTGATGCAAGCTTCCAAACTGACAAAGATGATTTTCGATCGCAATCTGGATATGTGTATTGCCTAAATGGAGGTGCTGTGAGCTGGAAGAGTTTAAAGCAAGAAACAGTAGCCGACTCTACAACGGAAGCTGAGTATATTGCTGCCTCGGATGCAGCAAAGGAAGCTGTTTGGATTAGGAAGTTCATTTCTGAACTTGGAGTGGTGCCTAACATTAAAGATCCGATAGAACTCTATTGTGACAACAACGGAGCGATCACATTGGCTAAGGAACCTAGATCTCACCAAAGATCCAAGCACATACTTAGGCGTTTCCATTTCATTCGAGAAATCGTTGAAAGGGGAGATGTTAAAATATGCAAAGTACCAACAGATGATAATGTATCTGACCCATTGACGAAGCCACAGTCACAGCAGAAGCATGATCGTCATACTAGATCTCTAGGCATTAGGTATATGTCTGAGTGGTCTTAGTGCAAGTGGGAGATTTGTTGGGATATGCCCTAAGACAAGTCATTAGATGATTGTTTTGACATACAATTTGTTGGGATATGCCCTAAGACAAATCATTAGATGATTGTTTTGACATACAATGTTTATGATTTTATGAATGGCAATTCATTATTATATAATATTCTTTTAACTGTGCAATGTGAATTAATATATATGTTAATGTCCTTAGAATAATATTGTATTATTCTTAAAGATGTCCCTAGTCAAGTGTTATCATGAATAGGGATAATGATAATACGTAGAGACTAGTATGTGTTGATCGATGAATTGTTCATTGATATGAGATATCAAATCAACATATGGGTACATGTTAGAGAACGATGTACTGGACAGACCCACCATGAGAATGCAACATGGATAGTTATATGATCGTCATATGCAATTCTCATAGTGATAATAATGTATGTAATCCTTACGACTTGTGATCATCAGAGATCCCAACATAAGGAGTTATGTATCTTGATATCGTCAAACGTTACCCGTAATAGGGTAAACTATAAAGGCGACTATTGGATACACTAGGAATTATGTAGAGGGATGTTGACATGATCGAGATAGGATTTGTCCCTCCTATATAACAGGAGATGTGTTTGGCCTTGATCAAGTGAGAACTAAAATGCATGGCCATACTCGAATAAGTCGATATGAGATATCAAGCTTATTCGTTTATTCTAGTTTTACTTGGGGATCAAGAAATAGAGATTGAATATACGAGTATGACTATTCCATGACTTGTGTTCAATCTAAACACAAAGGACAAAGGGATTAAGTTACATGGTTAATATTATCACAAGTTCTAAAGGTTATGTCGAGTCATTGACATTCTTGTAATTTGGGTAGCCTTGATGTGTTGCTAGAGACCGCTCTTAGCTTGTAAACGTAAAATGAGATTTTATGTCACTGCCAACATTACAAGATCCTATCGGGTCGCACAAAAGATTAAATCGATAAGGGAAATTGAATTCATTGGATGAATTAATTAATTAAGAAGAGTCTTAATTAAGTGATTAAAAGGTTTTAATTAAATCATGGGTTTGGGCCCATAAGACTTTAAGAAAGTCTTGAACCTTAATTAAAAGCCTTATAATATAAATACAAGGTTTTGATTAATTGTTAATCATACTTTCATATCATACTTTGATATTAAAAAAAAACTAGCCACTAAAACCTTGAGCTCTCGGCCACCTCAAGAGGGTGACCTAATCGCCGCCGCCTCACTCTCCATCTCTCGGCCGTCGCCGCCGCTAGTTAGGGAAGGAGATCGGTTGCCTTTAATTGGTTTTGATCCGTGGTTTTGGTTTTGATTCAAGAATAAGTCTAGCAACTTATTCTTGAATATCCATTTTCGATTTGATCGTGTGGATACCGTAGAGGCAAGACCTTGGAGGTGTTGCTTGTGACTCGGAGTTCGTTGGACGTGCTGCTCTGTGGAATCTGCTCAAACACGCTACAAGGGTGAGAATTTTGTAAACCTTTATCCGATATGATATCCTATGTATAGATCCATTGTTCTAGTAATCCAATTTTTTTATTCCGCTGCGTTGTATGCTCTAAGGATTACTTACACAATGTTTATGATTTTATGAATGGCAATTCATTATTATATATTATTCTTTTAACTGTGCAATGTGAATTAATATATATGTTAATGTCCTTAGAATAATATTGTATTATTCTTAAAGATGTCCCTAGTCAAGTATTATCATGAATATGGATAATGATAATACGTAGAGACTAGTATGTGTTGATTGAAGAATTGTTCATTGATATGAGATATCAAATCAACACATGGGTACATGTTAGAGAACGATGTACTGGACAGACCCACCATGAGAATGCAACATGGTTAGTTATATGATCGTCATATGCAATTCTCATAGTGATAATAATGTATGTAATCCTTACGACTTGTGATCATCAGAGATCCCAACATAAGGAGTTATGTATCTTGATATCGTCAAACGTTACCCGTAATAGGGTAAACTATAAAGGCGACTATTGGATACACTACGAATTATGTAGAGGGATGTTGACTGATCGAGATAGGATTTGTCCCTCCTATATAATAGGAGATGTGTTTGGCCCTTGATCAAGTGAGAACTAAAATGCATGGCCATGCTCGAATGAGTCGATATGAGATATCGAGCTTATTCGTTTATTCTAGTTCTACTTGGGGATCAAGAAATAAAGATTGAATATACGAGTATGACTATTCCATGACTCGTGTTCAATCTAAACACAAAGGACAAATGGATTAAGTTACATGGTTAATATTATCACAAGTTCTAAAGGTTATGTCGAGTCATTGACATTCTTGTAATTTGGGTAGCCTTGATGTGTTGCTAGACACCGCTCTTTGCTTGTAACGTAAAATGAGATTTTATGTCACTGCCAACATTACAAGATCCTATCGGGTCGCACAAAAGATTAAATCGATAAGGGAAATTAAATTCATGGGATGAATTAAATAATTAAGAGGAGTCTTAATTAAATGATTATAAGGATTTAATTAAATCATGGGTTTGGACCCATGAGACTTTAAGAAAGTCTTGAACCTTAATTAAAGTCTTATAATATAAATATAAGGTTTTGATTAATTGTTAATCATACTTTCATATCATACTTTGATATCAAAAACCTAAACCTAGACAAAACAAGCTCTCGGCCGCCTCCTCCAAGCCGTGAACATCACCGCCGCCGCCGTGTGGTTTCTTAGTGGTTTAAAGGCGGTTGTCGATCGGTTTTGAACCGAGTTTTGGTTTTTGGTTCAAGAATAAGTCTAGCAACTTGTTCTTGAACATCCCTTCCTGATTTGATCGTGTGGATACCGTTGAGGCAAGACCTAGGAGGTGTTGCTCGTGACTCGGGATCGTTGGACGTGGTGCTCCGTGGAATCTACTCAAACACGCTACAAGGGTGTGACCTTCATAAATCCTTTATCCGATATGATAACCTATGTATAGATCCGCGGTTTAGTAATCCAAAATTTTATTATTCCGCTGCGTTCCATGCTTGTTGGATTACTTACAGCGAGCAGTAGGCTTTTCTTCGAGGTAGCGATCGTTCGCCACCTTTGAGCGATCGATCGCCTCGATCCAGTAAGGTCTGGCAATCGATCGCTATATCAAGCGATCGATCGCCAAGGGGCTAGCGATCAATCGCCCGGTATAGCGATCGATCGCCAGCAGGTGATTTTTGTTTTTCTTGGCTTTTTCGTGGGATTTTGGATTTGCGACTTAAATGGTCGACCCCCGGGGCAGCTAGACTTTTAAAATGGTTTGGTTGGATACAAGTTAAATTAAACGGAACTCTCGGTTGAGTTTTTGGCTATCTTTTAAACGTTTTAAATGGAATATTTTTTGGGTGTTATGCATGCCTAGCCGGGGGCTTTTATTTTGGTAATTGTCATGGTTTGACGATGGGTTTTGAGGTTGCTAACGTACGTGGGCACGTGATTGCACGCTTTTACTTGATTGTGAGTTGTTTATGTGTTTTAGCACATATTTCTCGAGGCATGGAACTCAAGCAAGGTTTGGCTTGGACTACGGAAACTTAAGGTACGTGTAACGTACGAGCATGACCTTAATTATATTATTGCAATTATTGTGCATGAGATAGATGAATGGTAAGGGTTATTAGTCGATGCTTAGTACATTGTGTCTTGCTTAAATTGGTTAATGGAAACGGGACTGGGGTGTGTTATGTTGATTGGTCTTTTGTAATGTATGGTGCCGCTTTGGAGCGAGCAATTGTCGTGATGTGGTCGCTATGGAGCGAACATCGGTAAGTGATGCCGCTACTTTTGAGTGAGCGAGGAAATGTGGCTTTTGACTAGATATCTAGGATATCTGTATTTATTTCCTTATTGATATTGAATTGGAACAGGGACATAGTTAATCAATATATTGATTAACTGGATATTTGGAATTTGATGCTTTTGGTTGTTTTGAGAACAGGGACAATACAGTGGGATCCCGGATGAGGATGATACCATCCAGGGAGTATCATATATTTTCATGGCATTTACATTTTGTAAATTATGAATTGTAATATTATGATTTTTGGATATTGTGTATGCCCTTTTTATATATTACGTACACATAGGCTTATTCGATGCTCATGTGTGAGCAATAATTATGTGTAAATGTGTTGTATAAAGAGGCATGGGCCTTTCTCTTTTCATTATATGTGTGAGCAACTCAACTAGGGAATTGCTAGATGAATTGAGATTGTGATTAGTGTATTACATAGGTGCATGATGCGTTAAATTGTCTTAATTTGGGAAATCGGATATTGCATGGAATGGAATAGATGAAGCAAGAAAATTTTATTGGTGGCATTGTGTGCCACGTTTATATGTAGTTTCCCTTTACACGTGATTGAATGCACCAAATGCATGGCTTAATGCACTAATTGTGGGTTAAGGGCACGGGGGCCCTTACAATGGGAGTGACATCTACGTTGGAATCAGGAATCATTCGAGTAGCTAGAAGTTAGAGTTAACTGACTACTATTGGGTGGTTAACATCGATGTATGCTGACGTCTTTTTAAGATTGTAATGGTTTGAGAGGATTACTCCATTCCAGAATTGTTGCGAGGTCGGTGTCCACGCAGTTGGTGTGTCGTTCATGATGCGCTCATGACTCGACGAATTGAATATGTTGGGATTGTGTGGTCTTGGCAGTACGTGGGGTACTCCTGTGCTAATTTTGAGGATGAATCTTATTAGTGGGGGATAATTGTGACGCCCCGGAATTAATGGTGTAAATATCGGTGTAGTATTGATCCTTAATGAATTTTAATTATGACAATTATGAATTAATTACGGTGTTTGGACTCCCGAGAATTTTAAAATCTGGTATTTGGGGTAGTTGCACCCAAGGGTGAGATTGTATTCTCATCGTGGTAATAAACCTTGGAATTGGGTTTTTGGTGGGATCTGGGGTCTGGGGTGTTTTATGTTGGAGCTGGTAGTGGAAATTGAGATAGAGAGGTAATTATTGAACACATATAATTTTTAATGAGTCATGATGTATTTGTGGAGGATTCGTGATTTTTGAGCCTTGGTACTATATATACCAAGTGGACTCGATGTTCAATCATTTTTGGTATTTCACTTCTCTCTCTCTCTCGTACGTTTCCCTCCCCAAACCCATTTCCCTTCCCCTTTTCTTCTTTGGAGCAAAATCGTTGGAGGCTCGATTTCAGAGCGGGATTTCTTGAAGAAAGTTTGTAATCGTCTTTCCCTCGTCTTTGTCTTCGATTTGATAGTGGTATTGTGGTTAATGGTTAGGATTTGGGTTGGATTTGGAATTTGAGAATTTTTTGTTAAATTTCAAATTCTATGTAGAAAAGAAGACTTTCTAAGATTATGAGAACAACTTCACACTTAAGCTTATATTGCAAGAAAAAAGTACACACACATATATATATATACATATATATATATATATATATATACATATATATATACATATATATATATATATATATATCATTACGGTTTTTTTTTAAAACTAATTTGTAAAATAATTGATATTTCAAAAATACATCGAAATACAAAAGAGTACAAAAATACTCTAAACCGTCCTCTCAGAGGGCGGCTACTCAACGTTGAGTAGCCGCCCCCTTGGGAGGCGGCTACTCCATATAATTCGATATGTGTGGCTATTAATCCATACAAACCATACTCATACCAATCCAAACCCACTTTACTCCATTTAATTGATACCTACTTCATACCAATCAAAATCCAACTACATAATTTAATTGATTCCTACTCCATTAATTGATACCAATGAAATCCATCTATAAATTCATATCCATTCTGAAAATATTATATACCTTACAACCTTTTCTTTCTCCTTGTTCCCTGCTCAGAGCTTTTGTTTCTCACGAATAATCCATTACTCTCTATTCATCAACCTACATAGGTGAGTTAATTATTAAAAATCTTTTATATTTTTTTTATATTATTTTTATTATTTTTTTGTCTTTAAAACGCCCATTATTAAAAATCTTTTATGTGATTTCTACGTTCATTATGTTTTTAAACATGTACGTATAATAAATTGTTATTAATATTTTAAATGGTTGTTCATTATTATTTATAAACATGTACGTATAATAAATTTTTATTAATATTTTAAATGGTTGATATATGTGTTATTTTTTTATTATTTTTAGGATGGCGTTAAACCGAGGTCCCGAAGATTCAACTGTATTATATCTACAATCTACGCATATCTCGAGTGCTGTTTGTTCCGAGAATATTGATAGTAATTTAAAAGTGAAGCGTACAGATAACCTTATCTGGGGGTTGTATAATGAGAAAGTGATACACGGTGTTTGGAGGCATATCATTGATATGGGATTTTACGGTGTTTTACAATCTGGCTATTGTATGTACGATAATCATTTGATTACCGCTCTTGTTGAACGATGGCGGCCTGAGACCCATACATTTCATTTTAGATTTGGTGAGGCGACCATTACTTTACAAGATATTTCAATAATTTGGGGTCTGAAAGTTGATGGTGAACCAGTAACTGGGGTAGATGATTCACGACGTGTGAAAGAATGGCAAGAAACATGTATTGAGTTACTGGGATTTGAGCCTGCCGAAGCAAAATTTAAAGGCGGTCACCTAAGAATGAGCGCTCTAGACGAGCACTGCCGAGTTAATCCTATCTCTGATATGAGCTCAGAGATGGATGTAATAAAGTACACTCGGTGTATAGTTTTGATGATTATATGTGGAATTTTGCTTCCAGATTATAATAGTATCGCTGTAAAACTCATGTATTTGCAGCTACTTGAAGATTTGGAAGAGGTAAACACATATAGTTGGGGCAGTGCGGTATTGGCTTACTTATACCGTGAAATGTGCAATGCATCAACCATAGGAAAATGCACTATCAATGGCCCTTTGTATATTTTGCAGGTATATGTAATATTTTTCTCTCACTAATAATATCTTATCCGTTTATTATTTTAAAATAGTTTTTATGTTTATTGGCAGATTTGGGCATGGAGTAGGATAAAATGTTTGAACCCTGACCGACAGTTAAAAACTTTGATTGTCCCTGAGAATGTTCCTGTTGCTCCCTACGGTGCACGGTAATAATTAATTATTGTTATTGTATACTAATATTAGAATGATAAAACATTACAATATTTAACATTTTTTATTATAGGTGGAACACTTTGTTTCGTCACACCCATATAGCAACACATTCGGTCAGAATTATACGACATTCTCTCGATCAAATGAGTAATGACGAGGTAAACTTAAATTATGTAATTGATTTTTGAAAATTTATGTCGATTTCAATATATTGATTGACCCATTTTTTTAATTTTAACAATGTGCAGTTTAACTGAATCGTGTATGACACAAAGGCCACTGATGTTAACTCCATTATTACTACCTATAATAATGATATTTGGAGAAGCGTTTGCCCTCTTATCTGCTTCCAAATAGTGGAGATTCATCGTCCTAACCGGGTGATGCGACAATTCAATATATGTCAATCAATTCCATCACCTGCACTTGACGGTAATGAGCTACATGATGTCACCCGAACTGGTCATCGTAATATGGATTGGGCAAAATGTCACAAAATACATCTTCGGACGTGGCGTAGGAGGCTAAGAAATGTCTCCACTGGTGAACCATGTGGTAGGTCAAACTCAACAGACGATGACTACATGTAGTGGTACGAGAGAATCACTGTAAGGGTTATATCGCCTCGCGTAATGGGATTGGTTTCCACCCAGTTGTTGGATTTGCGCATGGCACATCATCTGGTGGTTTTTCTCCTGCTGGCCCATCTGGTGGTTTTTCTCCTGCTGGCCCATCTGTTGGTTTTGACACTGCTAGCCCGTCCAGTGGTGTTGACACTGCTGGCCCGTCCGGTGGTTTTGATGCTTCCGGTGGATTTGATGTTATTGGGGCATCCGATGGATTTGCATCATATGCTGGCCCATCCGGTGGATTTACATCATATGCTTGACGATCCGGTGGATTTACATCATATGCTGGCCCTTCTGGTGAATTTCCAGCGTATGCTGGTCCTTCTGGTGGATTTCCATCGTATGCTGGTCCTTCTGGTGGATTTGATAGTGCTGCTGGTCCATCTACTGTTTTCGATAGTGCAGGGTATTATACTCCACAGCCCCCACAGGCTCACCACAGGTTGAAAATTACACATCTGTAATGGGTTTCGAATACCAAAGAAATTTGGAGGAGTTGCAACCATCGAGAAACATTCCAACACCTATCCAGTTTCCGAGTTATTCTGATGAAAATATATCTCAAGTAACTAGGATTGCAACACAGCAGAATGATCCTAGTAATACTGGTCCACGTAGAGGACAACGAAATCGTAGACAACGTCATTGTGGAACCGGTGGCCAACTGTAGTTATATGATTATGTATATTACTATATTTGTCACGTTTAATATGTATATATATATATATATATATAATTTTACATTGATTTTTATCACCAAAATTACCAAAATTCGCTAGGCGTAATTACGCCTCAAAGTAGGCGTAATTACGCCTCAAAGTAGGCGTAATTACGCCTCAAGAATTCCTTCAGAAAAAATTGCCGTGAGCTAGGCGTAATTACGCCTCAAAGTAGGCGTAATTACGCCTCTTGAATTCCTTCAGAATACAAATTGCCGTGAGCTAGGCATAATTACACCTCATAGTAGGCGTAATTACGCCTGTTGAATTCCTTCAGAAGATCAATTGCTGTGAGCTAGGCGTAGTTACGCCTCAAAGTAGGCGTCTTTACGCCTGTTGCCATGATTGATAATGTAAATTCTTGGCTTCAATTCATCCGTTCCTTCCGTCATTTGCACCCTTTTAGTCCACAAAACATGTAATAAAATAAGAAGAAATATAAGTGTATAAAATACACTTATCACACATACCATAAAAATATAATTAATTTGACCTCTCAACATTATGTAATTGTCTCTCCCTAACAACAGGTCTATCCATCTCGTTTCTCAAACGATTCGTTCTATTTCTGCCGACTCTTCTTCTTTCACGTCTTACAGGATTGTGGTTCAATTCAAACGTGGGTGGATCCCAGTATCGGATGTCTGTAAGAGGATTAAATTTTCCCATGTAGGTTGCTGAGTATTGAGACATGCTATACCATGGTTGAATAAGTGTGGTAGGATCCAACGAATGATATTTGGCAGTACAAATAGCATGGGAACATGGAATTCCAAAAATCGTCCATTTACCACAGGAACACTCATTTGTTGATATTCTTACAACTTGAACATGTTGCCCTCGACCTGGTCTTCCACCGGTCGCAACCGAAGCAGTTTGATCACGTACATCATATCGGGTAACACGATGCTCAATTGATTTTCTTGACCATTGTTCATATTTTTGATATGCATAATCGGGCCAGGGCTGATTGTTGTGAATCATACGTTGAGTTTTGGTGACACGTTGAATAAAGTATTGAACGCACCTTTGAAGGGTCAATTGTACTATCGCGGAAATAGGTAGTCTTCGAGCACCCTTCAACACACCATTTAAGCATTCTGACATATTAGTAGTCATTACCCCACGCCGCCAACCTCCATCCTGGGCTAAAGTCCATTTCTCCTTTGAAATTCCTGCCAAATATCTATATGCCAGAATATTTTTGTTTTTGATTGCCTCCATTGTGGCATCAAACTTACAATTGTGATGTTGTGTGCCTGCTTCCCAGCATAGATCTTTCAAATGGATATTTTTAAACTTTGAATTAAAATTGGAGCACACATGTCTTAGACAGAAACGGTGCACACCATTAGGAGGTTGAAAAAGTGGTAGATCCTCAACTGCGCGCACAATTCCCTTATGCCTATCTGAAATAAGACATACACCGGTTACACCACGTATAACATGTCGACCGATATTCTCTAAGAACCATTCCATGAGTCGTATGTTTCTTCATCAACAATCCCGAACGCTAACGGTAATATCTGATTGTTGGCATCCAGAGTGACGGCGATCAACATTTTATGCTTATACTTGGTGTACAAATGAGTACCATCAACACTAATGATTTTGCGACAGTGTTGAAACCCATCTATGCATGGCTTGAAAGCCCAAAATACATAATTCAATGTATTCACTGTTCGATTGTTAGATCTTAAATGCCTCCAATCCACAATTGTTCCAGTATTATACTTTGACAACGCACCCATGTATTTTGGAAGTAGACGCACGGAGCTCTCCCATGTACCGTAAACATTTTCCACCGCACGTTGCAAACTTCTCCATGCCTTCATATACGAGATATCATAGCCATATTTATCTTTTACATTCTCCCGTACATACTTAATCTCATACGAAGGATCACATCGTACAATCCCCAACAATGTATTTGCCACCATATTACTGTCCAAGTTGTGGTGGTCTATGCCAACATTACTCGAAATACATGTATGCGGACCACCATACTTCGTTAATTTCCAAAAACCCAATTTTGGCTTCAGAGACGCTCGAAGACCCCATCTACACCTTACGTCAGGAGAAGTCTTTTTGCACCGTAATTTCCATAGAGTACGTGTGATTTCCACAACACAATACTCACGCCTGACAACTCTAACAGAGTAATCTTTCACAGATGCAATCAAATCTTTCTTATCCTTAAAAATCATGTTCACGGACAGCTCTCCTACCTCCGGGTTGTAATATCGAGTCCGCGATCCAGAAGGTACATCAAACGAATCAGGAACCTGCTCTTCGTTGACCGCATTAAAAAATGGTGGCATTTCAATCGTGCTTGGCAAATATGGTGCGTCTTGCATATGTCTCCGACCATAAGGTGGTTCGTTGGATGTTGTCTCTTCACCGGGAAATGCATGGACATTATCATCGTCTTCATCATGCATCTCATCAGCCTCATTACCGTGTTCTCCAGAATCACTCGATGAATTATCGGGTTCACTATCACTCATGTAAACATCTCGATGACTATCTCCGTGTACGTCATGTGTGGCTGGCCCATCAGTTGCTGCTAACATAATTGTATGCTCCGAACCACCAACATCAGGATCAAATACATCATGAATTTGTGTAATTTCTTCTCGTAATCCCCAAACTTCTGATGTGTTTGGCCAATATGTAGGATTTTCTTCAGAAGAGGCGGTTATATATTGATCCCAAGGTCCACTTCCATGCTCGAAATAAGGATAATTTTGTTGCTCAACATCTCGACCGCTTGAAGTAGAAGGTTGATCATGGACCACCATATTGCTCAATCCTTCAGTGACATATGGAAGATTTGATTCTGGCCCTTGAAGATCAAAATCATGATTAATTGCCTCATATCGACGTACAAATGCAGCATCTGCATATTGGGACATTCCATTATAAATTGTAGAACATCATCATCTACAATATCGATTGGTATTTCATTCCAAGAAAATTTCTCCATGAATGCATATTTGGTTGACAATTTGATATTAAACATCGTTGGGTCGATGTTTAACTTTCTATGTGCTAGTTGAATCAAATCAAATAAAATAATAGAACGAGAAATTCTAATCGGTCTGACTGGTGGAATGCTATATTCAACCGATCCGTTTCCAATAATAGTATTACCACCAAAATATAGCAGCATGGAAATCGAATCCATTTTGAACAAACTAAGAAATATTTTTATTCAAACTTTTGATGCACCGAAAAAATTGATGAGAAAAACGGAAGGAAGAGGAAATTGGTTTGAAGAATTGTGTGTCGAAAACATTTTATGATTTATACATATTTCGAATACTAATTTTTGTAAAGGTTCACCGGAAACATTTTATATATAATATGATTAATTTTTGTCGGTAAAAATATAATATAAACAAACGAAAATTGTAATAACAGAGAAGAAGGTGGGATATAAACAAAAGAAAATTGTAAGAAAAGAGAAGAAGGTGGGAAGAGACGTATAAGTTGACTGTGAAAATAGAAAACAGGAGATTGGAAGAGACGTGATGGGTATGCGACAATCAACCAAAACACGGGCATGGTGGGTGAAGAGACATAAAGTAATGGGTGAAGAGACATAAATGGGGGTAGACGACAAACAACCAACCGATACCAACCAATACACCGGTGAGTAGCCGCCTCCCAAGGGAGCGGCTACTCAAAGTTGAGTAGCCACCTCCTTGGTGAGCGGGAGGGCGGCTACTCAACGTTGAGTAGCCGCCCTCTTGGAGAGCGGCTACTCAATGTTTGAGTAGCCGCCCACTAAGAGGGCGGCTAATCAACGTTGAGTAGCCGCCCTCTGAGAGGGCGGTTTAGAGTAGTTTTGTGATCTTTTGTGTTTCGATGTATTTTTGAAATATAAATTGTTTTACAAATTAGTTTTAAAAAAAACCCTATCATTACATAACAGTACCAACAAACCAAAGGTACCAAATCTTACATGATATTGCAAAAGCCTCAAGACCATCCAAGAAAGTGGCATTTGCATCATCGATATGTCTATCGAGGATAATGAATAAGTTTTAATAATACCATTTTGTAGTAAAAGGTATTTTTAGAAGCTTAAAACCATCCAAGAAAGCTCGATTTGTATTTTCTAATATCTATCAACGAGAATTTTTTTTGCATCTAATTATAGTTACTGAAATAACTTAATACTCACATGCACTTTCATTGCATCGTAGATGAGAAAAAGACAGTTTATAACAACAATATAATCTTTCGTATGGATAATCCAATAGATGCATCAAATAAAAAAAAACTTTCCCTGACACAACCAGAGAGAATCTGCTCCACACTTAAGCAGAAAGAACCATGATCATCTCCCGGTATTAAAATTTTATTGAGTCCGCAAACTACTTTGAATTGGTAAAAGGAAGTTAATATAGCACTCATGTCTAAACTTTCCAGGGACACGCTGTGTTTTTGGTGTTTTTATTGGTTTTAAATAGAGTATTTGTGGTGTTGAAGGTGTAAATGATGTTTGTTTTGAGTTGGGTGAGAAAAACACATTAAAGCTCGAGTTTTTCAAAAAAATCGCAGGTCGCGATCGATCGCGGCTTGGCGCCGATCGATCGCGACGAAAATCTGATTTTTGGGGAAGATGTGCAGTGTTGGCGATCGATCGCTAAGTCTCAGCGATGGTTCGCGAGGGGTCTGGCGATCGATCGCCGAGACTTGGCGATCGATCGCGGTATTGTTCTGTCCGGTAGTGAGTTTGCGCGATCGATCGCGCGTAAACGGCGATCGACCGCGGTTCCTTGGGATGAGTTTTTTTCAAAAACTTGGTAAAAGTTGGAATTTTGGAATCGGGGTTTAATTAGCCGATTTTAGGGGCAATGTTTACATTCCAATGGGAATGCTATGCTTTAAAAATGGAATGGTTGGAGTAGAACTTTAATAAGAATTGGACTACTCAATTGAATGTTGGATTAGCGTTGAACTTATAAAATGGAATATTTTGAGTAGTATGCATGCTTCACCAGGGTCTTTTAAAATGGTTAATCATCATGGATTGACGATATTATTGGAGGTGGTGAACGTGCTTGGGCACGTGGTTGCGTGCTTGTATACCCGAGTGGAAGTGGCAGCACGTGTCTATGGATTTCGTGACCCACTTACCGAGGACTGTTTCGGGTTTTGATGCTATATGGGTAGTCGTCGACAGATTGACTAAAGTGGCTCACTTCATTCCCTACTGTATGACATATACGCACTTGAGGATGGCTCAGTTATATGTCAGAGATGTGGTGAGACTGCACGGGATCCCTGTTTCGATAGTGTCCGATCGAGATCCGCGGTTCACATCTCACTTCTGGGAGGGTCAGCAGACAGCTCTAGGTACAGAGTTGAGGCTGAGCACAGCCTATCACCCTCAGACGGACGGACAGACCGAGCGTACGATACAGACGCTCGAAGATATGTTGAGAGCTTGTGTGCTAGAGTTCGACACTTCATGGCAGGACTCGATAGCCTTGGTGGAGTTCTCTTACAACAACAGCTACCAGGCAAGTATACAGATGGCTCCTTTCGAGGCCCTCTATGGTAGGCGTTGTAGGCCACCCTTGTGTTGGGATGACATGGACCGTAAGTCGGTTGGAGGACCAGAGTTGGTCCAGGATATGGAAGAAAAAGTAAAGGTTATTAGGAGAAAGATGAAGGCAGCTCAGGACAGACAGGCAGCGTATGCCAATCAGCGGCGTAGGCCGTTGGAGTTTCAGTTAGGCGACAAAGTATTTCTGAAAATCTCACCTTTCAGAGGTGTAGTACGGTTTGGTATGCGGGGGAAGTTGTCTCCGAGATACGTGGGGCCGTATGAGATTTTACAGCGTGTTGGTACTCTGGCGTACCGTTTGGCCTTACCGCCTTCTCTGTCTGGTATACACGATGTATTCCATGTGTCTAAGCTGAGGAAGTATGAGCCGGATCCTTCTCATGTGTTGCAGCCTTCTGAGGTGTGATGACCAGGGATTAAAGATGTTAATCCCGTAGTGTTAATAACCCCTAAAGTTGTTTTGCGTGGCGATTTGGAGTTTAATCGAGGTGTTGGGCCTTCCGGGCTCGTCTATTTGAGTAGTTGGGATCGTTGGATTCCGAGGTTGAGATTATATTCTCATTACGGTGAAAAACCTAAGAGTTGGGTTGTTGAAGTGTCTCGGAATCTCGGGTGCTTGTGTGGGCACCGGTAGGGGGTTTTTGAGTTGGAGAGAGAATTTTTGAAAACAGATGATTTTTAATGAATCATGATGTATTTGTCGGGCTATTAGTATTTCGGGGTATTTTTGCTATAAATACCAGTTGAACCCGAGATTTTAATTATCGGAACCATTTTTCCCCACTTTTCCCGTCACTCTCTCTCTCCCCCGCGTACGCCATTCCCGATCCCCTTTGACCCCCGCCGCTTCCATGCGTGCGCCCGCCGCCGTTCGGCTCGTCCGACCCGCCGCCAGCTTCGTCTCTTCCAGGCGCTCCTCCCCGTACCAACAATTCGAAGTTTGGTCGCGATTTGAGCTCGGATTTGCCAGAAAAGCGATAGGGCTCGAACTGGATTTCTGTCCGATTTTGGGGCTCGATTTTGGTACGATTTTGGTACGATTATTCTGGTGTTTTTGGGGCATTTTTGAGCTGATTTTGAGTCGATAATTTCAGACTTTAATGGTTCGAAAAATTGTTGCTTTATGGTTCGAATTTCATCATTGCTTGCGTGAGGTTAGGGCTCGATTTTAGGGGTTTATTGTCGAATTTTGGGGATTTTTGGCAAGGGTGATGATTCTTGTTAGTAATCGATTAATTCATGTTTTAGATGATTTGTGGTGTTTAGTTTGGGTTCGATTTGTGTTGTGAAGGTTCGAAAATTTGTGGGGTGTTCTTGAGCAATTTTCGATAATGGTTAATTGTCGTGTGTTGACAATATTTTTTAGGGTTATGGGTGTGCTTGAGCATGGGTTGCATGTTCGTAAATAATTGTGAATTATTTATCGTGTTAGCACATCGTTCCTCGGGGCATGGAACTCGAGCAAGGTTTGGCTCGGACTTCGGAGATTTGAGGTACGTGTGACGTACGAGCATTACTTATGAAAGCATTTGTGAAATGCATAATGTGTTTTAATTGCATTAGATGGTTGTGGGTATGGTTATATATATATGTGTCGATATGACTATGGAATGACCTAGTCTTGATATCGCTGTCACAAGTGTGCGTAATACTAGAGTAGTATAACCTTACATGAGATATGGGGTACTGGGTTTATATGACTATTGTAGGGCATTCGAGATGCCTGAGAATGATCGTGGAATCATGTATTCATTATAAGACATGTGAGATGTCTAAGTATAAATGGGAATTTGTAAAATAAATGCTAGGCATTTGAGATGCCTGAGAATGATCGTGGAATCATGTATTCATTATAAGACATGTGAGATGTCTAAGTATAAATGAGAATTTGTAAAATAAATGCTAGGCATTTGAGCTATCTGTGATTGGTAGCAAAGTTGAAAATCAATATTAGATATCGAGATATCTATATTTGTATGTGTAATGAATTTGGAATCATTAATTATTGATACTTGAGAACCAGGCATGCTATGAGTTAAATCAATGTGTTGATTTACTGATTTTTGAGATTTGATGCGTTTGATGATTGTGAGAACAGGGACAGTACACGGAATCCCGGATGAGGACGTTGCCATCCAGGGAGTATCATTTAAAATTCATTAGTATTTACTTTCGTTGTAAATTATGAATTTCATTATTGTGATTATGGGATTTTGTGTATTGGTATGCTCACCCCGTTGGGGGCTGTCTCTGTTGGGACAGGTGAACAGGTACATCGATGGCTTTGGAGTTGAACTCGAGCTGTTGATTGGATGTACTCCCAGGATCGTGGTACCAGGGCTTGATGGAGCACGGTATCGTATAGAGTACTTATATACACCTGAGGATTATATACATATTCATGATGCTCGCATGTGAGCACGATTATGCTTGTATATGGATTGTATATAAAGGCATGAGCCTTTCTCTCTTTCATTTTGTGTTGCATGCAATTAGAGTAGAATTGCTAATGATATGAGAGTCATGGGTGTATTATGTGGGTGTTGAGACCCATTTATGTCGTCTTATGTGTGGTGTCTTCCCTGGCTGGGAATTTACGTAGTGTTGCTGTGTTCTGTTGAATATGTGTTTTCCCTGGCCGGGAACTATATATTGTGATGCGCTTTTATTTCGGGATGGCTCTATTTATGGGGAGACTCTGCCCAAATTTTTATAAAAGTCTATCATGTGAAAAGTGGTGTAATGGGGATGAAAATGGGTGGAATCTATGAGTTGTGGGTAGAGATGATCTTAATGTTGAATATTAAAGAAATTTGTAATTGCCATTCAATGGTAAAGTATCATCTGTGTTTCCCGATTGATTTTATTGAAAGCATGTACCACACATAATGATTAATACACTAATTAAGGGTTAAGGGCTTGGGGTCCTTACATGAGGTTCAGATTGAGTCCAATGTTTCCTATGTGGAGCGACCTATCAGGATTTTGGATAGGGCGGATCGCAGACTGAGAAACAAAGTTATTCCTATGGTCAAAGTTCAGTGGGATCGTAGGGGTGTCGAGGAGGCCACGTGGGATACGGAGCAACACATGGTGCAGCACTATCCAGAACTGTTTTCTGGTATGTGATTTATGTTTTATTTATATTGGGTAAGTGCATGCTGATTTCGAGGGCGAAATCTTATAAGTAGTGGAGTATTGTGATATCCCCGAAATGATTATGTGATTTTAATCATTTATTTATATTATGATGATTTAGTGTTAATTCATGAGGTTGAATTAATATGGTTGAGGAGTTACATTTCGGGGTGCATGCGACATATGTTGGGATGTTGGGGTTGTGGCATGATTATTTGGGGTGTGTGTTATTTGTTTTGGTAAAAGCATATTTAAATGGGAATTGAAGTATTTTATTGAGAAAATACTATAAAATATCATGTGAGGATATTTTAATACATCGTGCTAAATACCGGGACCAAAACATAACACATCACATAACCCACCACCCAACCTTTCCATGTCTGAAATCACTCCAATTCTCTCCCAAAATTCGTCCAACACTTGCTGAGCAAGATAGGAAGGAGTTCAACCATATTTGTTGCTTTGAAGCCTTCCAAAAATCGGAGCAAAAAGGGGTGAGAAACCATATTCTGGTTTTGAATTTAAGTTGTTGAGTTCATGCTTTTTGTTGGTGTAAAAATGGCATGTTAGATTTGGTTTCTTAAAACCTTCGATTTAAATGCTTACATGGTGTTGTTATAAAGCACTCAGTATTTTTCCTTATGTATAATACATGTTTTATGTAGAGGAAATAAGCATGTAAAGTATGGTGTTCGAAAATCTGGGTAATGGTTGTGCCCTGTTTTATGGAAAAATATGAGTTGGGAGTGTTTTTATGAAGGTGATATCATGCACGATTAGCTTAGGTTTTGGTAAACCTTTGATGTGAAAATATGCATGGTAGTTTTGTGAAGCCCTTGGCATTTTTATTCGAGCAAAATGCATGACTTATGTGGTAGATTTCATTGCTTGAAAGTGGGTACTCAAAAATCTGGGCAGGAAGACAATGCCCTGTTTTTCAGAAACGTTGGTTGAGTACTGATGTTATAGAGTGATTTTAATGCATGTGGGTTTGTGTTTGGGGTATATATTTTATATGAATACACTCAGGGTAGTGTATTGTAGCTACTAGCATGTTTGTTTAGGCATGTTGTATGTCTTACATGTTAGATCGAAAGGTATGAATATCGGTGTTAGAGAGTTTCCGGAAATCTGGGCTGAAACAGAGCGACCGATCGATCGGTGAAGAACACCGATCGATCGGCAAAAGCCGTAGCATTTTTCCAAAATTCAAACAGTTCACCGATCGATCGGTGAAGAGGACCGATCGATCGGTAGTGCCTTTTTTTTTTAAAATGTAGAATTTGTTTAAATTTTGATATTGGATTGTAATGAGACATCTAATATTGTGTTGTACACTGGTGTAGAGCCTTCACAGACAGCTACACAGCGCAGGGGATAGAGTCCCACAACACACTACATTTTGGAAAGGTACGTAAGCGACGTACGGGCATCCCAACGGTAACATGTACTTATGTTTGTCTGTTTGACACATGATGAATGCAATGTGATGCATTAAGAGTTGATACATGTTATTATGCATTGTTGTTGCATATTATGCATTGTTGTTGCATATTGTGATGTGGAATTAAGAGGTGTATTCCACGAGTCAGGGGTGATCACAGTGAAGGTTTTAGTGCTTACGCTTGACCGCTAAAAATGTGGAGCGGGAGGGGGGAGGCTCGCTTGCACATGGAGGCGGGGTATACCATACTAAGCGAGGATGAGATACCGCTAGTATGAAGAAGCGAGGATGAGATACCGCTTGTTTTGAGATTGTAAAGCGAAGAAGCATTAAAATAACTGATGATGACTGACTCAAGAAAAAGAGATGATATGTCATGACATTTATTGGTGAAGCCATATATTCATATAGTGTTTTGATTATGAATTGTGGTACAGGGACAACCAATGGGCATTGTAAATGCGATGGAAATACAGGAAGTGCTTTGTATTTATGATTATGCATTTACGTCTTACATTCATATTTTGTGGTATATGAATTATGTTATGCTCATGTGTTGGGGGTTGTCTTTGTAGGTGCTTTTGATGAATGAGAACCAGGGTCGGGGTTGAAAAGCTGAGCTGTAAGGAGTGCTACAGGATTAGCATGTTAGAGGAAATTTTTGTATAGCTTCTACATTGTGGTAGAGTAAGACTATAGTGTAGTACCTTTTGTAGGAAATTGTGAAATTCCTTTTGAAACTTTTGGTACTGTATTTCTTAAGCTCAGGTTAATCAACATGACTCATTACTCTGATTTATTCATATGAATGTTTAGTTCTCTTAATCGCACCTATTAGTATCTTGAGATATCGGGGTCTCACAGACGGCATGGATCAGGTTAGCAGAATTTCAGCTGGCCAAGAAGGCACTGATGTGGTGGAAGACCACAGTGATTGAGCAAGAGGCTCAGGGTCAGGAGATCAATTGGAAACTATTCACGACTAGGTTTCTGACTCACTATTTCTCAGCTGCTGTGAGACAGGCTAAAGAGGATGAGTTTACCAACTTGAGGCAAGGTACTATGCCTGTATCCGATTATGCTCTTCATTACTGTTCCTTACTCCGGTATGTACCTCATGTGGCTGCAAGTACCCAAGCTAAGATGAGGAATTTCATGAAAGGCTTGAGGCCTGAGCTGTATGACAGGGTCGTCACTTATGGCCCTGCCTGTTTTGACGATGCGCTTTCACGGGCCGAACTAGCTGAACTGGGAGTTGGTGCATATCCTAATGCCGTGCCACCTCCAGCACCCCCTCAGAGATCCACTTCTGACAATTTGAAGCCCAGGGGTGATCAGTTTAAGCCTAGGGGAACACTTCAGCGTCGAGATTCAGTGTCAAGAGGCCCGAGAATCGATGGAAAGGGGACCGTAGGAATGATGCTCCGTCTGGAAGAGGACAGTCTCAGGGAGACAGGTCTGGAAGAGTTCAGTGCACTCTTTGTGGGCAACCACATTTGGCAAAAGACTGCGTAGGATGCTATGTCTGTGGCGACATAGGCCACTTTGCTCGGCAGTGTCCCAACAGGGGAAGACAGCAGAACTCTACGGGGAGGCCTGCGGACAGAGCAGTACAACACAGGCCACCTTTTGCACCGAGGCAGTATGGAGGTCAGCCCACGGGGCCACCTCAGGGACAGGTGTATGCTTTGACGAGGGAGCAGGCTACAGCGGCTCCGGAGGAGGTGATAGCGGGTACGTGTCTTTTATTTACGCACCCTGCTCTTATATTGATAGACACAGGTACGTCACACTCTTTTGTGTCGACGAGTTTTGTTGAAAGGCACCACATATGCACTTCTCTGTCGCCCATGCCTCTTATAGTCTCGACCCCCGCTGAAGAAGTTTGACTACAGATCAGATTGTCTATGATGGCCTCATTTATTTTGAGGATAATGAACTAAGGTCAGATTTGATTGTTCTGGGGATGTCAGACTTTGACTGTATTGTAGGCATTGATGTTCTGAACAGGTATCAGGCAGTCGTGAACTGCAGGCAGAGGACTGTCCGATTCAGGTCTGATATGGGAGTCCAGTGGACATTCTTTGGGGATGGTTCTCGTCCAAAGATCCCGTTGATATCTGCTGTCAAGATGGCACAGTTATTGGAACGAGGCCATACAGGATACCTCATCTATGTTGTTGATGTTACTGGGAAGAAAGAAGACTTGAAAGTCGAGGATGTGCCCGTAGTGGCGGAGTTTCCTGATGTTTTTTCGGAGGAGATTCCTGGATTCCCACCGACGAGAGAGGTCGAGTTTGGGATTGAATTACTACCGGGGACGTCTGCCATTTCTTGTGCCCCGTATCGGATGGCACCAGCGGAGAGAGAGTTAAAGGTTCAGTTGCAAGAACTCCTTGACAAGGGCTATATACGCCCTAACGTGTCGCCCTGGGGTGCGCCTGTTTTATTTGTTAAGAAGAAGGATGGATCGATGCGTCTATGCATTGACTATAGGCAACTGAATAAGGCCACAGTCAAGAACAAGTATCCACTTCCGAGGATTGATGACTTGTTTGATCAGTTGCAGGGTACGAGACTCTACAATAAGATCGATCTGAGGTCGGGGTACCATCAGATTCGAGTGAGGGAAGATGATGTTCAGAAGACGGCTTTCAGGACGAGATATGGGCACTATGAATTCCTGGTCATGCCTTTTGGGGTGACAAATGCCCCAGCTGTCTTCATGAGTTTGATGAACAGGGTGTTCCAGCCATATTTGGATCAGTTCGTCATAGTCTTCATTGACGACATACTTATTTACCTCGGACTGAAGAAGAGCATGTAAGGCACTTGAGGACAGTACTTCAGATCCTTAGGGATCATCAGTTATATGCAAAGCTTAGCAAGTGCGAGTTCTGGTTGGACAGCGTGGTATTCTTAGGCCATGTCATATCTAGCCATGGGATATCTATGGATCCCAGGAAGATTGAAGCTGTGATAGAGTGGGTTGCACCCACTTCTGTACCGGAGATTCAAAGTTTCCTCGGTTTGGCGGGTTACTACCGACGTTTCGTCGAGGGTTTTTCAAAGATCGCCAAACCCCTGACAATGCTGACTCAGAAAGGAGTCCCCTTCTTTTGGTCTGAGGCTTGTGAGGAAAGTTTCCAAGAACTGAAGCGTCGCTTGACTACAGCGCCTGTGTTGGTAATTCCGTCTGAGAATAAGAGATTCGCCTTGTATACGGATGCATCACTACAGGGTTTGGGCTGTGTGTTGATGCAAGATAAGCATGTGGTGGCTTATGCTTCGAGGCAGTTGAAGCCTCATGAGACCAGATACCCAGTTCATGACTTGGAGCTGGCGGCTATCATCTTCGCCTTAAAGATTTGGCGGCATTATCTTTATGGTACTTCATTTACCATCTTTACGGACCATAAAAGCCTGGAGTTCTTATTCACTCAGGCAGAGTTGAATATGAGGCAAAGAAGGTGGATGGATTTACTCAAAGACTATGACTGTGAGATTGAGTACCATCCCGGTAAAGCGAACTTAATAGCAGACGCCTTAAGTCGGAAGGTGAAGAGTACTGCTGAGGATGTTATGTGTTTGTCGGCTTTGATGACTTCTTATTGCCATCTGGGCTACGATTCGATGTTGACACGTTGCCTGTGCGAGTGTCGACCCTATTGGCGGAGCCAGATATATTTGAGGCAATCAGGAAGGCCCAGAAGTCGGATGATGAGGTTCAGAGATGGACGTCGTTGGTACTTCAGGGTCAGCCATCTAAGTTCAGAGAGGTAGAGGATGATTCTTTGAGACTGGGCAACCGATGGGTAGTCCCAGATACACCAGAGTTACGTAGAGGAATATTGGAGCGAGCCCACAGTAGTCGGTTCAGTATCCACCCAGGTGGAAAGAAGATGTACAAAGACCTATGCGGTCAATTCTGGTGGAGACGCATGAAGCGTGAGGTGATCGCTTTTGTTAAAAGATGTTTGATCTGCCAGCAGGTAAAGGCAGAGAGGCAGAGGCCTGGTGGCGAGCTGAAGAGCTTAGAGGTACCTGAATGGAAGTGGGAGCATATATCTATGGACTTCGTGTCCCACTTGTCGAGGACGGCCTCAGGATTTGATGCGATCTGGGTGATCGTGGATAGGCTGACGAAGACGGCTCATTTCATCCCTTATAGTATGTCATATACATACTTGAAGATGGCCCAGATGTATATAAGGGATGTGGTGAGATTGCATGGTATTCCAGTCTCGATAGTGTCTGACAGAGACCCGAGGTTCACTTCACATTTCTGGGAGGGTCTCCAGACAGCTTTGGCCACAGAGGTGAGACTAAGTACGGCCTATCACCCTCAGACAGACGGCCAAACGGATCGTACCATTCAGACGCTCGAGGACATGTTGAGGGCATGTGTTTTGGAGTTTGATACTCCGTGGCAGGATTCAGTGCCATTGGTGGAGTTCTCCTATAATAACAGTTACTAGGCGAGCATTCAAATGGCTCCTTTTGAAGCTCTGTATGGACGACGATGTAGATCACCGCTGTATTGGGAGGACTTGACTAGCAAAGCGGTCGGAGGACCGGATATGATTAAGGACATGGAAGGTAAGATAAAGCTGATACGCCAAAAAATGAAAGCGGCCCAGGATAGCAAAGCAGCCTATGCCAATAAGCGGCGACGACCGCTGGAATTTCAGTTAGGAGACAAGGTCTTCTTGAAGATCTCACCCTTCCGGGGTGTAGTTCGTTTTGGGATGCGGGGAAAGTTATCTCCGAGGTATGTTGGGCCATATGAGGTTTTACAGCGTATCGGTACATTTGCATATCGTTTGGCTCTACCGCCATCCTTGTCTGGCATACACGATGTTTTCCATGTCTCTATGTTACGGAAGTATGAGCCAGATCCATCTCATGTCTTACAGCCTACTGAAGTACAGTTAGACTCAGATGTGTCCTACGTTGAACGACCGATCAGAATTCTGGATCGAGAGGATCGCAGACTACGAAGTAAAGTTATACCGATGGTCAAAGTTCAGTGGGATCGTCGGGGTGTCGAGGAGGCTACGTGGGAGACGGAACGGCATATGGTGCAGCACTATCCGGAACTATTCTCTGGTATGTTTTTATGTTTAGTTTCGATATGGTGGTGCATGTGGATTTCGAGGACGAAATCTTATAAGTAGGGGAGTAATGTAATACTGTAAGGACCCCAAGCCCTTAACCCTTGATTAGTGTATTAACCACTATGTGTGGCACATGCTTTCAATAAAAAGTCAATCGGAAACTCAGATGATACTTTACCATCGAATGGCAACTACAAAATTTCTTTAATACTCAATGTTATAAGATCATCATCCTAACAACATATAGACTCATCAAGTTCGCCCATTACCATCCCCTTTTTGCCACTTTTACATTGTGGACTTTTATAAAAATTTGGGCAGAGTCTCCCCATAAATAGAGCTATCCCGAAATGAAAGCACAACACATAACATAATTCCCGGCCAGGGAAAACACAATACTCAACAGAAATACAGAACACTAAGTAAATTCCCAGCCAGGGAAGACACCACACAATAAGACAACTAAAGTGGGTTTTCAACACCCGCATAATACACTAATGGCTCTCAAATCATTTAGCAATTCTACCACTAATTGCATGCAAACATATGATGAAAGAGAGAAAGGCTCATGCCTTTATATACAACCCATATACAAGAATATCCGTGCTCACATGCGAGCATCGTAAATGTGTATATAAACATCGGGTGTATATAAGTACTCTATACGATACCGTGCTCCATCAAGCCCTAGTACCACGATCCTGTGAGTACATCCAATCAACAGCTCGAGCTCAGCTCCATAGCCATCGATGCACCTGTTCACCAGCCCCAACAGAGACAGCCCCCAACGGGGTGAGCATACCAATACACAAAATCCCATAATCACAATAATGAAATTCATAATTTACAACACAAGTAAATACTAATGAATTTTAAATGATACTCCCTGGATGGCAACGTCCTCATCCGGGATTCCGTGTACTGTCCCTGTTCTCACAATCATCAAACTCATCAAATCTCAAAAATCAGTAAATCAACACATTGATTTAACTCATAGCATGCCTGATTCTCAAGTATCAATAATTAATGATTCCAAATTCATTATACACACAAATATAGATATCTCGATATCTAATATTGATTTTCAACTTTGCTACCAATCACAGATAGCTCAAATGCCTAGCATTTATTTTACAAATTCTCATTTATACTTAGACATCTCACATGTCTTATAATGAATCCATGATTCCACGATTATTCTCAGGCATCTCAAATGCCTAGCATTTACTTTACAATTTCTCATTTATACTTAGACATCTCACATGTCTTATAATGAATACATGATTCCACGATCATTCTCAGGCATCTCAAATGCCCTACAATAGCCATATAACCCAGTACCCCATATCTCTTATAAGGTCATACTACTTTAAGATTACGCACACTTGTGGCAGCGATATCAAGACTAGGTCGTTCCAAAGTCATATCGATACATATATATATAGCCATACCCACAACCATCTAATGTAATTAAAACACATTATGCATTTCACAAATGCTCTTAATAAAGTAATGCTCGTACGTCACACGTCCCTTAAATTTCCGAAGTCCGAGCCAAGCCTTGCTCGAGTTCCATACTCCGAGGAACGATGTACTAACACGATAAATAATTCACAATTAATTACGAATATGCAACCCATGCTCAAGCACACCCATAACCCTCAAAATATTTTCAACACACGACAATTAACCATTATCCAAAATTGCTCAATAACTCCCCACAAATTTTCGAACCTTCACAACACAAATCGAACCCACACTAAACACCATAATTCATCTAAAACATGAATTAATCGATTACTAACAAGAATCATAACTCCCTGCCAAAAATCCCAATTTTCGAACATAAACCCCTAAAAATTCGAACCCTAACTCATTCAAACAGCATGACAATCGAATCAATTGGCAACCAATTTCTTTGAACCACAAAGCAAGAAATTTTCGACCCAAACTAAGCACCAAAACGCCCCAATAACACCAGAAAGAAAGCCCCAAAATCGTACCAAAATCGAGCCACAAAATCGGACAGAATTCCAGTTTCGAACCCTACGCTTTTCTGGCAAATCCGAGCTCAAATCACGACCAAACTTCGAATTGTTGGTATGGGGAGGAGCGCCTGGAAGAGACGAAGCTGGCGGCGGGTCGGACGCGCCGAACGGCGGCGGGCGCGGCGTTTGAAGCTGCGTGGGTCAAAGGGGATCGGGAATGGCCAGCGTGCGCGAGGAGAGAGAGAAGGTGAGGAAAATGGCTACGATAATTAAAATCTCGGGTTCAACTGGTATTTATAGCAAAAATACCCCGAAATACTAATAGCCCCACAAATACATCATGATTCATTAAAAATCATCTGTTTTCAAAAATTCTCTCTCTAACTCAAAAACCCCCTACCGGTGCCCACACAAAGCACCCGAGATTCCGAGTCACACTAAAACCCAACTCACAGGTTTTCACCGAAATGAGAATACGATCTCAACCTCGGGATCCAACGATCCCAACTACTCAAATAGACGAGCCCGGAAGGCCCAACGCCTCGATTAAACTCCAAATCGCCACGTAAAACAACTTTAGGGGTTATAAACACTCCGGGATTAACATCCCTAATCTCAGGTCATCACAATATCCCCCACTAAAAGAATTTCGTCCTCGAAATTAGCACCGGTATATCACGTAACACCCGGGCTACACAACAACATGAAGTCATAACCTCGATTCCTGACCATATCAGAATCGTCTTAAAAACCTCGAGAATACTTATCTCACATCAAACTCTGAAACAGAGCGACATACCAAAACCAATACCAACTTATCACCCAAGAGGCAAAACGTACCTCGATGCGGTTCATCCCAAAAGTCAGTCCCTCATGACTGCAAAACAACCAATACTTACGACTGTAGATCGGACAGTCATCCTTCGTTCTAATACCACTAGTAAGAACGCATCATGAATGACACCTCAACCGTGAGAACGTTGACCTCGTGTCAACTCTGGAGTGGAATAGACTTCCGATTCCATCATAACATCAAAGAGCGTCAGCACAACTCAACGCTAACAGTCTAAAAGCAGTTAGTTAACTGAAACTGCAAGGATTCGAATTGCTCCCGATTCCATCGTAGATATCATTCAAAGACATACCAAACCTGGTTTTCACTTCTAAACCTCCTCCATCAAATGAGCAGTCGCATCATTGCAACTCAATTTGGGCAACTCACGGCCACAGATTCACACAAAAGACATCTCACAAGATGTCCACCTCCGGATATTCCAAGGATCACATCCTGATCATAAATAAACCATCGAGACTCCACAGAGTTCAAATTCTGAAAGGACATGCAATAAACACATTGCATCCTCAACGCTTGTGTCGACAGCGACACCCAATAAATCCAAATTCCTGCCATCCCTTGATAATCCTAGGATTTAACAATCCAAACTTGGGAAGGCTATCGCATAACTCGAAGGAAAACACCAACAAGGAAACACCTCAACCCACACAAGATAATCCCTCATCAAAGGGAGTCAACTAACTCCACGATTGTTTCTCATAATTATCGTGCCATGGAGATTCCCAATCTCAAGGTGTTCCATATCTCTCATCAGAGATTTAACCATCCAAAAATAGTATACTCTATGCTTGACAAAAAGGGAATCAATAACTGGCATCCGTACACTCACCGGTATACCTGCCTAAGCACTGACATCACATGCATACTCAATGCACTTGGCTCGGGTATCTACAACATACCCCTAAGCCCCCAAACACAACTGTCAATTCTGAGTCATTCCATTGCAGTGGAGAATGATAATCGACGATCAACAACACGGCGTGATTCCCAAAACCAACACCACACGTACCAACTTACCGAATCCTTCAAAGATTCCCAAATAGGTATAATACTACCCCCTTCCCCACAAGGGAAGTGCTATCGAACTCGAGATCCACTAGTCTCGAACCACCGTTCGGAAAAACTGGATACAATAACACCCATTGCATCCCAAGTACACGGATTCCCCAGATCGAGTCAACAACGACTTGATGACTCTCTTGTTGGTACTTCAACATTATGAGCTGTCCCAGACAAGTCTCACCAAGATTTAACATCAACTACGCGTTTCAGTGAGGCATGAACAACCTCAACCTCAAATGACGTGGTGACTACTAGAGTCCACCACAATCCACATCGTATCACTTTACGATTTGCCAAACTTGGTTCCAACGAGCAGTATCATGGCCCCAACAAGCACACTATATCATCACTACGATATCTGGCTAGCAAAGCGCTGTCTCCATAGGCTCGTATCAAGCCCACCAACAAACCATATGTTCCATCTCGGTATGCCATTCCGTACAAACCGTTAGAGTAATGGGTCATCGCCCAACATATCTCTAAAATACCAAGCACAATGGACAATCCGGTGTCCTTGCTCACTTATGATACAATCATAATCCGTTAAGACTTATCTCACACCCTCAGGGTGGGTGTAACCATGTCTACCCTACGTCACAACAAAGCGAGTAGTTTCCTCAATGACTACTCTTACCACCAATCACTTGGCCCTAGCCAAACCAACTAGCATACCCAAGGGTATCATTGCTCGACAAATATTTAACTCTATAACATGATGTGTACATTTACCGGTACAATACATCCAATACTCCACCGAGCGAACCTGCTCGGCAAAAAGGTCTCGTCAACTAGTGACCCAGACTCTATCATGTGCTCACCATCGGCACTCAAACCATACAACTAAATACATAACATAAATGTATTAGCCATCAAAACGACGCTACACGTCTACATAGAACATCCACTATGTCATTGTCATCCCGTGACGGTACCTGTCAACATATGACTTTGAAATAATATAATAATATTGTCGACTCGTGACAGTATATGTCGATACATGACGTCTATAATCTCATCGTCAAACACATGACAGCACAAGTAAATCAACACATGATATCCACAATAGTGCTAAATAAACAGTAATATGCCATACCTCATCGCTAACAATATAGCGGCATACCTGTCTCCGTCATCCAACAGTGGTACGCAATCAGCACCCATCGCTCGTAGGTGGCGTAATCCAGCGTCATGTGCATAGCGGCATAACCCGTCGCTATAGAATCAGGGGCATAATCCCTCGTCATAGAGTCAGCGGCATAAAACTTCGCTATAGACATATGGCGGCATGAACCATCGCCCTAGATGTAGCGGAATGTACCGTCGCTATGAATACCCGGCGGCATAAGTCATCGCCAATAGAATACCGGAATGAGACATCGCTATCAATACCCGGCGGCATAAACCATCGCCAATAGAATAGCGGAATGAGACATCGCTATCAATATATCCGGCGGCAAGAACCATCGCCAATCAATATAGCGGAATGAGACATCGCTATCAATATCGATAATGTGGTTGTTCCGGTCCTTTTATAGCAGCTGAATTTTAGGACCCCTCGCTTCGACATATAGCGGCATCATATGATATCCCTCGCTTCGACAATGACAGCGGCATGTTACCTCGCTTAGACATGACAGCGGCAAATATCATATTACCATCGCTTCATATGACAGCGGCAAGTACCTCCCTCGCTCGAATATAACAACTACCGGAACTTCCACTAGCTCCATGTACCTGCATCCAGGTTAATACCACAGTTCACAATATAATGATCGATATCACTTTTCAGTTATAATCACAATATTCCACAATAATCACAATATTCCACTTTAATCACAATATTCCACTTTAATCACAATATTCCACATTAATCACTAGAATGGTGACTGTTCCGGTCCCAATACAACAGCGGAATTTTAGGACCCCTCGCTTCGACAATGACAGCGGCATGTTACCTCGCTCAGTCATGACAGCGGCAAGTACCTCCCTCGCTCGGAGATAAAGGCTACCGGAACATTCATCAATTCTACCACAATAATCAAGCACAACAGTTGATTCCATTATCACAATATATATCACTATCATTTCACATATACCATCACATGTAAGGGTTCACTACCCACGATATACATAATCAAAGGTGTAACACGTTTTACCGTCCGATGCCCGTACGTCTCACCTTTCCTGATTTTCCCACAAAATCAGATCCCTTAACACATAATACATGAAGGGCCAGACATCACCATTAATGCCATCCCATCTCATGCTACACGATTCCTGCAATCACAATGATTAGCAACACCACTTTTCATATCATAATAGCACATAAACAACTAGTTGTGTCATACAACATTAATGCCATCATGCATAAATATGTGCTATCAATAACTTCCTAGGCCCTTAACAGCCCCAAAGAGCTAACCACTGCTCTGATACCATTAATGTAAGGACCCCAAGCCCTTAACCCTTGATTAGTGTATTAACCACTATGTGTGGCACATGCTTTCAATAAAAAGTCAATCGGAAACTCAGATGATACTTTACCATCGAATGGCAACTACAAAATTTCTTTAATACTCAATGTTATAAGATCATCATCCTAACAACATATAGACTCATCAAGTTCGCCCATTACCATCCCCTTTTTGCCACTTTTACATTGTGGACTTTTATAAAAATTTGGGCAGAGTCTCCCCATAAATAGAGCTATCCCGAAATGAAAGCACAACACATAACATAATTCCCGGCCAGGGAAAACACAATACTCAACAGAAATACAGAACACTAAGTAAATTCCCAGCCAGGGAAGACACCACACAATAAGACAACTAAAGTGGGTTTTCAACACCCGCATAATACACTAATGGCTCTCAAATCATTTAGCAATTCTACCACTAATTGCATGCAAACATATGATGAAAGAGAGAAAGGCTCATGCCTTTATATACAACCCATATACAAGAATATCCGTGCTCACATGCGAGCATCGTAAATGTGTATATAAACATCGGGTGTATATAAGTACTCTATACGATACCGTGCTCCATCAAGCCCTGGTACCACGATCCTGTGAGTACATCCAATCAACAGCTCGAGCTCAGCTCCACAGCCATCGATGCACCTGTTCACCTGCCCCAACAGAGACAGCCCCCAACGGGGTGAGCATACCAATACACAAAATCCCATAATCACAATAATGAAATTCATAATTTACAACACTAGTAAATACTAATGAATTTTAAATGATACTCCGTGGATGGCAACGTCCTCATCCGGGATTCCGTGTACTGTCCCTGTTCTCACAATCATCAAACTCATCAAATCTCAAAAATCAGTAAATCAACACATTGATTTAACTCATAGCATGCCTGATTCTCAAGTATCAATAATTAATGATTCCAAATTCATTATACACACAAATATAGATATCTCGATATCTAATATTGATTTTCAACTTTGCTACCAATCACAGATAGCTCAAATGCCTAGCATTTATTTTACAAATTCTCATTTATACTTAGACATCTCACATGTCTTATAATGAATCCATGATTCCACGATTATTCTCAGGCATCTCAAATGCCTAGCATTTATTTTACAATTTCTCATTTATACTTAGACATCTCACATGTCTTATAATGAATACATGATTCCACGATCATTCTCAGGCATCTCAAATGCCCTACAATAGCCATATAACCCAGTACCCCATATCTCTTATAAGGTCATACTACTTTAGTATTACGCACACTTGTGGCAGCGATATCAAGACTAGGTCGTTCCAAAGTCATATCGATACATATATATATAGCCATACCCACAACCATCTAATGTAATTAAAACACATTATGCATTTCACAAATGCTCTTATATAAAGTAATGCTCGTACGTCACACGTACCTTAAATTTCCGAAGTCCGAGCCAAGCCTTGCTCGAGTTCCATGCTCCGAGGAACGATGTGCTAACACGATAAATAATTCACAATTAATTACGAACATGCAACCCATGCTCAAGCACACCCATAACCCTCAAAAATATTGTCAACACACGACAATTATAATGTCTTATAATGAATCCATGATTCCACGATTATTCTCAGGCATCTCAAATGCCTAACATTTATTTTACAATTTCTCATTTATACTTAGACATCTCACATGTCTTATAATGAATACATGATTCCACGATCATTCTCAGGCATCTCAAATGCCCTACAATAGCCATATAACCCAGTACCCCATATCTCTTATAAGGTCATACTACTTTAGTATTACGCACACTTGTGGCAGCGATATCAAGACTAGGTCGTTCCAAAGTCATATCGATACATATATATATAGCCATACCCACAACCATCTAATGTAATTAAAACACATTATGCATTTCACAAATGCTCTTATATAAAGTAATGCTCGTACGTCACACGTACCTTAAATTTCCGAAGTCCGAGCCAAGCCTTGCTCGAGTTCCATGCTCCGAGGAACGATGTGCTAACACGATAAATAATTCACAATTAATTACGAACATGCAACCCATGCTCAAGCACACCCATAACCCTCAAAAATATTGTCAACACACGACAATTAACCATTATCCAAAATTGCTCAATAACTCCCCACAAATTTTCGAACCTTCACAACACAAATCGAACCCAAACTAAACACCATAATTCATCTAAAACATGAATTAATCGATTACTAACAAGAATCATAACTCCCTGCCAAAACCCCCAATTTTCGAACATAAACCCCTAAAAATTCGAACCCTAACTCATTCAAACAGCATGAAAATCGAATCAATTGGCAACCAATTTCTTTGAACCACAAAGCAAGAAATTTTCGACCCAAACTAAGCACCAAAACGCCCCAATAACACCAGAAAGAAAGCCCCAAAATCGTACCAAAATCGAGCCACAAAATCGGACAGAATTCCAGTTTCGAACCCTACGCTTTTCTGGCAAATCCGAGCTCAAATCGCGACCAAACTTCGAATTGTTGGTATGGGGAGGAGCGCCTGGAAGAGACGAAGCTGGCGGTGGGTCGGACGCGCCGAACGGCGGCCGGACGGCGGCGGGCTCGGCGTTTGAAGCTGCGTGGGTCAAAGGGGATCGGGAATGGCCAGCGTGCGCGAGGAGAGAGAGAAGGTGAGGAAAATGGCTACGATAATTAAAATCTCGGGTTCAACTGGTATTTATAGCAAAAATACCCCGAAATACTAATAGCCCCACAAATACATCATGATTCATTAAAAATCATCTGTTTTCAAAAATTCTCTCTCTAACTCAAAAACCCCCTACCGGTGCCCACACAAAGCACCCGAGATTCCGAGTCACACTAAAAACCCAACTCACAGGTTTTCACCGAAATGAGAATACGATCTCAACCTCGGGATCCAACGATCCCAACTACTCAAATAGACGAGCCCGGAAGGCCCAACGCCTCGATTAAACTCCAAATCGCCACGTAAAACAACTTTAGGGGTTATAAACACTCCGGGATTAACATCCCTAATCTCAGGTCATCACAAATACCCCCGAAATGTTATTCAATTATGTGCTATGATGCTGATTTATGATGTGTTAAGAGGGTTGTGGTGCATTGAATTGGGGGCTATGATTATGTTATGATGATATGATGTGGGGAGCATGTTGAGTGTTTTAGAGGATGTATTGATTTAATTGAAGTTATAAAATATCGAGTGAGGATATTTTAATACATCGTACTAAATACCGGGACACAATTAAACACCACAAGGCACCCCAACCACACCACCCCCCTACTCGGCCACCTCCCCTCCCCCACTTGGCAACCCATGCCTTTTCCCACTTGGCAACCCATGCTTGCACTCATTACTTTCCAATCAACTCTCCTCCATTCCCTTCTCCTCCTCCTCTCCTCCATTTTCGTTCCAGATTTAGCTGCATTAAGGCAAGGAAAAGCTTGGTTAGAAGGGTGTCTAAAACCTTGCAAAAAGAGGAGCAAAAGTAGAGGGGTAAGCCTTACTCTGTTTTTTTCGGAGTCTTGGATTGAGTTGGGTTTTGTTGAACGATTCTTATGCATGTTAAATGTAGGTTTGGGTGAAACCTTGGTATGGGTGCTTACATTGTAGTAGTATGTAACTACTAGCATGGTTGTTCGAGCATGTTAATTGTTTTATGTGGTAGATTTCTAGTTATGAAACAATGTGCTCGAAAATCTGGGCAAAGAAGAACATACTCTGTTTTCTGTATAGGTTGGTTGAGGATGAAGATTATGATGATGTTATGATGCATGTTAGCTTAGGTTTTGCTAAACCTTTAATTTGAATACATGCATGGTAGTTTTATGAAGCTTGTAACATTTTTGTTCAAGCATGTTTTATGCCTTATGAAGTAGAAATGATGGTATGAAAAGAGGTGCTCAAAAATCTGGGGAAGTCCCGATTTTTCAGAGCTCTCGATCGATCAAGATTTTGGTCCCGATCGATCGAGCGAGGCAGAAAGCTTTTAAGCATGGTTTGAAATTCAGGCGTCGATCGATCGAGGGATTTTCCGATCGATCGGTGAAGCTCCTTGATCGATCGGTAATATGTTTCGATCGATCGATCGAGGCAGAATGTTTGGGCACTGTATGTGCACAGTTTCTCGATAGATAGAGACCTTGGAGCCGATCGATCGAGAGAGGCAGAATGTTGAAAATAAAATGATGATTTATTTTGTTAAGTTTATGGTATGAGATGATATTGAGGCATCTAATATGGTATTATGTGGTCTTGTAGAACCATCCCAGGTACCGGAACCATCAAGGAGATAAAGTCTGTTGACTCCTCCTCCTTTTAAAAAGGTACGTAAGAGACGTACGGGCATCGGACGGTAAAACACATCCCTACACTATGACTATGCATTTATCGCATGAATATTTACGATGAAATGATGATGTTTATACGATGTTTATATGATGATGTTTATACGATGTTTATATGATGATGTTTATACGATGTTTATATAATGATGTGATGCGATGATTATGATGTGGTAAGATGCCACGGGGTAAGATGCCCCATATGGTAAGATGCCATACGATGATTATTATGTGGTAAGATGCCACGGGGTAAGATGCACGTATGGTAAGATGCCATACGATGTTATTATGTGGTAAGATGCCACGGGGTAAGATGCACATATGGTAAGAGGTCATACGATGTTATTTGTGGTAAGATGCCACGGGGTAAGATGCCCCACATGGTAAGAGGCCATGCGATGTTTATAATGTGGTAAGATGCCACAGGGTAAGATGCACATATGCATGATTATGAATCAGGGACAACAATAAGAAGTTAATGAATAACCAGCATATTTACTTAACCAATATTTCATGCATTTACTATGATGTTTTTATGATGTTAAGGAAGATTATATATGCTCATGATGTGTTGTCCTTGTAGGTACACTTTTGGACTAAAGGAC
Organism: Haberlea rhodopensis; assembly: GCA_907163345.1. Taxonomy (NCBI): domain Eukaryota; kingdom Viridiplantae; phylum Streptophyta; class Magnoliopsida; order Lamiales; family Gesneriaceae; genus Haberlea; species Haberlea rhodopensis. Next base: position 293,663 of record CAJQUN010000281.1, read on the forward strand.
TAAGGGTCGGGTTGAGGCAGTGAGCTACGAGGAACACAGGAATGTATAGGATTCAAGTTATGATTAGTATCTACTCTAGGAGTAGTGTAAATCTAAATGTCATTCTTTTTGGAATGTAATGAACCATTTTTGAAGTTTTGTATTTTGGCTTGTAATCATGTTAGCTCGTGTAACAACCGAAACCTTAAGATGTTATTTAATGCATGATCAGTCCTTCCTATGTTCTAATTAACACTGTTAAGGTAGGAAGACCCTACAGCATCTTACCACATAATAACATCGTATGGCCTCTTACCATATGGGCATCTTACCCCGTGGCATCTTACCACATAATAACATCGTATGGATATATATAAACATCTTATAAATATCATCATTTCATCATGTATACTCATGCAATAAAAGCATAGTCGTAGTGTAAAGGTATGTTTTACCGTCCGATGCCCGTACGTCTCTTACGTACCTTTTTAAAAGGAGGAGGAGTCAACAGACTTTATCTCATTGATTGAGCTGGTACCTAGGATGGTTCCCTCCCTTTTTGCTCCTCTTTGCAAGGATTTAAACACTCTTCAACCCAAGCTTTTCCTTCCTTCTCCTACAGCTTACAGGCACGATTTTTGGGAGAGGAAGAGGGAGAGGAGATGGAGTGGGGGAAGGAGAAGGGAGTATGGGTTGATAGCAAGTGGGGGTAGTGTGAGGTCCGGGGATTAATGGTGTTAATCCATGTGTGGTATCATTTCTTGATGGATTTTTGATTGTGGCAATTAGGAATTAATTGCGGTTTGGTATCTCCCGAGGTTGGTAAATCGGGCATTTGGGATCGTTGAATCCCGAGGTTGAGATCGTATTCTCATTCCGGTGAAAACCTGCGAGTTGGGTTTTTAGTGTGACTCGGAATCTCGGGTGCTTGGTGTGGGCACCGGTAGGGGGTTTTTGAGTTAGAGAGAGAGTTTTTGAAAACAGATGATTTTTAATGAATCCTGATGTATTTGTGGGGCTATTAATATTTTGGGGTATTTTTGCTATAAATACCATTTGAACCCGGGATTTTAATTATCGGAACCATTTTCTTTCCCCTCCTTCTCTCTCCCCGTAACCGCGATTCTCGATCCCCTTTTGACCCACGCCGCTTCCAGGCGTGCGCCCGCCGCCGTTCGGCGCGTCCGACCCGCCGCCGTGTTCGTCTCTTCCAGGCGGTCCTATCCATACCATCAATTTGAAGTTTGGTCGCGATTTGAGCTCGGATTTCTGCTGGAAACGCTAGGGTTCGAAACTGGAATTTCTTCGATTTGGGGCTCGATTTTGGTACGATTTTGGGGCTTTCTTTCAGGTGTTTTTGGGGCGTTTTGGTGCTTGGTTTGGGTCGATTATTTCACACTTTCATGGTTCGAAAAATTGTTGCTTAATGGTTCGATTTTGTATGCTGTGTGCGTGGAGTTATGTTCGATTTTAGGGGGGTTTATGTTCGAAAATTTGGGGCTTTGGCTTGGGGATGTTGATTCTTGTTGGTAATTGATTAATTTATGTTTTAGATGCATTATGATGCTTATTGTGTTCGAAATTGAGGAATTGGATTCGAATTTAGGGCTTTAAATTCGAATTTTGGGGGTTTCGCTTGTGGGGCGATTATTGTTGTTGTTAATTGATTAATTCATGTGTTAGATGAATTATGGTGATTTTTGGATTTGATTTGTGTTGTTGGGGTTCGAATTTTAGGAGTGGTTCTTGAGCAATTTTTGATATTGTCTCATTCGATTTCCCTCCCTGTATATGCCCTGCCCCGGGTCTTGTAAATGGTAAATTGTCGTGGGTTGACAATATGTTGAGGGTTATGGGTGTGCTTGAGCATGGGTTGCATGTTCGTAATTAATTGTGAATTATTTATCGTGTTAGCACATCGTTCTTCGGGGCATGGAACTCGAGCAAGGTTTGGCTCGGACTTCGGAAATTAAGGTACGTATAACGTACGAGCATAACCTTTTATAATGTTGCAATAGTGATATGCATGGTTTATGGTATTGGAAATAGACGAGTATCGAAATGCATGGTTTATGGTACTTGCAATATTGGATAGTGAAATGCATGGTATATGCTAACTGTGATAAATAGACATACATTGGAAATCATAAGGTGCCGCTTTCGAGCGAGCAACGATTGGGTATTGTCGCCGTTGAGCGACCATCGGTTATGACGCCGCTATTGTTGAGCGTGCGCTGGGTTTAGTGCCGCTATTGTGGAGTGAGCAATTTTATGGGAACATGGAATCCTTGGTTAATTATATGTGAAATCTATGGCCTATATATAATGATTTTACACATTGATTATGGAACTGGCATGATAGAACTGTATTAGTTAATCTATATGGCGATTAACTGGCTTTGAGAATTTGAGGAGTTTGGTTATTTTGAGAACAGGGACAATACAGGGGATCCCGGATGAGGGTGTTACCATCCAGGGAGTATCATTTAAATTATGGCATTTACATTCTGTAAATTATGAATTGCAATATTATTATTTTGTGATTGGTGGTATTGGTATGCTCACCCCGTGTGGGGGCTGTCTCTGTTGGGGCAGGTAATACAGGTGTAGCGGTAGCTTTGGAGTTGAGCTCGGGCTATTGATTGGGGTACTTCCAGGATCGAGGTACCAGAGCTAGTCAAAGAAGTGCGCAGATCCAGTGTTGAGATCGAGTTGTGCTTGGAAGGTGCTTCCAGGATTGAAGTACCAGTAGCGGTATCCGGTATAGTGTTTTATGCATCAAATACACGCTTATTCATTGAGTGCTCTTATGTGAGTACACCTTACGTGTATATGGGATGTATAAATGGGCTATGGCCTCTTTCTGTTCATTATGGTTGCATGCAATTAATTATGGAATTGCTAAATTAACTAAGAGCATATTAGTGTATTATGTGGGTGCATGTTATGTGAATAATAATGGTAGGGGGAATTTGAATATTGGGAATTGAATGCAAGAAATTTTCTGGGTAGCATACGGTGTTGCACTTGCATAGGGTTTTTCCCCCTGATGGTATGATTATATGCACTCATGGTATGGCTTAATGCACTAATAACGGGTTAAGGACACGGGGGTCCTTACATTAGTGGTATCAGAGCCAGGTTAGCTCTTTGGGGCTGTTGAGGGCCTAGGAACATGTTAATGGGAATGATAAGCACATATTTATGCATGATGGTAGTTAGCGTTGCGTGGCACGACTATATTGCTTATGTGCATTTATGATATGTGTTCATAATTGGAATATGCTATTGCTAACCATGGTGGTTGCAGGGTCTTCTGAGACATGGACAATGCATTACGGTTGCATAGGTATACATCGGAGTGATGATTTTAATGCTTTGCCGCTACATGTTGGAGCGAGGTGCATTAAAATACACTCATGGCGATGTTTATGGGAATACATGTTATGTATTACGGTTGCATGCACGTCGAAGCGATGATGCCGCTGTCGTGTCGAAGCGATGGTATATGCCGCTGTCACGTCGAAGCGATGATGCCGCTGTCGTGCCGAAACAATTATTGAAATACGGGTTATGCATTACGGTTGCATGCATGGCGTAGCGATGTGAATACTTGCCGCTGTCATATTATAGCGATGAAGAATATTTGCCGCAAATATGTCGAAGCGAAGGATAATGCCGCTGTCATATTACTATTGCGAGGGATATTATGCCGCTAATATGTCGAAGCGAGGGGTATTTCCGCTGTCATGCCGGGATGATGGTAAATGCCGCTGTCGTGTCGAAGCGATGGTAAATGCCGCTGTCACGTCGAAGCGATGGTACCACCGTCATGTCGAAACGATGATGCCGCTGTCGTGTCGAAGCGATGATACATGCCGCTGTCACGTCGAAGCGATGATGCCGTTGTCATGACGTAGCGATGTGATCGGGAACAAAGTACTACATGAGTGTGAGTACCTCTTGAGTCCGCGATTATCCGGGTATTTTATTGGCGATGGTTCCGCCGGGTATTTTATTGGCGATGGTTTCGCCGGGTATTTTATTAGCGATGGTTCATTCCGCTATTCTATTGGCGATGGTTTATGCCGCCGGGTATTTTATTGGCGATGGTTCTTGCCACCAGGTATCATACAGCGAGGGTACATTCCGCTACATCTATGGCGATGGTTCATACCGCCGGGTATCTATAGCGACGTTTTATACCGCTGACTCTATGGCGAGGGATCATGCCGCTGATTCTATAGCGATGGGTTATACCGCTATGTGTGTAGCACTGGGTTATGCCGCCTACGAGCGATGGGTGATGCTTATGTACCGCTAGTGGACGATGGATACAGGTATTCCGCTATCTCGATAGCGATGAGGTATGGCATATTACTTTTGTTATCAGTATTGGGATTATGGTATATTGTTGTTTACCGTCATGTGTTTGACGATGAGATTATGGATGTCGTATATCGACATGAGCCGTCATGTGTTTGACGATGTTAATTGGGATGTCTATGTGGACGCGTGGCATCATTTTGGTGATTAATGCATTCATGTTTATGTATTTGGTAGTATGGTTTGAGTGCCGATGGTGAGCACATGGTAGAGTCTGGGTCATTGGTTGACGAGACCTTTTGCTGAGCAGGTTTGCTCGATGGAGCATTGATGCATTGTACCGGTGAGTGTACCGCATCATATTGTAGAGGTAAATATTTGTCGAGCAATGATACCCTTGGGTATGCTCGCTGGGATGGCTAAGGCCAAGTGATTGGTGGTAAGAGTAGTCATTGAGGAAACTACTCGCTTGTTGTTGTGATGTGGTGTAGCCATGGTTACACCCACCCTAAGGGCGAGGAATAAGTCCTAATGGATTAGGATTGCATGATAATTGAGCATGGACGCTGGGTTGTCTAGTATGCTTTGGTGTTTTAGAGATATGTTGGGCAATGACCCACAACTCTAATGGTTTGTGCGGTATGGTATACCGGGATGGTATGTGTGTCACGTTGATAGGTTGGTATAAGCCTATGGGACCAGCGAATCACTAGCCAGGTATTGTTGCAGTACTTTGGGGTGCTTGTGTTAGCTATTATAATGCTCGTTGGACTCGAGTTTGGTGAATCGTATGGTGATACGATGAGGGTTATGGTAGACTCTTGTAGTCTCTATGTGGCATGGTATTTGAGGTAGGGAATACCTCACGGGGACGTTTATACGTCATTGTTTTGAGAGACTTGTTTTGGGACAGCTCAATTCTGTTTGGAATGCCAACGTGAGTGTCGTCAAGTCGTGGTTAGCTCTGGTTGAGCACCCTTGCATGTGGCATGCAATGGGAGTCACAATGGTTTGTGAGATATGGTTAGTGAGGTGGCACTACTATTTTGACCTTATCTCTTGGAGAGATTTGGATTGTACTGTCTTGGAGACAGCTCGCATCGGTCGTGGACTGATTATAAATCAACCATGGTAAGCATTACTGATGTTGGACCGAGTAATGGATTTCTTACCTCGATGAGACGTTTGAGGAGACGTCTTCGGGGAGATGCTCGATTTTGGAGTACTATGGTATTAGTACAGAGCATCGTTGTGATGTGTATACATGGCGTATACGGATTTTGGATCGGGTAATGGTAGTATTGATGCACTACTCTAACCAATTGTGTATTTCTGGGTTCCGGGATATGTTTTGGTATAAATATACCCAGGTTCTCCGAACGGTGGTTCGAGGATTGGAGGATCATGGATTCATGACTTCTCCCTTGAGAGGAAGGTGGTATTGTGATTCCTACCGGTTGAATCTTTTGGGGAGATTCGTTATTTTGGTTCGTGTGGTGGTGATGTTGAAATCACACCCTTTGGTTTTGGTTTGTCAACCATCATTCTCCGTGGGGCGAGAATAATCGAGGTTTGACAGTTGGCTTTGGGATGTGGGTATGATTGGAGATACCCGAGTCTATTGCATTGCGTATGCATGTTGTGTGGTGTATGGGCATGTATGCCGTGTGTGTATACGAATGCCAACTCTATTTTTTTTGTTCATTGTTGAACATTGGTTTAATTTGCTTGGGATGGTGAATCTCTGGTGCGAGATTGTGGGACTTTGAGATCGGTGATCTCGATGGCACGATGCATTCTTGATGAATGATCGTGAGGGTCGTTTGACTTCCCCTGAGGAGGAATTGTCGTGTTTTGGAACCATGGTGGTTCTTGTTGGATAATTCGATAGCCTTCCTATTTTAGGATTGTTGGATCCAAGGATAAATGAGGGATGGCCGAGATTCGGATTTGTTTAGTGTCATGGTTGACACGTGTGTAGGAATGCATTTGGTTGCCTTGCATGTCCCCTGTGGAACTCGAGACCTTGTGGAGTCTTGATGGTGTGTCGGGACCAAGATATGATTTTTGGAACACACCGGTGTAAACATCCTCGGTGATGTATTTTGTGTGGATCAGTAACCGTGGGTAACCCGGTCCGGGTTGCAAGTGGTGCAACTACTCCTTTGGAGGAGATGGACTGGGAAACGAAGACTGGTTTCTTTTGTGAGTATACTGTAGTATGCTAGTGGTCCCCATCTTGACGATGCGTGTCAAGCATCGTGGGCAGGTGGTGAATATCACGGGATGATATCTTTGTCAGAACCAATGGAGATTTGGTTGGTTTGCAGTTTTGGTGAACTGACTTGTGGGACGATTCATGTCGAGGTATGTTGTTATCTTTCGGGTTTGTATTGGTTTTGGCGTTGCGCTATTTTAGGGCTTGGTGCGAGACTGGTATTCTCGCAGTTGTTAATTCGATTCTAAGGTGGTTCAGAATCAGGGACTTGGCTTCGTTTTGTTGGTGTAGTCCTGGTGTTACGTGGAGTACACCGGTGCAATTTCGGGGACGAAATTTTATTAGTAGGGGATAATTGTGAGGTCCGGGGATTAATGGTGTTAATCCATGTGTGGTATTATTTCTTGATGGATTTTTGATTGTGGCAATTAGGAATTAATTGCGGTTTGGTATCTCCCGAGGTTGGTAAATCGGGCATTTGGGATCGTTGAATCCCGAGGTTGAGATCGTATTCTCATTCCGGTGAAAACCTGCGAGTTGGGTTTTTAGTGTGACTCGGAATCTCGGGTGCTTGGTGTGGGCACCGGTAGGGGGTTTTTGAGTTAGAGAGAGAGTTTTTGAAAACAGATGATTTTTAATGAATCATGATGTATTTGTGGGGCTATTAATATTTTGGGGTATTTTTGCTATAAATACCATTTGAACCCGGGATTTTAATTATCGGAACCATTTTCTTTCCCCTCCTTCTCTCTCCCCGTAACCGCGATTCTCGATCCCCTTTTGACCCACGCCGCTTCCAGGCGTGCGCCCGCCGCCGTTCGGCGCGTCCGACCCGCCGCCGTGTTCGTCTCTTCCAGGCGGTCCTATCCATACCATCAATTTGAAGTTTGGTCGCGATTTGAGCTCGGATTTCTGCTGGAAACGCTAGGGTTCGAAACTGGAATTTCTTCGATTTGGGGCTCGATTTTTGGTACGATTTTGGGGCTTTCTTTCAGGTGTTTTTGGGGCGTTTTGGTGCTTGGTTTGGGTCGATTATTTCACACTTTCATGGTTCGAAAAATTGTTGCTTAATGGTTCGATTTTGTATGCTGTGTGCGTGGAGTTATGTTCGATTTTAGGGGGGTTTATGTTCGAAAATTTGGGGCTTTGGCTTGGGGATGTTGATTCTTGTTGGTAATTGATTAATTTATGTTTTAGATGCATTATGATGCTTATTGTGTTCGAAATTGAGGAATTGGATTCGAATTTAGGGCTTTAAATTCGAATTTTGGGGGTTTCGCTTGTGGGGCGATTATTGTTGTTGTTAATTGATTAATTCATGTGTTAGATGAATTATGGTGATTTTTGGATTTGATTTGTGTTGTTGGGGTTCGAATTTTAGGAGTGGTTCTTGAGCAATTTTTGATATTGTCTCATTCGATTTCCCTCCCTGTATATGCCCTGCCCCGGGTCTTGTAAATGGTAAATTGTCGTGGGTTGACAATATGTTGAGGGTTATGGGTGTGCTTGAGCATGGGTTGCATGTTCGTAATTAATGCTGAATTATTTATCGTGTTAGCACATCGTTCTTCGGGGCATGGAACTCGAGCAAGGTTTGGCTCGGACTTCGGAAATTAAGGTACGTATAACGTACGAGCATAACCTTTTATAATGTTGCAATAGTGATATGCATGGTTTATGGTATTGGAAATAGACGAGTATCGAAATGCATGGTTTATGGTACTTGCAATATTGGATAGTGAAATGCATGGTATATGCTAACTGTGATAAATAGACATACATTGGAAATCATAAGGTGCCGCTTTCGAGCGAGCAACGATTGGGTATTGTCGCCGTTGAGCGACCATCGGTTATGACGCCGCTATTGTTGAGCGTGCGCTGGGTTTAGTGCCGCTATTGTGGAGTGAGCAATTTTATGGGAACATGGAATCCTTGGTTAATTATATGTGAAATCTATGGCCTATATATAATGATTTTACACATTGATTATGGAACTGGCATGATAGAACTGTATTAGTTAATCTATATGGCGATTAACTGGCTTTGAGAATTTGATGAGTTTGGTTATTTTGAGAACAGGGACAATACAGGGGATCCCGGATGAGGGTGTTACCATCCAGGGAGTATCATTTAAATTATGGCATTTACATTCTGTAAATTATGAATTGCAATATTATTATTTTGTGATTGGTGGTATTGGTATGCTCACCCCGTGTGGGGGCTGTCTCTGTTGGGGCAGGTAATACAGGTGTAGCGGTAGCTTTGGAGTTGAGCTCGGGCTATTGATTGGGGTACTTCCAGGATCGAGGTACCAGAGCTAGTCAAAGAAGTGCGCAGATCCAGTGTTGAGATCGAGTTGTGCTTGGAAGGTGCTTCCAGGATTGAAGTACCAGTAGCGGTATCCGGTATAGTGTTTTATGCATCAAATACACGCTTATTCATTGAGTGCTCTTATGTGAGTACACCTTACGTGTATATGGGATGTATAAATGGGCTATGGCCTCTTTCTGTTCATTATGGTTGCATGCAATTAATTATGGAATTGCTAAATTAACTAAGAGCATATTAGTGTATTATGTGGGTGCATGTTATGTGAATAATAATGGTAGGGGGAATTTGAATATTGGGAATTGAATGCAAGAAATTTTCTGGGTAGCATACGGTGTTGCACTTGCATAGGGTTTTTCCCCCTGATGGTATGATTATATGCACTCATGGTATGGCTTAATGCACTAATAACGGGTTAAGGACACGGGGGTCCTTACAGGTAGGGTGCATTTAGGGGAGGGTGGCCGACTTTGGGGGTGGGGTGGTGAGGGTTGGGGTGGTCATGTGGTGTTTAATTGTGTCCCGGTATTTAGTACGATGTATTAAAATATCCTCACTCGATATTTATAACTTCATTTAAATAATACATCCCTTTAAAACACCCAACATGCCCCCTAAATCATATCATCATAACATAAATATAACCCCCAATTTAAATACACCACAACCCTTAAACATATCATAAATTATCATCATGGCACATAATCCAATAACATTTCGGGGGTATTACACAAGAATGTTACTTGTGTACATGTGCGTTAGATTTTAAATCTACTTAGACAAATCGTATACTAGTTATTGAGTTTTTGGATAATGTTTAATTCCGAACGAAAATCTGAATGTCTTTCCTTGAGAAGTGTGATAGGCTTTTCTCAGTTCGATTGATGTAATAAAACATCTATACTATAATAAATAATAAACTGAGAGAGAAAATGTGGATATGGTATGAAAACAAGTGACATGCAAAACTGTTATCGATTTCTTCGTATTAGAAATCTTGAATTCTTTATGTGTTGATACAAAGGGGGGAAATTGTAAGATGCGTATATAGAGCATCATGTTTGGACTCTGGTTTGGCAGACCACATGTAAGGCCCTGATATTTGGTTAATGTTAATTAAATATAATTTGAGAAATTATTGATAATTAATTTGTGAATTAATTAATTAGAAGTGAAATTGACAATATAAATGTCAACTGAAAATTTAATCGGAACATGATATATTTTTGACTTGGTAAACTCTGATAATATTTTTAAAATATTTGATTAAAATGAAGAATTAAATTTTGTGAGTATATTAGTGGATATAAATCCCAAGTGTTGTCTTAAATTTAATATATCAATACACCGTTGACACTCCGATGTACAAAATTGGGCCAGGAAACAATTATTAATATGTAATGTTGGGCATTTTCGAAACATGTAGTAAACGTGTAATTTCACGCACTAAAACCCAATCACTCTGTACTCTCGCTCGCGACCTTCGACCCTCACCCATAAACTATGTGCGATCGCCATCGTTTGACAACCAACCGGCAAAACAAACCCACCACCGTGTTTTCCACTCTCAGGCACAACTTTCCATACCAGGCAATCACCGTGCACCGCCGCGAAATCGTCGGATTTTGCTCTGAAAGGTACGAGTTGCGTTTTAGGGTTCTTAACGTTTTTTTGTTCGATTCCGTCTTCTGACCATCAATTAGTTTGAATTGAATTGTGTGAAACCTTCCCCTCACCTAGACCGACGTTTCCCCTCCGGTCACCACCCCTCTGGCCGCCGTGAGCCGCCGGAAATTATCATGCATGTCCGCGGTACTGTTCACGAAATGGGGAAATTGTGAGTTTCGAATTTTTCCAGCTTCTAATTTGAAATTTAGCCTTCTTTTTGAGCTTTAATTGTTGGACGATTTATGGTATGAATTTGTATGGTTTTAGAACACCATATTGTCGAAAATCTTGCTGCATGGTTGGACATATGCTGCTTTATATGTGCAAGTGCATTTACAGTGTTTGCATGTGCGAGGGTTGGAGCTAAATTAATCATTAGTTGGATGGATGAAAATGACTCACTTTGATTTGTTTTTAAGGATAATCAAAAGTTGGTTTTGGGTTAAGGAAAAGCTAGTAGCAGCTACATGTTTATAAATTTATGTGTAACTTTAAACCTTGTTGAAAGATTAGTGAATCCCTTATTTTGACTTACTTAGGGGTTTATGGGTTTGTTTGAAATTTAATTGCATGGGTTTAGTGTTTAAAATTGAAGACAACTGAATAAAAGGAGAAGTGATAAACTCATGTAAAAATAGAACAGGTATTGAATGATTATAAAGACTCTTAGTTAATATGAAATGATCTGGACATAAGATATAAGATTGACATACAACATTGGAGTATGGAAACTTAACTAAATATAGGTAAGGAATGAGACTTGAAATGCATTTTAGGCTAAATGATGCACTTTAATGATAAAGTGATATCTCTTGAACAATAAGGGAAATATGAATACCTTAATGATTATACTTTGAACTAAATCACCTAAATGTGATGAACAAGTTGAGATAGATTGTTGAAGCGAATTATTAAGACTCAAGTGCCTTGATAACGAAACAAAGGAAATAAAATAAACAAATCTGAAGTAGTATGCGTATAATTACTTTCTTTTAACAAATTAAATGACATAGTATAATTGAGTGAATATTTGGAATTGTGTAGATTTTATTAGATTCCAATACCAAAATGTCATTGATGTGATCGAAGATATCGGGATTGGACAACTAAGAATAGGTATGTTGCGATCGGTAACATACGACAGATATCTGTATTATTTGATACATGATTTGCTGAACTTACATGAAATTACTTGACTATGCGAGTTAAATTGAATTATGAGCATTCATAGCATTTATAATTGGCATATCGATGTATGAAAATAAATGTTTCGTTAACACACATCATTTTGATAAATATACATCGATATATGACATACAAATGAGATTGTATGACATATTGAGTTGCATATGTCATATTATGCATAGATGATTCATGGGCATATCATATTGATCTATCCATTTCTTTGATATCCTTGATGAACTGAGTTGATTTACTCTGAGTGTCGGGGACGACGGGCACGGTGATGATAGGCAGTATAGGTAGCGCTGTAGTCACACACATTGCTACCGGACCTAGACACGAGGGATAACAAGCACAGCACATGATGATTCTCCTAGCGCAAAGTGTGTGTGTTGTTACCCTTTGCTCGAGCTTGATGTTGAATGTTGATACCTTTCTTTGGACTACGATTTGGTATCTTGAGATTCGATCCATTGTACATTACATGCATTGCATTACATTGCACTGCATTACATCATATATCACATATTATAGATACATGTTGTAATTAATTGATAGTTTCATTGGGCTTTGGCTCACCCCGTGGGGGGTGTTGTTGTCTTTGTGTATGGGCAATGACAGGTATTACTGGTGACCACTACTCGCTGGAAGTCTTACCTGAGGTTGTTTTCTTTTGTCTTTTCCCAGTCGTAAGATAGTTAAGTATACCAGGGTGTGTCCTGGATAGTATAACTATGTAAATTGAGTTTATTTCCATCCAGTCTTGATTATTGGTGAATATTTGTTGTTTCCTTACTGCTGATGGTATTTGTAAGGACCCCAAGCCCTTAACCCTTGATTAGTGTATTAATCATTATGTGTGGCACATGCTTTCAATAAAATCAATCGGGAAACACAGATGATACTTTACCATTGAATGGCAATTACAAAATTTCTTTAATATTCAACATTAAGATCATCTCTACCAACAAATAGACTCATAGATTCCGCCCATTTCCATCCCCATTACACCACTTTTTTACATGGTGGACTTTTATAAAATTTGGGCAGAGTCTCCCCATAAATAGAGCCATCCCGAAATAAAAGCACATCATAATATATAGTTCACGGCCAGGGAAAACACATACTCAACAGAATACAGCAACGCTAAGTAAATTCCCAGCCAGGGAAGACACCACACATAAGACAACATAAATGGGTTTCAACACCCACATAATACACCCATGACTCTCATATCATTAGCAATTCTACTCTTAATTGCATGCAACATAGAATGAAAGAGAGAAAGGCTCATGCCTTTATATACAACCCATATACAAGCATAACCGTGCTCACATGCGAGCATCATAAATATGTATATAACCTTCGGGTGTATATAAGTACTCTATACGATACCGTGCTCCATCAAGCCCTGGTACCACGATCCAGGGAGTACATCCAATCAACAGCTCGAGCTCAGCTCCACAGCCATCGATGTACCTGTTCACCTGCCCCAACAGAGACAGCCCCCAACGGGGTGAGCATACCAATACACAAAATCCCATAATCACAATAATGAAATTCATAATTTACAACAAAAGTAAATACTAATGAATTTTAAATGATACTACCTGGATGGCAACGCCCACATCCGGGATTCCGTGTACTGTCCCTGTTCTCACAATCATCAAACTCATCAAATCTCAAAGATCAGTAAATCAACACATTGATTTAACTCATAGCATGCCTGATTCTCAAGTATCAATAATTAATGATTTCAAATTCATTATACATACAAATATAGATATATCGATATCTAATACTGATTTTCAACTTTGCTACCAATCACAGATAGCTCAAATGCATAGCATTTATTTTACCAATTCTCCATTATACTTAGACATCTCACATGTCTTATAATGAATACATGATTCCACGATCATTCTCATGCATCTCAAATGCCCTACAATAGTCATATAAACCCAGTACCCCATATCTCTTACAAGGTCATACTACTCTAGTATCACGCACGCTTGTGGCGGCGATGTCAAGGTTGGGTCGTTCCATAACTATATCAACACATATATATAACCATACGCACAACCATCAATGCAATCAAAATACATTATGCATTTCACAAATGCTCTCATATAAAGTAATGCTCGTACGTCGCACGTACCTTAAATTTCCGAAGTCCGAGCCAAACACAATCTCAACCTCGGGATCCAACGATCCCAACTACCCAAATAAACGAGCCCAGAAGGCCCAACACCGCGATTAAACTCCAAGTCGCCACGTAAAACAACTTTAGGGGTTATTAACACTCCGAGTAACATCTATAATCTCTGGTCATCACAATATCCCCCACTAAAAGAATTTCATCCTCGAAATTAGCACCGGTGTATCACGTAACACCCAGGCTACACAACAACATGAAGCCATAACCTCGATTCTTGACCATATCAGAATCGTCTTAATAAACGCGAGGATACTTACCTCACATCAAACTCTGAAACAGAGCGACATACCAAAACCAACATATCACTCAAGAGGCAAAACGTACCTCGATGCGGTTCATCCCAAAAGTCAGTCCCTCATGACTGCAAAACAACCAATACTTACGACCGTAGATCGGACAGTCACCTTAGTTCTACTACAACTAGTAAGAACGCATCATGAATGACACCTCAACCGTGAGAACGTTGACCTCGTGTCAAACTCTGAGTGGAATAGACTTCCAAATCCATCATAACGTCAAAGGGCGTCAGCACAACTCAACGCTAACAGTCCAAAAGCAGTTATTCAACTGAAACTGCAAGGATTCGAATCGCTCCCGATTCTATCGTAGATATCATCCAATGACATCTTTATTATGACTCACGATGTCTAATACACATCATTACGAGGAATACACTAGTATACCACGATGTACACATACCAAACATGGTCTCCACTTTCAAACCTCCTCCATCAAATGAGCAGTCACATCATTGCAACTCAATTTGGGCAATTCACGGCCACAGATTCACACAAAAGACATCTCACAAGATGTCCACCTCCGGATATTCCAAGGATCACATCCTGGTCATAAATAAACCATCGAGACTCCACAGAGTTCAAATTCTGAAAGGACATGCAATAAACCCATGGCATCCTCAACGCTTGTGTCGACAGCTACACCCAACCAATCCGAATTCCTGCCATCCCTTGATAATCCTAGGATTTAACAATCCAAACTTGGGGAGGCCATCGCACAACTCGGAGGAAAACACCAATAAGGAAATACCTTAACCCACATAAGATAATCCCTCCTCAAAGGGAGTCAACTAACTTCACGATTATTCCTCATAATTATCGTGCCATGGAGATTCTCAATCTCAAGGTGTTCCATATCTCTCATCAGAGATTTAACCATCCAAAAATAGCACAACTCTATGCTTGACAGAAAGGAAATCAATAACTGGCATCCGTATACTCACCGGTATACCTGCCTAAGCACTGACATCACATGCATACTCAATGCACCCGGCTCGGGTATCTACAACATACCCCTAAGCCCCAAACACAATCGTCAATCCTGAGTTATTCCCTACCCAGTGGAGAATGATAATCGACGATGAACAACACGGCGTGATTCCCAAAATCAACACCACAAGCACCAACTTACCGAATCTTTCAAAGATTCCCAAATAGGTATAATACTACCTCCTTCCTCACAAGGGAAGAGCCATCGAACTCGAGATCCACAAGTCTCGAACCACCGTTCAGAAAAAAACTTGATACAATAACACCCATTGTATCCCAAATACACGAGTTCCCTCAGATCGAGTCAATAACGACCCGATGACTCTCTTGTTGGTACTCCAACATCATGAGCTATTCCAGACAAGTCTCACCAAGATTAAACATAAACGTATACACGTTTCAGTGGGGCATGCACAACCTCAACCTCAAATGACGTGGTGACTACTATAGTCCACCACAATCCACATTGTATCACCTTACGATTTGCCAAACTCGGTTCCAACGTGTAGTATCATGGCTCCAACAAGCACACTATATCATTCCCCCAATATCTGGCTAGCAAAGCGCTGTCTCCATAGGCTCATATCAAGCCCACCAACAAACCATATGTTCCATCTCGGTATGCCATACCGTACAAACCGTTAGAGTAATGGGTCATCGCCCAACATATCTCTAAAATACCAAGCACAATGGACAACCCGGTGTCCTTGCTCGCTTATGATGCAATCATATTCCGTTAGGACTTATCCCACACCCTCAGGGTGGGTGTAACCATGTCTACCCTACATCACAACACAAGCGAGTAGTTTCCTCAATGACTACTCTTACCACCAATCACTTGGCCCTAGCCAAACCAACGAGCATACCCAAGGGTATCATCGCTCGACAAATATTTAACTCTATAACATGATGTGGTACATTTACCGGTACAATACATCCAATACTCCACCGAGCAAACCTGCTCGGCAAAAGGTCTCGTCAACTAGTGACCCACTCTACCATGTGCTCACCATCGGCACTCAAACCATACAACCAAATACATAACATAAATGTATTAACCATCAAAACGACGCTACACGTCTACATAGAACATCCACTAGGTCATTGTCATCCCGTGGCGGTACCTGTCAACATACGACTTTGAAATAATATTGTCGACTCGTGACGGTATATGTCGATACACGACGTCTATAATCTCATCGTCAAACACATGACAACATACACATGACAACATAAGTAAATCAACACATGATATCCACAATAGTGCTAAATAAACAGTAATATGCCATACCTCATTGCTAACAATATAGCGGCATACCTGTCTCAGTCATCCAACAGTGGTACGCAATCAGCACCCATCGCTCGTAGGTGGCGTAATCCAGCGTCATGTACATAGCGGCATAATCCGTCGCTATAAAATCAGGGCATAATCCCTCGTCATAGAGTCAGCGGCATAAAACATCACTATAGACATCTGGCGGCATGAACCAACGCCATAGATGTGGCGGAATGTACCATCGCTATGAACACCCGGCGGCATAAGTCATCGCCAATCAATATAGTGGAATGAGACATCGCTATCAATACCCGGCGGCATAAACCATCACCAATAGAATAGCGGAATGAGACATCGCTATCAATATATCCGACGGCAAGAATCGTCGCCACTCAATATAGCGGAATGAACCATCGCTATCAATATATCCGACGGCAAGAACCATCGCCAATCAATATAGCGGAATGAACCATCGCTATCAATACATCTGGCGGAATGAACCATCGCCAATCAATATAGCGGAATGAACCATCGCCATCAATACATCTGGCGGAATGAACCATCGCCAATCAATATAGCGGAATGAACCATCGCTATCAATATCGATAATGTGGTTGTTCCGGTCTTGTTATAGCAGCGGAATTTTAGGACCCCTCGCTTCGACATATAGCGGCATCATATGATATCCCTCGCTTCGACAATGACAGCGGCATGTTACCTCGCTTAGACATGACAGCGGCAAATATCATATTACCATCGCTTCATATGACAGCGGCAAGTACCTCCCTCGCTCGAAAACAACTACCGGAACTTCCACTAGCTCCATGTACCTGCATCCAGGTTAATACCACAGTTCACAATATAATGATCGATATCACGTTCCAGTTATAACCACAATATTCCACATTAATCACTAGAATTGTGACTGTTCCGGTCCCAATACAACAGCGGAATTTTAGGACCCCTCGCTTCGACAATGACAGCGGCATGTTACCTCGCTTAGACATGACAGCGGCAAGTACCTCCCTCGCTCGGAGATAAAGGCTACCGGGACATTCGTCAATTCTACCACAATAATCAAACACAACATTTGGTTCCATAATCACAATATATCACTATCATGTCACATATATCATCACATGTAAGGGTTCACTATCCACGATATACATAATCAAAGGTGTAACACGTTTTACCGTCCGAAGCCCGTACGTCTCACCTTTCCTGATTTTCCTACAAAATCAGATCCCTTAACACATAATACATGAAGGGCCAGACATCACCATTAATGCCATCCCATCACATTCTACACGATTCCTGCAATCACAATGATTAGCAACACCACTTTTCATATCATAAAAAGCACATAAACAACTAGTTGTGTCATACAACATTAATGCCATCATGCATAAGTATGTGCTATCAATAACTTCCTAGGCCCTTAACAGCCCCAAAGAGCTAACCACTGCTCTGATACCACTAATGTAAGGACCACAAGCCCTTAACCCTTGATTAGTGTATTAATCATTATGTGTGGCACATGCTTTCAATAAAATCAATCGGGAAACACAGATGATACTTTACCATTGAATGGCAATTACAAAATTTCTTTAATATTCAACATTAAGATCATCTCTACCAACAAATAGACTCATAGATTCCGCCCATTTCCATCCCCATTACACCACTTTTTACATGGTAGACTTTTATAAAAATTTGGGCAGAGTCTCCCCATAAATAGAGCCATCCCGAAATAAAAGCACATCATAATATATAGTTCCCGGCCAGGGAAAACACATACTCAACAGAATACGCTAAGTAAATTCCCAGCCAGGGAAGACACCACACATAAGACAACATAAATGGGTTTCAACACCCACATAATACACCCATGACTCTCATATCATTAGCAATTCTACTCTTAATTGCATGCAACATAGAATGAAAGAGAGAAAGGCTCATGCCTTTATATACAACCCATATACAAGCATAATCGTGCTCACATGCGAGCATCATAAATATGTATATAACCTTCGGGTGTATATAAGTACTCTATACGATACCGTGCTCCATCAAGCCCTGGTACCACGATCCTGGGAGTACATCCAATCAACAGCTCGAGCTCAGCTCCACAGCCATCGATGTACCTGTTCACCTGCCCCAACAGAGACAGCCCCCAACGGGGTGAGCATACCAATACACAAAATCCCATAATCACAATAATGAAATTCATAATTTACAACAAAAGTAAATACTAATGAATTTTAAATGATACTCCCTGGATGGCAACGCCCTCATCCGGGATTCCGTGTACTGTCCCTGTTCTCACAATCATCAAACTCATCAAATCTCAAAGATCGGTAAATCAACACATTGATTTAACTCATAGCATGCCTGATTCTCAAGTATCAATAATTAATGATTCCAAATTCATTATACATACAAATATAGATATATCGATATCTAATACTGATTTTCAACTTTGCTACCAATCACAGATAGCCCAAATGCCTAGCATTTATTTTACCAATTCTCCATTATACTTAGACATCTCACATGTCTTATAATGAATACATGATTCCACGATCATTCTCAGGCATCTCAAATTCCCTACAATAGTCATATAACCCAGTACCCCATATCTCTTACAAGGTCATACTACTCTAGTATCACGCACGCTTGTGGCGGCGATGTCAAGGTTGGGTCGTTCCATAACTATATCAACACATATATATAACCATACGCACAACCATCAATGCAATCAAAATACATTATGCATTTCACAAATGCTCTCATATAAAGTAATGCTCGTACGTCGCACGTACCTTAAATTTCCGAAGTCCGAGCCAAACCTTGCTCGAGTTCCATGCCCCGAGGAACGATGTGCTAACACGATAAATAATTCACAATTATTTACGAACATGCAACCCATGCTCAAGCACACTCATAACCCTCAAAATATTGTCAACACACGACAATTAACCATTTAAAAGACCCGGGGCAGGGTACATGCAGGGAGGGAAAACGAATGAGACAATATCGAAAATTGTTCAAGAACACCCTTCAATTTTCGAACCCTATTCTCACAAATCGAACCCAATTAAACACCATAATTCATCTAAACATGAATTAATCGATCAACAACAAGAATCATCATCCCCTGCCAAAAACCCCCAAATTTCGAACTCAAACCCCTCAAACATACTGGAAAAATTCGAACCATAAGCCACAAATTTTCGAACCATTAAAGTCTGAAATTTTCGACTCAACAACAGCACAAAAACGCCCCAAAAACACCGGAAGAAAAGCCCCAAAAACGTACCAAAAATCGAGCCCCAAATCGGACGAATTCCAGTTTCGAACCCTAGCGCTTTCTGCAGAAATCCGAACTCAAATCGCGACCAAACTTCGAATTGATGGTATGGAGAGGTGCGCCTGGAAGAGACGAAGCTACCGGTGGGTCGGACGCGCCGAACGGCGGCCGGACGGCGGCGGGCGCACGGCCTGAAGCTGCGTAGGTCAAAGGGGATCGGGAAATCGCGCGGGTGCGGGGAGAGAGAAGCAAGGTGAGGAAAAATGGTTCCGATAATTAAAATCTTGGTTTCAACTGGTATTTATAGCAAAAATACCCCGAAATACTAATAGCCCCACAACTACATCATGATTCATTAAAAATCATCTGTTTCCAAAAATTCTCTCTCTAACTCAAAAACCCCCTACCGGTGCCCACACAAAGCACCCGAGATTCCGAGACACTTCAACAACCCAACTCTTAGGTTTTACACCGGAATGAATGAGAACACAATCTCAACCTCGGGATCCAACGATCCCAACTACCCAAATAAACGAGCCCAGAAGGCCCAACACCGCGATTAAACTCCAAGTCGCCACGTAAAACAACTTTAGGGGTTATTAACACTCCGAGATTAACATCTATAATCTCTGGTCATCACAGTATTATGTAAATATTTTGAGTATAAAATGTGTGCTGTAGACTTATTGTGCATGCTATGGTATGATGTAAATATTTTGAGTACGGATTATGTGTTGGATGCCTATGATGCATCCTATGGTATTATGTACTGCACTGGGATATAATTTTGTGCTTTTCATTTTTTCTGGTATGTCCCTCGTGCGTGGAGGTCGTGCCGAAATTTTTAGAGCCACTTGTTGGCGGGACTTTAAAAAAAAAAAATCTTTCGCTGTTTACAATAAATAATCATTGTGTGATAAACACTTGATTATAATGGTCTCACACCACATGTGGTCCAGTAAGATATTCGATGGTATGTCGACATTATCTTTGTCACTCTATTATGTTTATGAATTATTTTATCATCCATGATAGATATGTATGTTGAAATTTCAAGGGTGAAATTTTATTAGTTTGGGAGAATTATGCCTGAAAATTAATCACCTTAATTAAATGGAGTTTAATACGATAATGAAAAGATAGTTATGAATGAGTGCCCTTTTGGTATTTGGACTCGGTTTTGAAATAAATCAGGTGTGGTGGAATATTATGATTGAGTCATAATTATTGAAGTGTTAAATGGTTTAGATAAAGTATATGATTTGGGCTCGATTTTGGGGATAAACTGAGTATTTAATTGAATTTTTATGATAATCATGAAATTATTATTTGAAATTGAGTAGTTTGATCATGGATTAATGAAATGAGTTAGGATGGCACGAATTAGATGTAAAATATACATGTTGATGTGTTATGGTATAAGAGGTAAAATATACATGTATGTTATATTGTTGATGAATGGGTTAAATGTAGTGTTGAAAGTGAATAAGGCATAAAATGCCTAAACTATCCAACAAGTTCACACAATACACCAAGAACACACACTAAATCCCTACATTTTCTCTGAAACCCTTTCTCCTCTTTCTCCTTCTCAAATGCTTGTGAAGCCTGGAGCAAAAATGGATTTCGATTTTGTGTTTTATTTTGATTGTATAGGGGTAAGTATTTGAAGTTTTAATTGTGTGTTGAATGTTGTGTTAGTAGAAGTTGGGGGAAATTATATGGTATGAAATGGGTAGTTGTTGTGGTTGAGATAATATGATGTAAAATGGTGTTTTAATGTGCTTTTGTTGATGTATTGGAAGAATACTATGTGGTGTGTGTATTGGATGGGATTTATGTAGGAAAATGATGGATTTTTGCATTTACAGACTTCCGCATTTACAGTACCCGCGATCGATCACACACTATATCACGATTGATCGTGAAAAGGCTAGCGATCGATCGCGAGTCGATTTTTTTATTTTTATTTTTTGAAAAATTTTGTGATGATGTGAAGGTTGAGAGGTGTTGTTTTATGGTAGATTTTCAGGATGATTTCAATATGCGAAGGAAATATTGCACAATGGAATAAGATTGAATGAATTGAACCTTAGAGATATATAAACATATTACTTGATCAAGTTTATTGACAACTCAAGTTAATAAATGATAGAATGGGATGGTTTGAGTAGTATATGATGAGCGGTAAATGTGATTGATTATGATAGGAGACATGTCGAATCTATATGTTTAATAATGATATTGTTGAGGGTTTTGGTAAGATATTAATATTGAATTGACATTCAATATAGATTCCGCACGAGCCTCCGGTGGTTGAGGAAATCTAAATCATGTTATCGACTTTATGGTACGTGTGGCGTACGAGCATTGCTAAATATATTATTGTTGTTTAACAAATGATATATTCTTTTGTGTTTGAATTAGTATGTAAAGATGTACAAGCATTGAATGTTATATTTGTTGATATAAGTGTTATGCATTATAGTGTCGCCGTTGTTGAGTGTGTGATGGTTATAGTGACACCCTTGTTGAACGTGCGATGGTTATAGTACCGCTGATGTTGAATGTGCGGTGGTTATAGTGACGACGTTGTTGAGCAAGTGACGTGATACGATGTTATATAACTAAGAATTTGATGAATGTGATGTATTTGATTTCAATAAATCATTGTTGTATGATTTAGTATTTATTGATTTGGAGTTGAGATATTGTGAGAACAGGAACATCGTGGGAGTTATTATGATGATCTCGATATATTCAAGAAGTATTCCTTTAATTTACTATATCATATTGTAAAACCATTAATTGCATAGTCGTTGATATTGGATTAGGATGTTGGTATGCTCACCCCGTGTGATGGCTGTTAACATTGGAAACAAGTTCGAGCCATAGAACGAAGACACTCCTAGGAGTGAGGTATCAGTATTGATATTGGTAATATGACTTGTACAATTTATACACGTCTATTTATTTAATGCTCGTCTGTGAGCATAATGATATATGGGTTGTATAAGTGTTTTGGGGTTTCTCTTTTCATTGAGCATTGCATATAACTAATTTGAGAGTATAATTACAATATGAATTGAGAATATGTATAGTGCATTATGAAGTGTATACATTGATGATTTGTTGTGCCGGGAGCCTGGTTTGCAGGGAAAATTCTATAGGGAATTTTATATTATGAAGCACAAAATGAGAATTCCATGCTTGTGTAGTAATTTATATACAAATGATGATATAAATGCACTAAAGACGAGATTAGGACTTGGGATCCTAGACTTTCTCTCCCTCAGCCTTGGACCTGGCCTCCTCATCCTTGAGACAATTCGCCTCCAGTTCGGTTTTGAGCTTGGACAGCTCACTTTCATGGAGAGACTTCGCCAGAGCCAAAGCATTGGAAAGCTCATCATTAACAGCTTCAAGGGTAGTGGAATCCTTGTCAGCTTGACGATGAAACTAGCTGGCACGAGTGGTGAATTCCCCAGTTAAAAGCATGGTCTGGAAACTTAAGGTAGGTCAGCTATTACGATAAGATAGATCAGCTATCAAATTACGCTTACGACTTACCTCAGTAGCACTGTTGCAAGCCTTCTCATGAGGTCGGCTCAACCCATCTGATCCATGAACTTGGCATCCACTAGACTGCAAAGGTCCCGAGCAGCTGCCACAGCTACAGCACTTGGACCCTCTCCTACCAACCGCACATCACCTTGGTAAGCTTTCAGGACATTGTCTCTGTTGCGTTCCACCAGGTTCCAAGAAGCATCAAAAGCCTTCTCAGAAGTGGGCTTCTCGGCCTGAGGAGGTACCTCTCGTAGCGGAGAAGCTTCCACAACCATCACCTCCGCCCCCAGAAACTACATGAGCCGGTCTCCTCTTTCGGGACAGTGGCTCTTCAGGAGTTCCCGAGGAAGATCCCTCAATAGCTAGGGCTCTAAGCTCAGCTGTTGGTGCCTCAGCCGAGCTCGCTTGCAATTTCCTCTTCTGGCGGGCCTTAAGAATATAGGCAATAATGACTCTAGCAACTGCAAAGGGGCAAGAACAGAGAGGTAATCTTTCACCTCGTATTGATATTACGAGAACCGCTTTTTCTTGATATCATATAAACACAATTGCTTGTCCCATATATTTAATTTAGATTTCGAAATTGAATAGTCAAAAGCAGGATTTAGAATGGAAGTAATTTTTTCTATATCATTTCGAATATAAGTATGAATCTTATATATATATATATATATATATATATATATATATATATATATATATGATGCCATATGACATATTGGCTTCCGGGTAAAATCCCCCAAGAACCGAACAAGTCATTTACCGAACATGAGGACACCGATCAGATAGCATCGAGCAGGGTTTTACCGAACAGATGCTAAACCCTCCTCGGTTTTATGGTCAAAGACTAGCGGAAGGCCCGGGGATAACCAACAAATCAACCGGCGTGAATAAACGTGCAGTAATGGGGCGCGGATTTCTCGGACACGTTTGGCTCATTGGAGATGGTTGGATTTTTCTGGGCAAAAAGACTCCGAAGAGAGCAAATTCACTTCTGTTCGGTCATTTTTATTATTTTTCTGAGATATTTCTATAAGTCATTTGACGATTGTAAGTTGTGTCCCAGGAGTCCTTTAATCAACAAAAAGTGTGATAGTAAAATTTATACTGGACTAGGTCCCGTGATTTTTCTCTCAATTTGAGGGTTTTCCACGTAAAAATCTTGGTGTGTTCGTCTTTATTTTTCGTTAACACTTCATTTTATCAAATACCTAAAATAACGGATCACATCAATATATATATATATATATATATATATATATATATAGTTTTTTAGCTATTTAAAACCCTTCAGAAAGTCAAGATTTATATTCAATTTTTAATTTCGTGTAATGTATTTCAGGTTGCATCAAATTCAAATGGACTCATGGAATTGTCGTAAACAATGGGATGTAATTTAAATGGATAAACTTTCTTTAAAAAAAAAAAAACGTGTCTAACTGTTTTTTTTTTCAAAAAAAAAAAAAAAAGAAAGAAAATGTCTAGCTTGTTTTATTAATTTTCAAAATATATTTGCACCAAAATTTAATATTTTTACTGCTCCCAGAAAATAATTACGCGTAGTTTATAAATTATATTTTAGTTTTAAAATATATTCATACTAACACGATCGAGAATGCAAGATGTACAATCAAATTACTAATCCCGATAGTTGATTCATCTACGATATATAAATATTTATTCTCTCTCAAAAACCAGAATCAAATTCGAAAAATGCATTTTCAAAAATATATTTTTGAAATTAGTTTTAAAAAAATAAATCAAAATAGTGTTATTAACAGGCAACCGTTACACTAGCCCTCATTTTAATTGCCTTTCGGCAACGGTCATATTTGATCGTAAAATAGAACCGTTGTATCTTCACCTCCTCCACTTCACTCTTCAGTCATATATATGTATCCTCCACCGTCTCCTAATATCACCGTAAAAAATCCACTCCACGTCAATATCACTGTCTTTAATCAACCAATTCTTCAATTTCTTCAAGAAAGTCGAAATGGGTTTTTCGATCACCTCCGCATCCGTAGAATCCTCCCACCCTCGCACACACAAAGTCTTCCTCGTCAGCAACTACATCCTCCTCGGCGCCGCCTCCAGCTGCATATTCCTGACCCTCTCCCTCCGCCTCATCCCCTCCCTATGCGGCTTCCTCCTCATCCTCCTCCACATCATAACCATAGCCGGCGCCATCTCCGGATGCGCCGCCGCCAGTGCCTCCAACTCCGGCGCAAAGAAGTTCTACGGCGCACACATGGTGGCCACAGTGCTGACAGCCATCTTCCAGGGCTCCGTTTCGGTTCTGATTTTCACACGGCCGTCGGATTTCTTGAGATATCTCAAAACTTACGTGAGAGAAGAAGACGGCGAGATGATTCTAAAGCTGGCGGGAGGATTATGCATTTTGATATTCTGCCTTGAGTGGGTTGTGCTGACATTGGCCTTCTTCTTGAGCTATTATGCGTATATTGAGAGAGATAACAATGGTAATTCAAGTTATGCCATGAGGAGTGGCAAGATTCAGAACGAGGATACGAAGAATTGGCCATGGCCATTTCAGGTGTAACTGAGATATGTGTTTATTAACATGGTGTGGGAATTGGCCTTTTATTTAATTTTTTTGTATTTGGATTATATAATATAATGTGGTGTATATTTTATATAAGCTATGGAAGGTTATCGCTATACTGTGTCACGTATGTGTTTATAATTTGATCCATTTATTTAATGGGAAGATTATTTGAATATTATTTTGACATTATCCTTTGTTATCATCAAAAAACACAACCAATCAGCCTAAACTTGCAAAAGACGAATAACACATGCATTTGCACAAGTCACTCTCATGTGAGTGAGCAGTCATCTTGTGGTCGAATAAGGACCGGAGCTGGTTTTTGAGGTGCTTGTGGAGAGGTCTCGTTCAAGTTGATAGTCTTTCTAGATGGAGGCAGACATCTTTTGGAGAAGAATGCAGCAATGCTCGGTGTTTTCTCACGGTTCTTATCTACATTAAGAAGGATAAATATTTTGATGGAAAGGAGTAGGCTAAATGATAGATTTCTCACGGTTCTATACTAAGCTAAATGATAGAGGTAACTTATTACTTCATATACCTGGTGATATTGAGAGGCCGAGATTGCTCACAATCTCTTTCTTGACCTGAACCACATGAACTCAGCAGCTTAAAGTCATCTCTCTAATTAAGTAGAATTTTAAAGTACCATTTGCCAGAACATTAGGAGTCACACATCTATTGGCTCCATAGTACATTGACGTAAACTATAAGTGACAGTTAAAGAATCTGACAAAAAAAAACGCAGCTTAACCTAATACTACTCTTTCGAAATAGGGAGTCGATCAAAAGGAATATTTAAAACTAATTATCTTAAAGCCGCTCCATGTCACCTAAGTCAATGAGCTACTTTGAAGCTGAACAGATAATGCAAGTAAAAAAAACCACCAAACTTCACCAACAGGATGATGATTGAGTCATGGAAAGAGAAAAAAAAAACTCACCTGCCAACGATTATCGGAGAATTCCGCTATTTCTCGCACTTTATTACGTAATTTTGACTTTGTGACTGCTGGAAACTTAACGTGCAGTGACTCCACTATCTTTCCAATACTTTGTGGGCATGACTGAATGATGAGAGTCTGTCAATTTTAATCAAGAAAAGATGTCAATGCATATACCATAACATTTCAGGAGCAAAAGATAAATTGTAAGTTTCGACTAGTCATTTACACAAAGGATGTTGCAAACTTAAATCATAAGGCATACAAATCAGGTTAGATTTAACTTACGATCTGAGGCAAATCAGAGTCTTGCAAAGCTACACCAGTTCCAGAACTTGTTATACTCGACTTGTTAGAGGAAGTTTCTGGATCCTCGGCTACCACAGCACTCTCCTTCGTTATTTCAATATTTGGGAGTCCAGGCATAGGACGAACAGAAAGAGTTTGCAAGCACATTCGTTCAAGCTTCTCTACAACGGTAAGCTCTTCATCTGAGAATAGAACTGTCTTTTCATGCATAAGATTTAATATAATCAAGGGCTGGTTCTTTTTAAGTGCATGTTCAGTCAAATTATTCAGATAATTCTGCTGCTGAAGCAGGGTAATGAATTCTTCACTCTGAACCGGCTGTTCAGATCTAGGCACATTCCTCACTTCCTCATAGTATTCATCAGATTCCATTTCGTCATCCTGCATTCCCTGTGTGCGGACAAGGAAGAATGTATAATTGACAAATTTATGTGTCCATATAAGTGGAGATATGTTTTGAAGTTCTACCCCAGCTTCTCTACAACACTAATCTCCGAATCTGAAAATATTTCTTTCTCATATTCAATAATATTCTGCCATGATGCTTCATGATATCACTACACAAAGCATACGGTAACTCGGGGTGTGATGCACTTAGAAGTACTGGAGAAATTTCATAAATTTATATGTCATGAAATGTAACTGAGTACCTCATTTTCTGACAGATATCCATCAGGAACAAAAAATCCATCTTCGCTTTCATCATCATCATCACCCTTTATTCGTCCTTCCAGGCTTTCATCTTCATCATCCTTGTCACAATCTGATAGGCTTTCACCAGGTTCATCCTGCGAAATCAAACTTTCAGCTCTGCTTGACTTTAGGAGGATAACCATATTATAGTAGGGATAGAATACCTCTTCCCACTCGTCATCACTGTCAATTCCATAGTCTATATCTGGATCCTTTGCAAAAGGACTACGAGCTTCAACAATTTGACTGAGAAATAGGGCATTTTTAGAGTGGCAATAAATTTAAATATGCTTTAGTAACTACTCTTTGAACAACGCTTTTGATTTTATATTATCACAGGCAAGTCTAGTAGTGCCTCAATGGAAACAAATACGCATAAAATAAATGAATGCTAAACAATGAAAATTGGGTAAAAATAAAAAAAAAACGAACAAAAATTGGGTAACACAAAGCTTAAAGAGCACAAGTCCCAGTTCATTCATAATGACTCTGTTACAGTAGTGGATAGCAGGTTTATTGCCCAGTCTAAAACCCCCGTCCCTTTTGTGTCACTTGCTTCTTATCCTCCACTGGTTTTTAAAAACAATGAAGTCTATCAAAGACACAATGTACCGGGTCCAGGTTCAAGAAAATTCTTTCACGACGAGGACCTACGAACTGGGAAATTACATGGTAAGAAATAAATATCCTTTGCCCCGGTTCCAATACATAGTTAAATGCATCAACAAGATGAAAAAGGATGGCAGATACATGAAAAAGTAAGAATCCAATTGAGAGTTACAACTTATAAATTGACATATATTGCACCCGACACCAAATGATAGGTAGTATCCTCCAAACTGGTAATTAAAGGTTGTGAGACAAGTCAAGTAAATATTCTCGCAGAAAATACAAAATAGTGTGCGAGAGCGAGATTTTATTCAACAATGACTCACCTCTTCCTGGACCAAACACCATAAAATGCAGGCCTATGACTTTTATCAAACTGCAACAACTTTATAATTTGAATCCGCTTCTGCCCACTGGGGCTATCTGTGTTCACTCCAGACAAACTACCAGAAACATTGAAGTCACCCCATACGTCAACAAACGGCTCTATGCTGTCCTTGTTACAAGTCAGTTCTTTGTTTGTAGTAAGCTTAAGTTCTTTGACCAGTTGTGTCTTAGGTTTTTGGCGAGTGCCCCAATGGACCTTCCTGTTTGAAATGGTTGATCGTCCAATGAGGCGCCAAGAATTCAAATGCAATCTGCAACAGGTACATAAATATTAAACTTCAAAAACCCAGAGGTTCTTCTACAGGATATCCACATTAAAGGAGGAACGCAAGGAGTCCTACTTCCATATATCTTCTTCCTCAATTCCACCATCTTGGGACAAAACAGAGTCCATTGCAAGAGTAGCAGCTGATTGAGACTTTTTCTCAATCATGTTTGAGGGAGATGCAGATGTGGTTGTATTGCTTGTAGAACTGTCATTTTGAGAAGTTGAATTCGTTTTGTTCCTTTTAAGGAAACTTTCCATTAGCGATGCTTGTTTCTGAACAGCAAGTTGCTTTTTTAAATCAGCTTCTTCCCTCTCCTTGCGTTTCTTGTTTTTCTCTGCTTCCTCTTGTTGCTTTTTTAAATGTTTCTGCATTTCAGATTCTTCTTTTTCACGTCTTCGCTCCTCCATTTCTGCCTCATCGTGCAACCGCTTCAGCTCTTTCTCCTGCCAGGACTGGACGTTACAAATAAGATACATGAAACAGACACTTCAAAGATATATATGATACACAAGAAAGGGAATCGATTTAACTCTAAAGCCACACAAATACAAGACCACCCTTCATTTTTCTAATTATACATATCTAGATATTTAAAAGGTGCTATACGTAATGTCGCTTGTTTCTTTTGCTTTTACAATTAAATGCACATAGACTTAAACAATCTACTTCAAACATGCCGAAAAGGATTCAATTCAAACAATAATAATACAGCGAATATGAGGGATTCTGATGAAAGTATACGCTTTGCAACTTTTCCTTCTGAAGCTTGCGATCCATTTTCTCTCTCTCTTTCTCCAATTCTTTTTTGGTTATCTCCATTTGCTTGATTAACAGTTTTTCTTGGCTTTCTGTCTTCTTCCTCTCTTTCTCCATTTCTTTTTTGCTTCTCTCCATTTGCTTGATCAACAGTTTTTCTTCTCTCTTGGCTTCATTTTCAGCCCTTGACCATTGAAATACTGATTAAGCTTGTGGTTTGTAACATTATACTAACAACCATACCTGGAATACATACATTTCACAGCCACTTTTCTTTGACATATTCTCCATTAAGGACAGAATATCTGCCTCGCTTAACACTTTAGCAAGCCTTTCCGAAGCTTTCAACAACTCCTGCAGATGGTTTTGATGGGCCTCTGGCTTTTCCAGCGCACTTATCATAGCTGAAAAATACCAAAATTATTTAGTAAACATCAACATGAGCGAAGATCTATGGAACCTTCTAAGATGAATCATCTCACAAAGAACCAAAGCTTCCAGCTATAAAATATAATTATATGACAAAAAATGAACAACTAGAATGGCAATGCAACTAAGTCCAACTAATGAATAAGAAATGTTCCATGAAAGGAGGATTGCACAACTAAGATTACAAGTGTATTAAAAGGACCTGTGTAGTGAAAAACACAAATCATTTCGAATTGTGACCCTTAAGGTATAATACGTTGGTCCTGTAGTTTTTTTATAATATACAATGAAAAGTACGTACAGTCTTGAAATTATTCTAAGCAAAATAAATGCACTTACTAGAAGCAGCTTATAATTTATTTTTATATTAGGTTGACAATTATACACATACACATACCCTTTTCATTACCCATCTAAATTTTCTTTATGTTCCCTATTTCAAAAGGAGGGTCACAGACACACAATCTTGTGAGAGATCATTGATATAGTTCAACGCTGAAACATAAACATTTAGTTATAACTTAGGCATTTAAGGAATTACCCAAAACAGCTGTAATCCTCTCCTGTATCTTTTTCCGGCAAGTGCGGCGAACTTTCAGAGATGAGCATGCCAATTTTGGCATCAGTTTCAAATCTCTTGTCTACAACATAAAAACAGTATTCAATAAAATATCAATAGTTCAAAGATATGGAACATCAAGAGCCAGATAATGCGGTGCAATAAGTAAGTATGTCATCAAAACAAAGATAGCTGACAAAAATGCTATAATAAACACATAGAAACCTCGATGATATGGAAGTCAATAATGGATTCAATGTTAGAAGAGCTACATTTAACATAACTATAGAGCCTAAGGTGAGAAAAATTTGAATCCAATTGCAAATAGAAACAACACATGCTTACACATACACTTGTACAGAAAGAAAAGGATCAAATGATATAACATTTTATCGATGCGTTAAAAGCGTGAAAGGTCATTTCATGAACCAACAATATTAGCATCCAATTAAGAAACTGACGTGATTCATTATAAGTTAATTGACGCAAAACTAAGAAAAGGGAAACATGCCACCTAATTCAGATATGATTTAGCAGGGACTACAAAGTCTCTAAACAACCCATCAAAAATTGGAAACCACTCCCATAATTAACAAATTCCAGAATATAAATTCCATATACAATTTACAACATAGCATCAAAGGTAAATAATTTGCTGAAATTTACACCTCCCAACACCAAAGAGCAGAATCAGCCTCATTCTCCAGGACATCCGCATCTGCATCAGTGACTCCATAACATAATCTCTGCCCAATCAAAAGCAAAATACCCTTCACAGTAGCCTTGGTAACACAGTCAGCATTTCCAATTTTTTCAACAACTTTACCAAAAACCTCATCCACAAGCTTGGACAAAGGAAGATCACTCTCTTCCAGTGCACATGCAATCACACCATTCACTGCCGCAGAAGAATTCCCAAATTTCTCCACATTTTCCAACAATGCGACTCTGTTTTCGAGGACTAAATTTTTACCGAATCTGACTAAACTGTTGATTTCCTCGCGCAGGGCGTTGATCGTGGCATGTTTTTCCTCTGGGTTTCCTGGATACGAAAATGGAACTGTTCTCTTTCGCTTTAAAGGCACCTTCTTCTGAGCCGAGACGTCGATTTTTGTCTTTTCTTTACTCGGACTGTCGATTACCATAGGTGAAACTTCCTCCATAGTTGCATGCAATTACTGAAATAAAAGAAATCCACTTCAGAAAATAGCCCTAAACGACTGAAATGGTTCGAAAATGGAGATTTTTTCAGGAGAAACTCGCTGTCAATTTGCTGATAGCTGGAAAAAGTATCACATGTTTTCACTGAAAGAAAATGGCGATTTAAGAAAAAAGGGCTTGATTGTTGAACGATTAATGCATGTAAAATGAAATGAAAAGACGGGAAGAACATGACCAACTTCTCGCAAGTCAAGCTTCTCCTCCTCCCCTTTTTCGTGCGTTGATTTCAAGATTTTGTTAATTAATAATTCAAAAGCAAAAGCAGTGGTTTGTGCAATTGAATTTGAATCCCGCCAGATACAGAAAATTGGCTCCAGTTGAAATTAGATTGCGGGAGTTGGCGCTTGAAATTGAAATTCGATGCATTTGTCCGCCACTTTGGCACCTCTCGTTGTTCAGCGATGCGCTGGAATGGTAACATGCCAACAAGTCCACTAGCAGCTAAACGAATCGAGCCCGCTCGCTTTCTAAGTTGCCATGAAAAATATTCGATTTCTCAAATTTGAGCGCAACTCAAATATCATCCAACTTTTTTCGAGCTCGGATATTTTGTTCAAAAATCAAATAATATAATTATATATTAAATACATATATTTCAAGCATTTTCAACCCTTATTGTCGAGCAATTGTTCGAATAGCTCAAATATTTCGAGCCCAGTTTGAACTTGAGCTCTAACTCTAGCCGAACTACAAATATTTATTTATTCGAGTTTTTTGATCGAGCTGGAATTTAAACATTAATAGTTTATATTTGTGTGGATTTGATTTAGGGGAGTACGTTGGTAGGTTTGGGTGGGTAGGCATGAAAAAAATCATACAATCCATTATATGCGGGTTGCTAAATTGCCAAACTGCAACTGTACAAAAAATGTACAAAACTGAACAGGTTCGAGTGGATGCGGGTGCTGGCGGTTAGCCTATCAAAATCAATTATAATCAGTGCATTTTACAAGTTTTTAAACTAAGGTGTTTACTGACGATTATAATAAAACATAACTAAATGAAATGAAATGATAGAACTATATAAAACAATAAAAATTAAAAATGTTTACAAAAATATTCTGTTAAACTTAATTATTAAATCATTTACAATTGAAAATCGATCATCCATCATGTAAGGCCCCGAAATAATGAAGCAAATTAAACATCAATTGGCTAATCCAATTTGTTTAATAATATATATAGCAATAATTATTAGTCAACCGAATGATAGTGATCTTGGATTAATAATAATAGTAAGAGTAAAATAAAATAAAAATAATAATATTATCTCAAATCATATCAAGAAGAATATGCATACATAAGTGATGACTATGATCATCTTTATTGAACAAAAAATTATATAATATATATGTTCATACGAATGTGAGGACCTAAATCAACAAATGAAATATATTATAATCTTATCAAGAGAGACAAGAAGATATGTGTTTGTCTCCCACTTGTCTTTGCCATCATTCCACCTAATGATTTTGTCCTTCTACACCACACCATTAATCCATCGACAAAAATAAACACAAGGAAGAGAATGAGGACTTGAGAACCATCAACACCCACTCACTTGTACCTTCAAGTTTTCCTTTCAATTACAAGTTCCCCTACACCTATGGCTTGTGGTATAAGAAGAAAGGAGAAGCCATTAAACACACACCCCTCAAGCTTTCTTCAAATTCCAAGTCTTTCTCCTCAATCTCCAACTTTGGGTGTTAAGGTAAACTTTGATTTAAGTTACACACTTGTACGTTTTTTTTTAATTTCTCTCCAAACTAACACAAGTTATGGTAAAATATGAGTTTCAATCTCGATCATTTTCAAGGTTTAGTTTATCATTGATGATACATGGTGATATGTGATCACATGTCTGTTATAATTTTTTTTGATAAAACGATATTCTATAGACCAAAGACTTCACGCAATTCTATGAAGTTTTGGAGCAGTGTTTACAAATCTAATCAAGGGATAAATTAGCCTAACCTTGTTCACTTGACGTACAAAGCTACTTTACAAGTTACATGAGACTATTAGGTGTATTTCAAATTATAGCTAGATCAAGCCTTAAAATATTATGATCTAGTATACCTATAAAGGTACATGATGGGGTTTAATTAGGTATTAGCATCTTAACAAGTTATTTTAATTTAATTTGGTTTATTTGCCTATAATAAGATTTTAAACTAATTATGTAAAACATATGTCCAATCAAGGTATGAAAGTGTAGGTTTCAAAAATTTCAGTATTATTTTGAAATCCAAACTTTTGTATTTTTTTGAGTTAAGCACAACTTGAAATAGATTAAATCATTTTGAAAACAAGAAGTTTAGAAGAAAATTTTAATCTCGAGGAGAAATTTTAGAATATCATGCTGTTTTAGTAAAGATCTTGAAGGGTTAAAACATAATTGAAGATGAAGTATGACATTGCTTAAATAAATATTTTTAAACCACCTTGTAAGGATATGGGTATAATTTAAATTATGTAGTGGTGTGTACCGAAACTTGAGTGTGTATATATATATATGACATGTGTATATATATATATGACATGTACTAAAAAAGCTTTGCTCTTCAATTTGATGAAATGACTTAACCACCATGGTTTAATGACGAATTTTCGTACAAAATACTTAAGTGGGTGATATATTGATTTTGATAATTTTTTGTTACATTTGAAATAAAAACCAGCTCTTGTACAAAATGATGAGCGTAATTTGCTATCGAACCGATAAAATAGATTTGGATCTCCTAACATGATTAAAAAAAAACTTAATTTAAGTCATGGTGTAAAATAGGCAAATCAATATATTAGATCATTTTGGAAATATAGAGTCATGAATTGTTAAATTTCAACCATGTTAGATTCAAGTTGTTCAAGTATATGTTTAATCTTTATTGAGCTGAGACATGTAAGATAAGTTTCTGAGTTATTATATGGAATTAACAAATGATTCAACATTCTTGTAGTATGCTTGTGATTTCAAGACATCAATGAATATTCATGGTTACTGTTCAAATCTTCAAAAAGGTATGTTACGACCGGATAACATACAACAGGTACCCGTGGTGTTTGATATGCATTGAACGTGGTTTATATGACATTTATTTGTCTACGTGGATTATTTGTGGTATTGCATAAACATCGATGCGAAGAAAAATAAAATCTATTTTACACACATGTATTTTCTGTATATATGTAGCATCGATGCTTGACACAACATTACATTGCATATTGAGCCTCGATACCATTGACGACCTTTTGATATTGTGTGTGGATTCGAGGTGTTTGTTTGGGATGGTATGGAACTGCGACTAGCCCGAGAGATGTTGCAGGCCGATAGGCGCAGTATGTCCGTAATCCCTGGCGAGGTGACCGGCACACGGTAGTAGACTGGCGGAGGAGTGGTCGTTATGGCAGTGTAGCCAAGCCTTACCTGTTGCTCGAGCTGTTCCGCTGCATTTATTGATTGTGCAGCTACCGTTATTCCGATTACCCATGCATGTGGATTTTACCCTGACCATGCATTGCATCCACATATCATTCATTACAGTACATGTTGTATTTATTTTGGTCTTATCATTCTGGGCTATTGCTCACCCCCTCGGGGGCGGTTACCTTCTTGTGTGTGTGGGTTGGTAATCAGGTTAGGAAGTGACGACATTTATGGAAGGCTGCACTGATTCGGAGTTATGGTTGTGTACGCACGTGTCATCATCATTTTGAAGTATGAAGTCATCCCAGTCTACTTTCTATATGTATACATCGATTATGGAGACTATCTTTCAGAACCAATTATGGAAAAACTTAGAAATTTCAACTGTTGTGAAATATTCATTTCCTTCGAAAGATTTTAGTTCTTTGCTATAATTCTTGATATAGGTAAATGTTTATTAAGTAATATGTTATGGTGCCTCAACTATTATAAATTTTGATATTATATATAAAATAATATCGAATATTTTTTTTAAATGAAAATTTTTGGGCTCGCGTCATAACAAAATTTAAGTCACATTTTCCGCTGCAAAGTTAAAATGGTAATTTAATTAATTATTGCATGATAATTACCGGTGAGAGTCGAGGGCCCCACACATCATATCACTGTTGACAACAAAGCCTTGACCTTAGGGATGCTTACCGGTTGGAACCGGTCCGGAATCGGCCGGTTCGGTCCGGGTCGATCCAGCTCCATACTCTTTTTTTATATATATCGACCTTTTTTATGTTTGAATATGTATCACAATATTCATAATAAATTTAATATATTTATTCTTGATTTGCTAATATAAATGCTTATACAAATAATAGTTGCACTTATGGCAATTGAAAAAAAAACATTAGTATTTTAGTACTCTTCATAATTGTTAAGTGTGATGCCCGGGAATTATTGGTGTAAATCCCGGTGTGGTATTGATCCTTAATGGATTTTAATTGTGGCAATTATGAATTAATTATGGTATTGGGACTCCCGAGGATTTTAAACCGGTATTCGGGGTCGTTGGATCCAAGGATTGAGATTGTATTCTCATCGTGGTGATAACCTTGGAATTTGGTTTTTGGTGGGATCTGGGGCCAAGAGTACTTTATGCTGGGGCTGGTAATGAAAATTGAGATTGTGAGGTAATTATTGAACACATATGATTTTTAATGAGTCATGATGTATTTGTGGAGGACTTGGGATTTTTGAGCCTTGGTGCTATATATACCAAGTGGACTCGGTGTTCAATCATTGTTGACTTTGCATTCTCTCTCTCTCTTGCCTCCCTCCCCCCAATCCCTTTCCCTTCCCTTTTCTCCCAAGAAGAAAAATGACTGGTGGCTCGGCTTGGGAGCCGAATTTCTCGAAGAAATTAGGTATTATTCTTCCCCTCGCCTTTGTCTTCGTTTTGATTGTAGTATTGTAGTATTTGAGCATGTGTAGCGTGGGTATGGATTTGTTGGATTTTAA
Source organism: Haberlea rhodopensis (assembly GCA_907163345.1). NCBI lineage: Eukaryota > Viridiplantae > Streptophyta > Magnoliopsida > Lamiales > Gesneriaceae > Haberlea > Haberlea rhodopensis. Next base: position 330,705 of record CAJQUN010000281.1, read on the forward strand.
ATATTTTTGGGTTGGATTGTTTAAGGAGTTATATGGGATTTATGTTGAGGAATATTGGTTTAATGAGTGATGGGTTCGTTTATTTGGGGATTTTAAACCTTAAAACACCATTTTTGGATGTTTCAGAGCTCGCCGATCGATCGGTATACGGGCTAGATCGATCGCGCGTAATTATCAGAATTTGGAGACGATGAATAGTGGGCTTAATCGATCGAGCAAAGCTGCCGATCGATCGAGATGGTCGGTCGATCGATCGAGAGGTTTGCTCGATCGATCGAGCGAGGGCGAATTTTGGGCAACAATTTTCTGGAGCTCTCGATTGATCGAGCTCTTCTGGCCGATCGATCGAGAGCCATATTTTTATGTTATATATTGTGTTGATGTTATGGAATCGTTGCACGCTTCGCCCGGGGTATTTTTAAATGGTTAATCGTCATGGATCGACGATATATTTGGGGATTGTAAACGTGCTTGGGCACGTGGTTGCATGCTTGTATTTAATTGTGAATTATTAATTGTGTTTAGCACATAATTCATCGGTCACGGGACCAAGGCAAAGTTGGATTCGAACTACGGAATTATAAGGTACATATAACGTACGAGCATAGCATTTTATATTATTGCAATTGTGAAATGCATGGTATATTGTATTTACAATAAAGGAATATACATTGGGAATTTTATGGTGCCGCTTTTGAGCGAGCAATGATTGGATGTTGTCGCTATTGAGCGAGCATTGGTTGTGACACCGCTGCTGTTGAGCATGCGTGAGATTAAGACGCCGCTATTGTGGAGCGAGCGATGAAATAGTGGAATCATTGGTTAGATATATGTGATATCTATGGTCATTTGTTTAATGGTTTAATCATATTTGGTTATGAAACTGGCATGGCATGAATGGATTTAGTTAATCAATGAGATGATTAACTGGCTTTTGGGAATTTGATGGTTTCGGTTATTTTGATAATAGGAACAACACAGGGGATCTCAGATGAGGATGATACCATCTAGGGAGTATCTTTTAAAATTCATGGAATTTACATTCTGTAAATTATGAACTGTGATATTGTGATTATTGAATCGGTGGTATCGGTATGCTCACCCCGTGTGGGGGCTGTCTCTATTGGGGCAGGTGGTACATGTACATCGATGGCTTTGGAGTTGAGCTCGAGCTGTTGATTGGAGGTACTTCCAGGATCGAAGTACCAGAGCTGGTATTGAGTATGATATTTATACGTTAGATACACGTATACTTATTCGATGCTCGCATGTGAGCACTATTATGTGTATATGGTTTGTATAAAAAGGCAGTGGTCTTTCACTTTTCATTTATGTTTTGCATGCAATTAATTAGGAATTGCAAAATGAATTGAGAACGTGTTAGTGTATGTGATACCCGGGAATTAATGGTGTTAATCCCGGAGTGTAATGACCCTTAATGGACTTTAATGGTGGCAATTATGAATTAATTGCGGTATTGGGGCTCCCGGTGATTTTAGATCCGATATTTGGAGTCGTTGGATCCAAGGGATGAGATTGTATTCTCATCGTGGTGATAACCTTGGAATTTGGTCTTTGGTGGGATTTGCGGTCCGGAGTACTTTTTACTAGGACTGGTAATGGAAATAGAGATTGGCAGGTAATTATTGAAAATATATGATTTTTAATGAGTCATGATGTGTTTGTGGAAGGATTGGTATTTTGGAGTTTTGGTACTATAAATACCAAGTAGACTCGGTATTCCGTCATTTAGCACGGATTCCTTCCCTCTCTCTCTACGCCTAACTCTCCCCCATTTCCCCTCTTTTTCCCTTGGAGGAAAATCATTGGTAGCTTGGCTCGGAAGCCGGTTTTCTCGAAGATAATCAGGTATTAATCTTTCCCTCGTCCTTGTCTTCGATTTGGTTGTAGTATTGTTAATATTGGTTAAGGTTTTGGTTGGTTTTGGATTTAGGGATTTTTGGTTAAAAATCCAAAGTTGAGTTTTTTGAGTTTTTTATTGGCTTTAATTGGTGTATTGGAGGTGTTGAGGAAGTTAGGGGTGTTGGTTTTGAGTTTGGGTGTCAAAAACAACATGGAAGCTCGAGTTTTTCGGAAAATCGCAGGTCGAGATCGATTGCCGAGGAGTGCCGATCGATCGCGACGAGCAGCTGGAATATTGTGGAAGATAAAGAGTGCGGCGATCGATCGCTAAGTCTCGGCGATCGATCGCGAGGTGTTTGGCGATCGATCGCCAAGACATGGTGATCGATCGCGAGGTGGTTCTGCCCGGCAGTAAGGTATGGCGATCGATCGCACGTAAATGGCGATCGATCGCCGCTTGCTGGAAGATGTTTTTTTTTCTTCAAAACTTTGTTAAAACATGGGATTTTGGAGTTGGGATTTAAATAGCCGATTTTCGGGGTAATGTCTACATTCCAATGGGAATGCTATACTTTAAATGGATTGGTTGGAGCGGAAGTTTATTAAAATGAAATTCTCGGTTGAGTTTTTGGCTATCATTAAACTTATAAAATGGAATATTTTGGGTATTATGCATGCTTAACCCGGGGTCTTTTTTTAAATGGTAAATCGTCATGGATTGACGATAAGTTTGGGTATTATGCATGCTTAAACCGGGGTCTTTTTTTAAATGGTAAATCATCATGGATTGACGATAAGTTTGGGGGTTATGAACGTGCTAGGGCACGTGGTTGCATGCTTGTGTTTAATTGTGAGTTATTTATGTGTTAGCACATAATTCATCGGGTCGTGGGGCTCAGGCAAGGTCGGACTCGAACTACGGAGTTATAAGGTACGTATAACGTACGAGCATAACCCCTTTTCATTTTAGCATTGGTTAATGCATGATAAATGGTTACTGGTTAATGTATGATATATAGAAATGGTTATTGGTTAATGCATGTCATACGGTATGGCAATAAACGAGTACATAGTGTGAAATGTTTGATGTCGCTATGGAGCGAGCAATGGTCGAGATGCTGTCGCTATGGAGCGAACATCGGTTATGAATGCCGCAGCTATTGAGCAAGCGAGGAAATGGAACCATTGGTTAGATATCTAGAATATCTGTAATAACTGGATAATAAAATAATGTTATTGATATTGGAATGTGGGAAGGATTAGTTAATCAATGTAATGATTAACTGACTATTAGGGATTTGATGATTTTGGTTATTTTTAGAACAAGGGACAGTACAGGGGATCCGAATGAGGATGATGCCATCCAGGGAGTATCTTTTATAGTTCATAGCATTTACATTTTTGTAAATTATGAATTATGTTATTGTGATATTGGTCTGGTGGTATTGGTATGCTCGCCCCGTGTGGGGGCTGTCTCTGTTGGGACAGGTGAATAGGTTCATCGTTGGCTTTGGAGTTGAAATCGAGCTGTAGATTGGAGGTACTTTTAGGATCGAGGTACCAGAGCTGGGAGTATGGTATTTTACACATTATATACACATACGTTTATTTGGTGCTCGTATGTGAGCTTTATTATGTGTATATGGGTTGTATAAAAAGAGGCAATGACCTTTCTCTTTTCATTATATGTTGTGTGCAATTATTAGGGAAATTGCAAATGAATTGAGAACATGTTAGTGTATTATAAGAGTGCATGCTATGTAGTTGGACTTGGGTGGGGAAAACTGAATATTTAATGGGATCATGCAAGAAATTTTATAGATTCCATTTTGTGATATGGTTGAATGTGGTCCCCTGTTAATCTGATTGTATGCACTAATTGCATGAGGTAATACACTAATAATGGGTTAAGGGCATGAGGGTCCTTACATTAGTGGTATCAAAGAAGTGGTTTGCTCTTTGGGGCTGTTGAGGGCCTGGAACATGCTGATAGGAATGGATAGCACATATTTATGCATGATGATAGTTAGTGTTGTGTGACACAGCTATTTGCTTATGTGCTTTTATGATATGGAATGTGGTATTGCTAACCATCGTGGTTGCAGGATCATATGGAATACGGTGAGATGAGATTAAGGATGTCTTGTATCGACATATACCGTCACGTGTTTGACGATGAATTGTGGATGTCATATGTTGACATGTACCGTCACGAGATGACGATGACATAGTGGATGTTTATATAGATGTGTAGCGTCGTTTTGATGAATAATACGTCTGGGTGTATGTATTTAGTCATATGGTTTGAGTGCCGATGATGAGCACCATGTGGTGTCTACGTCACCGGTTGACGAGACCATTATGCAGAGCAGGTTTGCTCGATGAATTATTGGATGCACTATACCGGTGAGAGTACCGCATCATGCATGTGAGGTAAATATTTTACGAGTAGTGGTACCTTTGGGTATACTCGTTGGGATGGCTATGGCCAAGTGGTTAGTGATAGGAGTAGTTATTGAGGGAACTACCCGCTTTTATCGATGTGACATGTGGTGGACATGGTCACATCGATAAAAGCGGGTAGTTCCCTCAATAACTACTCCTATAACCACTTGGCTGTCACACCCACACATGAGAGCGTGGAATAAGTCCTCATGGATTAGGATTGCATCGTGGTTGAGCAAGGACACCGGAATGTCCGTTGTTTATTGGTATTAGAGAAATATTGGGTGATGACCCACTACTCTAATGGATAGTACGGTATGATGTACTGGGAGTGGAACGTATGATACGTTGGTAGGTTTGGTATAAACCTAAGGAGGCAGCAATCTGCTAGCCATGTATTGTTGCAATGTTATAGTGTACTTGTTGTAGCCATTATACTGCTCGTCGGAACCGAGATTGGTGAATCGTATGATGATACGATGAGGGTCGTAATGGACTCTTGTAGTCACTTTGTGGCATGAGGTTTGAGGCAGAAATACCTCACGAGGACGTTTAAATGTCAAATTTTTTGAGGGACTTGTACTGGGACGGCTCAACTCTGTTGGGAGTACCAACGTGAGTGTCGACAAGTCATTTTTGGCCCTGGTTGAGCATCCTTGCATATGGAATGCAATGGGGGACATACTTGGATTGTGAGATATAGTTAGTGGGGCGACATTACTATATTGGTTTTTATCTCTTGGAGATATTTGGATTGTACTGTCATGGAGACAACTAATATTGATCGATGGTTGATTGTGAATCAGCCATGGGAAGCATTACTGGTGTTGGGCCGGGTAATGACTTTATAATTTCGGTGAGACGCATGAGGAGACGTCTCTGGTGAGATGCTTGTGATGGGGAGTACTATGGTATTAGTACAGAGCATAGTTAGAATGGGTATACGTTGTGCATACGGATTTTGATTTGGTGATAGTGGCAAGGGTGCACTATCCTGGACCAGTTGTGTATTATTGGTCCCGGAGTACATTTTGGTATAAAGGTATCCAGTTTTTCCGAACGGTAGTTCGAGGTTGGAGAGTCATGAGTTCATGACACTTTCCTTATGAGGAAAAAGGTATTGATATACCTACCGGTTGAGAATCTTTGGGAGATTCGTTGAGTCTGTGAAATCCCCAAAATGATTATATACTTTTGGGCATTAATTAAGTTTATGTAATAATTATGGTGATTAATTAATTTAGTGTGGGAATAATTATAATGGTGAAATGCTTAGTCACATGGTGGGCGTGACCCGGTGGTGCGTTTCAGGGTACAAGTTATGCATGTTGGGAAATTGGGTGTTAACATGGGTTAATTTTGATGGTTAATAATTGTCTGGTAAAGCATGTAATTAATTGTGGTTTTGGTGATTTTTGGGGAAAATGCTTTTAAGATATCATGTTGGGGTATTTTATGCATCATGTTAATTAATGGGGTACATGTTTTAATTAAAACCATTATACCCCACTACCCCCCACTTTCCCCGTCACTCTTTACAATCCCCAATCACTCTCCCAACCCTAACTCTTAAACCCATTTTCGTTTCTTGTAAAAAGATGTGGGGTCCTCGTTACTTAATCCATTATGTATTCATTAACATACATACGTGAGTCTGAATTAAGTAATAACATGCACTATTTAAGAGTATCTTTTAAGTTGTTACAGAGTTTATAAAAAAACTTCTCAACTACACATCATATGTACAAACAGCAACCTATTACAAGATCACTCCTAAGCAGTGGTTCAGCTCGCAGCGGAAAATGACTCACATCCCGTCTCCCCACGTCTATGAGTCCCTACAGAAACATTCACACAATGAGTATAGATAACAACTATCTCAGTGCAATATCAAAACAATAACATCAATGATAAAGCACAATAAAAATCATCAATAGTGAATGTTCTATATCATGCATCAACAAATGCACTATGTCATGACATGTCTCAACAATCACCCTATTATCACGAGCCCCATATGATATGCCTATTCAGCTCAATATGTCAGTGGAACCACATCACATCTTCATATTAGCAGCACATATCATAGTACCATACTCATCTGTGATAATAGCCAGAGCATATACCCACACCAGGCGTATATCTCTCAAGCCAAAACATATGTAGTATATCTATCGTGGCAACGATCCCAGCCAAAGCATATACCACACCAGGCATATCTATCAAGGCACTGATCTTACCAAAGCATATACACATATCTATCAAGGCATCCATCCCAATCATATGAAGTCCATGTATGCACATGTATATGATACTATCAATCATATGACACACCGATAACATAAATCATATGATAACAAAACCATAACATCATCATCGCATAATATCTATACTCCGTACGTCAACACGTACCTGTACTGCGACACAAACAAGATAAATTAGGCGCCACTGGCTAAGTGCCTCGTTGTCCCGTCCCCTGAGATGATGCTACATCAATGCCAACAATATATCATGTTATCATAGGCATCAAAATCAAATTCTACAAAAATATAACATTTTCAACATTTTGACTCTGGCGATCGATCGCTATGTCTCACCGATCGATCGTCCCCTTCGCGATCGATCGCCATATCTCGCGATCGATCGCCAAAGTGTTCTGTTGCTCGCGATCGATCGCCACATTTTCACCGATCGATCGCTACATGTATAAACCGCCTTATATTTTGCCCTGTCTCGGCGATCGATCGCCACAAAGCTCGCGATCGATCGCCGATGTCCAGAAAGTTCAGAACATGGCGATTTTGAGCTTATCTTCCTAGCTCTTCTCCTACAATTCGAAATTTAACATGTAAATAAGTTTCATACATTCTCTACTACTATAACAACATGTTGCCCCCATCTTACAATCCAATTACTAGCATATAAACATGTTATGATTCTTGACATGAACATTTGATATGCTACGTCTCATATATCAACACCAATGACATAAATCAAGTATAAAACCATGAAATCCTTACCAAGATGGTACAATTTCACTTCACACACCCTCCTAGCTCAATTTACAATTGAAGCCCAAGCTCAAACTATCAAGAACTTGAAAGAGATGGAGAGGAGCTTGTGTAGTGTTTTAGTAGGTGTAAAATGAGAACTATGTAATTTTCCTCCCTAAATCACCTTGATATAAAGTCATTAGTTCCCTAAATCATTTGTTATCATAACATTTGGAGTTAATGACATGTTAAGTAACATGTACATGTAATGCCCGGAAAAAAATTAATTATTTATTTGATGATAATTACGATAATTATAAGATAATTACGGAATTCAACTATCGGGAATTTTATTGGGAGTGAAGTTGGGATAAATGATTCCGGGATTGAATTTATAAGGTTAATTAAATTCAAGGAGATTATAAATTATTGGGAATGTCATTTTAGTCTGGATGAGAATAAATAATTCTGGGGTGAACTTGTAGTGTAAGCTAAATTTTAGAAAGGGGCTTTTACATTATTTAATTGTTATCATTTTTTTTAAATTTGGTAATGAGATATTAGATGCTTGTGGATGAGGTTAAGTCTAGGTTCATTTTTTTCCCCCAATCTCTCCATCGATTAAACATTTCCCTTCACCACTTCCTTCCCATTTTTTCTGCGCCTCGAAGAGAAGGACGAAGTGCAACGATTCCATGAAATACTTTGAGCGATTTCCTCAAGAATTCTACATGTAATCTTACTTCACTCTTTACTTGTTAGTTCCCCATGAAAATCCCAACATTGGGTTCGAATTTATGCTACTATTTTTGGGAGTTTGGTGGTCGATTTTTCTTGGTCTTTGTCCAGGAAGTTTGATTCTTGTTTGATCAAATAGGATGCTACTTGATTCATGTTTTTAGCTGGGTAAAATATTAAGTTAGGTAGTTGTACAGATTTCATTTTTATTTCGCTTCTCCCATGGTGTTTTGGTCGACTTGTTGCTGTTTTGAGGGAGAAGACATTGTCGATGCATTGTGATTTATGTCCAGAAATAGTAAACTATTATTTGGTAGATTGTTTTTATATGTATTGATTTTTCATAGCTGGATTGATCATAAGTTGATGTATGTAAATACCTCACTGCATTTAGGTTCTTTCCTGCCATGTCAATCGAACCTGCTGCTGGATGTGCATCTGCTGTTTTTTTTCTAGCTGTGTTATGAAAATGGGGAGGGTGTACTAGCAAGTTAAAATTCATGAATGAATTGATGGTGTAGGGAAGCCTACAATACATTAATCAAGTTTTGAATGTATCATGTTATTACTAACTCAATTGCAAATTTGAGTGAAGCTTGGCTAATGGAAATTATTACTAGAAACTTGAGAATTTATGTGTTTATGGCTCAAACTCCATACTTTTATTTATCATGAATTTATTTTGAACTTGTGATAATGATCATGTATTTTATGGGTTGATTAACTAGATTGATAAGAATTGGTAGTAGTTCATTGGATTGTGCTAGTGCTATTTAGAATTTGAAGGTTTAGGAGACTAGTTTAGTGAAACTTTGCATAATCTTTGTCTTTGTCAATTAGAATCTTGTTTGAGTTGTTGAATACATGTTTAAGTGGCATAAGTTCCTAGAAATGAAATTGCTCGATAAATTATTTTATAATATTGTGAGGTTTAAGGCGAATTTAACAAGGAGATACGACCTCGGCTTCTTGATAAAAATTTTATACTGCTATTTTAGCTGTTTCTGGGATTCGTCATAACTTAATAATGGCATATGAAAAAGTGAAAAGAAAATGAGACTGACTTAGAGTTATGGATTATGTTTATGGAATTTAAAACATAATAGCTTTGTTAAAGCTGGATTTAAACAAACTAAAGGACACTTGATTAGTAGTATAATGTTATGGTCCTTTTGTGGTTTCTTTGACAGTGGAATGGACTAGTGTGTCTATATATATTGATCAATTGGCTAAAAGGTATAAGGCATATATATTGTTGAATTCAAGACTTATACATGTCTACTTATGAGACACATCTTACACTTCTTTTGAGTTAATGACTTTTGAGGTAGATGTGTGTATCTTGATGTTGAATCTTGATTACCTTAATTGAGTGATACATATGTGATAACAAAAGTGTTGCAAATGAATTAATATTGAGTTGATGATTTGATTTAGATATTTCATGAGCATCCGACGTCCAGTGTGGCTTACTCATATCGTCGACTATAAGGTACGTGGTGACGTACGAGCAGGTATATCTAGTATCTATACATTCATGTATACATGCAAAATTGAATATGATGATTCAGGTAAGTGTTTGACTTTAATATCATATACGAGTTATGGGGGACACGTAGTGGTACGAGGTCCAATTTTACTTGTTGAGTAGTGATGCCGTGGGCATGAGCGATATGAGAAAGTATCGAGAATGAGATGGTGGGACAACCAGGGTTACATTGGGATAACCAGGTTCACATTGATGTTGAACTATTTATGTTTGAGCATAAATAATATATTGTCATTGTATTGAATTCATAAGTGTTGTTGAGTATTACATTTTCAGTGACAATACTAAACTTGACATTATGAAGTGCGTGAGTTTGAAACAGGAACAGTGTGTGGAAGCTATACAGATTCGGAATTGTACAGGGAGTATATTTTATGAGTTTGAATCATCTAAATTGTTGCATTATGATTTCGTATGTTGATTTGTGATCGAATATTGAGTTGGAGTGTGCTCACCCTGTGTGGGGGCTGTTTCTGTTGAAACAGGTACAACAGGTACAATGCTGCTTTGGCGTGCTAGGCTCGAACCTTGTTGGATGATGCTTCCAGAAGCATAGTATGAGATTGAGCCGATATACGAGGTTGAGCGGTCGGTATTTATACTAATTATGCATCCGGATGAATATCCGTTATTCGTTGCTCTTCTGTGAGCACTTGTATGTGTATATGGACTGTATAAGGGTGTTGAAACCCACTTTTGTTGTCTTATTAGTGTGGTGTCTTCCCTGGCCGGGAATTTACTTGTGTTTCTATATTCTGTTTAATATTGCGTTGTCCCTGGTCGGGAATTATATTATGTGATGAGTTTTTATTTCCGGATAGCTCAGTTTGTGGGGAGACTCTGCCCAAATTTTTATAAAAACCCACAATGCAAAAGTGGTGTAATGTGGTTGGTAAAGGGTAAAATCTTTGAGTCTATTTATTGGTAAAGTTGATCATATAATGTTGAGCATTTGTTTGTGTCTTGGGATTATGGGAAACAAGTAATGATTCGTTTTAAAGAATGAAAAGAAAATGAAAAATTTATACACATACGACATCATAAATGAACTAATGACGAGTTTAAGTGTTGGGGCCTTACATTAGTGGTATCAGAGCAGTGGTTAGCTCTTTGGGGCTGTTAAGGGCCTATGAAGTTATTGATAGCACATATTTATGCATGATGGCATTAATGTTGTATGACACAACTAGTTGTTTATGTGCTTTTATGATATGAAAAGTGGTGTTGCTAATCATTGTGGTTGCAGAAATCGTGTAGAATGCGATGGGATGGCATTAACGGTAATGTCTGGCACTCCATATGTTATGTGCTAAGGAATCTGATTTTGTAGGAAAATCAGGAAATGGAAATGTGAGGCGTACGGGCTTCGGACGGTAAAACGTGTTACACCTTTGATTATGTATATCGTGGATAGTGAACCCTTACATGTGATGGTATATGTGAAATGATAGTGATATATATTGTGATAATGGAATCAACTGTTGTGTTTGATTATTGTGGTAGAATTGATGAATGTTCCGGTAGCCTTTATCTCCGAGCGAGGGAGGTACTTGCCGCTGTCATGACTAAGCGAGGTAACATGCCGCTGTCATTGTCGAAGCGAGGGGTCCTAAAATTCCGCTGTTGTATTGGGACCGGAACAGTCACAATTCTAGTGATTAATGTGGAATATTGTGGTTATAACTGGAACGTGATATCGATCATTATATTGTGAACTGTTGTATTAACCTGGATGTAGGTACAGGGAGCTAATGGGAGTTCCGGTAGTTGTTATATTCGAGCGAGGGAGGTACTTGCCGCTGTCATATGAAGCGATGGTAATATGATATTTGCCGCTGTCATGTCTAAGCGAGGTAACATGCCGCTGTCATTGTCGAAGCGAGGGATATCATATGATGCCGCTATATGTCGAAGCGAGGGGTCCTAAAATTCCGCTGCTATAACAAGACCGGAACAACCACATTATCGATATTGATAGCGATGTCTCATTCCGCTATATTGGTTGGCGATGGTTCATGCCGCCACGTGTATTGATAGCGATGTTTCATTCCGCTATATTGGTTGGCGATGGTTCATGCCGCCATGTGTATTGAGAGCGATGTCTCATTCCGCTATATTGGTTGGCGATGGTTCATGCCGCCAGGTATATTGATAGCGATGTCTCATTCCGCTATATTGATTGGCGATGGTTTATGCCACCGGGTACATGTATAGCGATGCCTCTTTCCGCTATGTCAATGGCGATGGCTCATGCCGCCAGACATGTGTTTGTCGATGGTGCATTCCGCTGATTCCATGGCGATGGTTCTTGCCGCCGATTATATATGTTGCGACGTCTCATTCCGCTATTCTGTTGATGGTGAGTATATCAATTTGTGTATTGATATGAAATCATATTTTGTGGAATATTTATGTTGAGAGCAGGGACAATTTAAAGGATCAAGTGTGGATCAACTGTGTACAGTAAGTGTTATTACATCTTATTATTTTAAGAATGTATATTCATTGTGATTATGGATATTATGTATGCCAGTGTTGGCGATGAGTATTATGTACCGCCGTAGGGCGATGAAGATTGATGCATTGCTATGTGTTAGCAATGAATATTTTTAGTACCGTTATTGTGATTAACGATGAATGTTGTTGTATCGCAATTGTGTTAGCAATGAGTATTGATGATGCTTTGATTGCAGATGGCAATAGAAGTTGTGCTATGTACAGTTATGTTATTGCTCATTGGGTATATGTGATTCAGGCCCAAGAGGATATTGGATCGGTCCAGGAGGACAAAATATCGAGGTAAACCATTTCAGTTGGTTGAACATATTGATATATGTTGATTCGAGTTATTTTATTGATTCATATTGATTTTGAAATCATGTACATGTAGAAAAGTTGATAATGGAATTGAAGTGGAACCTAGATGTGTCATTCTTATTTTGTTGTGGTAATAAGGCAAGAAGGGGTGTAACCTCTGTGTTAACACTCTCATATCTACGGTGTAAAGTGATGAGATATTGAAAATAGATGTTAATCATTTTGTGACAATAATTATTGTTGTGAAAGCATGCTAGTTTTGTATGTGGTGGGATTAATAATTGATTAATCACCTATTATGTTGAATGGAATACAATCAAATAGACATGAGTTTAATGAGTGTGTCACGGGATGGCATGAGTATGTCACGGGATGACGCATGATTACTACGAATGTCGTGTGTGGACATGTGTTCATTGTGAATATTCATGATTAATGAATTATTATGTTTCGAGGATGAGTTAAAGATTGATATAAATTGAGTCATTAAAGCATGCAATTGATTCTTATGTTAAATTTCAATCACCCTATGTGATAGTATGCAGTAGCATGTTGTGTATAGAACTGCGAGAAACTTCTGATGCAGGAAATTAATGTTTGATGATGGAAACATTATGAATATCAAAATGCATAAATGACAAGGTACGTGGTTATGTTATGAGTATTTGAGAAATACTAATGAGTTTATTTTGTACTTGTCCCATGGCAGATGATAGTTGGTGATGTAATGTGGTTGATACTTAAGAGTGTGAGTACTGTGATGAACATGATACTATGATGCTATTGTGTATTGTAGATGATTCCATCTACAAAGGTATGACACGAATTATGTGAGATTGATGTTGATGCCTTGTTTTAGATGGAGTATAATCGTGACATAGGAATATTGATGTTATGCCATTCATCATGATTTGATATTGATGATCTGTGGCTGTTGGTGCGTATAATGTGGATATATGTATGTGAGAATTACTAATGGGTTTTCTAGTAATTACTTTGCACCAGATAATAGCCAGGAGATGATATATGAGATGTTGATGCGTAAAGGCTCAAGAGTACCGCTACTTCATACGGACGATGGTGGTGATGTTGGTATAAGTTGCATACATTTGCAACAACACAGGTATGAAGTTATTTATACGATAAAGGTTGTTGTATTGCCATACATTCTCATATACACATGATATGCATGGATTGCATGATTTAACGATTATATGATGCGTACTATGATGAAAGTAAACTATGACGGGTTAAGATTTTGTGTAAGGAAACTGTACCGATGGGAATACGCAGGTACTGAAGTATGACAAAGAAGCTTGATGATTAAACACTTTAAGTGTTGACTTTTACGAATTATTGGCACTTGATAATTGTTAACATGTTGATACTAATCTTCGAATGATGCTAGTGTGCTAGTAACGATAATTTATCATATCACAATGAAGAGTACATGATGGCTAAAGTACGTTGATGGTAATTTCGTGACGATTTATATGAATAAGTGTATTCATATATGATAACTCATTGAATTTTAATGTTGGAATATGGTAAAGTGATGTGAATTGCAGTCTTGCGATCGTTGGTGTAATGAGGCACATGTGTGAGCCGTGATGATTCAGATGGCGGTCATCCAACAGGTGGTCAGGTCACTATCTTGAGTTGTATAAATGTACGTAAATTTCACTGTTGGCTTTATGGTGAGCATGTATTTAAATTTCGGGGGCGAAATTTTATTAGTTGGGGAGAATTGTAATGCCCGGAAAAAAATTAATTATTTATTTGATGATAATTACGATAATTATAAGATAATTACGGAATTCAACTATCGGGAATTTTATTGGGAGTGAAGTTGGGATAAATGATTCCGGGATTGAATTTATAAGGTTAATTAAATTCAAGGAGATTATAAATTATTGGGAATGTCATTTTAGTCTGGATGAGAATAAATAATTCTGGGGTGAACTTGTAGTGTAAGCTAAATTTTAGAAAGGGGCTTTTACATTATTTAATTGTTATCATTTTTTTAAATTTGGTAATGAGATATTAGATGCTTGTGGATGAGGTTAAGTCTAGGTTCATTTTTTTCCCCCAATCTCTCCATCGATTAAACATTTCCCTTCACCACTTCCTTCCCATTTTTTCTGCGCCTCGAAGAGAAGGACGAAGTGCAACGATTCCATGAAATACTTTGAGCGATTTCCTCAAGAATTCTACATGTAATCTTACTTCACTCTTTACTTGTTAGTTCCCCATGAAAATCCCAACATTGGGTTCGAATTTATGCTACTGTTTTTGGGAGTTTGGTGGTCGATTTTTCTTGGTCTTTGTCCAGGAAGTTTGATTCTTGTTTGATCAAATAGGATGCTACTTGATTCATGTTTTTAGCTGGGTAAAATATTAAGTTAGGTAGTTGTACAGATTTCATTTTTATTTCGCTTCTCCCATGGTGTTTTGGTCGACTTGTTGCCGTTTTGAGGGAGAAGACATTGTCGATGCATTGTGATTTATGTCCAGAAATAGTAAACTATTATTTGGTAGATTGTTTTTATATGTATTGATTTGTCATAGCTGGATTGATCATAAGTTGATGTATGTAAATACCTCACTGCATTTAGGTTCTTTCCTGCCATGTCAATCGAACCTGCTGCTGGATGTGCATCTGCTGTTTTTTTTCTAACTGTGTTATGAAAATGGGGAGGGTGTACTAGCAAGTTAAAATTCATGAATGAATTGATGGTGTAGGGAAGCCTACAATACATTAATCAAGTTTTGAATGTATCATGTTATTACTAACTCAATTGCAAATCTGAGTGAAGCTTGGCTAATGGAAATTATTACTAGAAACTTGAGAATTTATGTGTTTATGGCTCAAACTCCATACTTTTATTTATCATGAATTTATTTTGAACTTGTGATAATGATCATGTATTTTATGGGTTGATTAACTAGATTGATAAGAATTGGTAGTAGTTCATTGGATTGTGCTAGTGCTATTTAGAATTTGAAGGTTTAGGAGACTAGTTTAGTGAAACTTTGCATAATCTTTGTCTTTGTCAATTAGATTCTTGTTTGAGTTGTTGAATACATGTTTAAGTGGCATAAGTTCCTAGAAATGAAATTGCTCGATAAATTATTTTATAATACTGTGAGGTTTAAGGCGAATTTAACAAGGAGATACGACCTCGGCTTCTTGATAAAAATTTTATACTGCTATTTTAGCTGTTTCTGGGATTCGTCATAACTTAATAATGGCATATGAAAAAGTGAAAAGAAAATGAGACTGACTTGGAGTTATGGATTATGTTTATGGAATTTGAAACATAATAGCTTTGTTAAAGCTGGATTTAAACAAACTAAAGGACACTTGATTAGTAGTATAATGTTATGGTCCTTTTGTGGTTTCTTTGACAGTGGAATGGACTAGTGTGTCTATATATATTGATCAATTGGCTAAAAGGTATAAGGCATATATATTGTTGAATTCAAGACTTATACATGTCTACTTATGAGACACATCTTACACTTCGTTTGAGTTAATGACTTTTGAGGAAGATGTGTGTATCTTGATGTTGAATCTTGATTACCTTAATTGAGTGATACATATGTGATAACAAAAGTGTTGCAAATGAATTAATATTGAGTTGATGATTTGATTTAGATATTTCATGAGCATCCGACGTCCAGTGTGGCTTACTCATATCGTCGACTATAAGGTACGTGGTGACGTACGAGCAGGTATATCTAGTATCTATACATTCATGTATACATGCAAAATTGAATATGATGATTCAGGTAAGTGTTTGACTTTAATATCATATACGAGTTATGGGGGACACGTAGTGGTACAGGGTCCAATTTTACTTGTTGAGTAGTGATGCCGTGGGCATGAGCGATATGAGAAAGTATCGAGAATGAGATGGTGGGACAACCAGGGTTACATTGGGATAACCAGGTTCACATTGATGTTGAACTATTTATGTTTAGCATAAATAATATATTGTCATTGTATTGAATTCATAAGTGTTGTTGAGTATTACATTTTCAGTGACAATACTAAACTTGACATTATGAAGTGCGTGAGTTTGAAACAGGAACAGTGTGTGGAAGCTATACAGATTCGGAATTGTACAGGGAGTATATTTTATGAGTTTGAATAATCTAAATTGTTGCATTATGATTTCGTATGTTGATTTGTGATCGAATATTGAGTTGGAGTGTGCTCACCCTGTGTGGGGGCTGTTTCTGTTGAAACAGGTCAACAGGTACGATGCTGCTTTGGCGTGCTAGGCTCGAACCTTGTTGGATGATGCTTCCAGAAGCATAGTATGAGATTGAGCCGATATACGAGGTTGAGCGGTCGGTATTTATACTAATTATGCATCCGGATGAATATCCGTTATTCGTTGCTCTTCTGTGAGCACTTGTATGTGTATATGGACTGTATAAGGGTGTTGAAACCCACTTTTGTTGTCTTATTAGTGTGGTGTCTTCCCTGGCCGGAAATTTACTTGTGTTTCTATATTCTGTTTAATATTGCGTTGTCCCTGGTCGGGAATTATATTATGTGATGAGTTTTTATTTCCGGATAGCTCAGTTTGTGGGGAGACTCTGCCCAAATTTTTATAAAAACCCACAATGCAAAAGTGGTGTAATGGGGTTGGTAAAGGGTAAAATCTTTGAGTCTATTTATTGGTAAAGTTGATCATATAATGTTGAGCATTTGTTTGTGTCTTGGGATTATGGGAAACAAGTAATGATTCGTTTTAAAGAATGAAAAGAAAATGAAAAATTTATACACATACGACATCATAAATGAACTAATGACGAGTTTAATTGTTGGGGCCTTACAGTACATGAAATGAAATTCAAATTCAAATGCAACTCCAATTCAAATTCAATTCATATGCATATTCAAATGCCTACTAGTTCATGTTGCTTGATATGTTATGATTCAAGTCATTATACACCATGATTCCTTCCTTATCATATAGCATGTATTCATTCATTCTTGGTTCCACCCGAACCCCCATTATCATACTGTCAATTGATATAATTACGCCATAATCATATCACACATGTATAACACAATTCGAGGCATTACAAAAGAGGAAGGAGAAATCTTTGCAAAAGCTCCATTTGTGTGATTCTTGGTAAGATTTGAGGTCTAGAAAGGGTATAGATCCTTCCTTGTTATTTTTGTAAGGATTGGTTTTGATTTGAGCTTGTATTTTGAGTTTTGAAATGGGTTTGGTTTGGAGTTATGTTGTATTTGGTTGGGTATTGGATTTTTGGTGGTGTTAAGGTGTTTATTGATGGTTTATAGTGTTTTGATGTTGTTGGGTTGATGGTATTTGTATTGGTGTGGATTGGGAAGAATTTAAGAAGCAAAAATGGTGATTTTCGAAGTGCAGGAAGCGGCGATCGATCGCCCATTTCTGGCCATCGATCGCGCGCAGACAGTGCGCTCCAGTAGCGCTTGGCGATCGATCGCCACATTTGGGCGATCGATCGGCGAGGCTGGCGATCGATCACGCCAAATGTGGCGATCGATCGCCGAGTGTAGAAATTTTCGGATTTGGGCAGTGTGATCTCGCGATCGATTGGGGCCTTGTGGCGATCGATCGCGAGTCACCAAAAAGTGTGTTTTTGAACATTTTTGTGGGATTTTTGGTATTGGACTATTATTGACTCCTAATAATGGTTTGTGTGAATGTGTAGAACAATCCCAGGTGGCAACACAGCCTAGGAGATAAAGTCCACAACACAACATATTTTGGTACAAAGGTACGTAGTGAGACGTACGGGCATCGGACGATAAAATGTATTTTTACGTATTGAATTGGTTATGCATTATGGTTGCATACATGGAATTGATTATGCATTATGGTTGCATACATGGTCTTGGGTATGCATCATGGTTGCATACATGGTTTGGTTATGCATTATGGTTGCATGTGTATATTGGATGCATTGGTGCATGTGATTGTGAGTCGAGATTGTATTCCAGTGATGGCGAATACTTGCCGCCAGTGGCGTAGCGATGTGAATACTTGTCGCTGTCATACCGTAGTGATGAGAGAATATTTGCCGCTAATATAAAGCGAAGAACACGGCCGCTGTCATATTATAGCGAGGGATATTAGTGCCGCTGGTATTGTGTAGGGTCTTCCTACCTTAACAGTGTTTTAATTACATAAAATGTACTAAACATGCATTAAGGACATCTTAGAGTTCCGGTTGTTACGTGAGCTATTAGGATTACAGGCCAAAAATAAAGCTTCAAAAACTTATCAGTTACATTCCCTTAACTGAAAGCTAATATTTAGATTTATACTACTCCTAGAGTAGATACTAATCATAACGTCCTTCCTATCCATCCTTGTGCTCCTTTAGCTCACTGTCTCAACCCGACCCTTAGCCCATCAGTCCAAAAGCGTACCTACATGGACAACACATCATGAGCATATACATCTTTACTTAACATCATACATAAAACATAACAGTAAATGCATAAAATCTTAGTTAAGTAAACTTGTTGGTTATTTGTTAACTTCTTTTTTTTGTTGTCCCTGATTCACATTCATGCATATGGACATCTTACCCTATCGTATGGCATCTTACCATATCATAAACATCGTATGTCATCTTACCATATGGGCATCTTACCCTATCGTATGACATCTTACCATATGGGCATCTTACCCAATCATAAACATCGTATGACATCTTACCATATGGGCATCTTACCCAATCATAACATCGTATGGCATCTTACCATATGGGCATCTTACCCAATCATAAACATCGTATGACATCTTACCATATGGGCATCTTACCCAATCATAACATCGTATGGCATCTTACCATATGGGCATCTTACCCAATCATAACATCGTATGGCATCTTACCATATGGGCATCTTACCCAATCATAACATCGTATCATTATATAAACATCATATAAACATAATCATTTCATCGTAAATACTCATGCGATAAATGCATAGTCATAGTATAGAGGTGTGTTTTACCGTCCGATGCCCGTACGTCTCTTACGTACCTTTTCAAAAGGAGGAGGAGTCAACAGACTTTATCTCCTTGATTGTGCTGGTACCTGGGATGGTTCTACATAACCACAATATACCATATTAGATACCATATCATGAATCATTGTCAAAATTCTTCAAAAGAATCAATTAAAAATTATTTGCCAAGATTCTGCCTCTCTCGATCGATCGGCACCAAAATCTCGATCGATCGAGAAAACATGCTAAAACAGTGCCCAAGCACTCTGCCGCGATCGATCGATCGGAAGGAAAAATCGATCGATCGACAAGTTTCACCGATCGATCGGTAAATCTTTCGATCGATCGGTCCCTGACTTTCAAAACTTATACCCAACGTTCTGCCTCGCTCGATCGATCGGGACAAAAATCTCGATCGATCGAGCACTCTGAAAAAAATCGGGCTTTCCCAGATTTTCGAGCACCTCATTTCATACCATTCAAACCACTTCCTAACACATATAAAATGCCTGAACAAACATGCCAATAGCTTCATAAAACTTCCATGCATGTATTCAAATCGAAGGTTTAATAAAATCTAAGCTAGCATGCATCATAACATCTTCATAAACTTCAATACTCATCCAACTTCAAGGAAAAACAGAGTATGCAAGTCTTGCCCAGATTTTCGGGCACATCTTTTCCTAACAAGAATTCCAACACATGAAACATATAATATACTCGAATAAACATGCTAGGGGCTACAAAATACTTCCATGTAAGTACTCATACCAAGGTTTCGACCAAACCTATACTTAGCATGCATGAAAACATCACCACAAAACCCAAACTCAAACAAAATCCAGAAAAACAGAGTACCAACTTACCCCTCTCTTTTTGTTCCTCTTTTGCAAGGTTTTTCGAACACTTTTACCAAGCCCTTTCCTTGCCTTAAAGATGCTTACCAGGCACGAAAATGGAGGAGAGAAGGAGGAGAAGGGAATGATAGAGAGAGGAAATGGTGGTGATGACAAGGTGATGAGTAAGAGGCATGGGTTGTTAGCAGTGGAGCATAGGTTGCACTTGGGGGAGGGTGGCCGAGTGATTGGGGGGTGGTGTGGTTGGGGTGCCATGTGGTGTTAAATTGTGCCCCGGTATTTAGTACGATGTATTAATATATCCTCACTCGATATTTATAACTTTACTTAATTAATACATCCCTTAAAACACCTGTGATGCCCCGAAATTAATTATATGCAATTTGGTCATTAATTATGTTTATATGATGAATTATGTTGATAATTGATTTATGTGTTGAAATTAATTATCATGTTGAAATGCTTAGTCACATGATAGGCGTGACCCGGGGTTGCATTTCAGGGTACATGTTATGCATGTTAGAAAATGAGGTGTTAACATGATTTGATTATGTTGATTGTTAATTATGAGGAAAGCATGATTTTAGTGAAGTTGTATGCATTTTGTAAATGCTTTTAAAATACCATGTTGGGATATTTTATACATCATGTTAAGTTTGGGGTACAATTTTAATTGATCTACACATACCCCCTTTTAACTCCACTATACCCTTTTTCCCTTTACTTTACCAATCACTTTTAAAATCCCCAAAATCACTTCCCAACCCAAAACCCTTCCCATTTTTGAAATCCTTCAAAGGAGGAAGAAGGAAGCCCCACAAAAACTTTGTTTGTGTGATCTTTGTTAAGATTTGGAGTCTTCAAGAGGTATGGAACCCTTCCTTAAGTTTTTATGATGTTTGGATTTGAAATGGGGTGATTTTGAAGTGATTTATGTGGGTTTGTTTTGGGTATATGTTGTATGTGGTTGGGGTAGGATTTTTGAAGTGTTTTATGTGGGTTTTAGTGTGTTATGATGATGTTGATGTTGTAGAGAAGTTTGGGTTTGAAGGGTTTGAAGTGGGGCTTGAAAAATGCTCATTAATGGCGATTTTTCGTGGTTCAGGACTCCGCGATCGATCGCCTGTTCTTGGCGATCGATCGCGAGCCAGCAGTGGGCGCCAGTAACATTTGGCGATCGATCGCCACCTTTGGGCGATCGATCGGCGAGGCTGGCGATCGATCACGCCAAAAGTGGCGATCGATCGCCAAGGTGTGAAATTTTCACCTTCGTCCAGTATGATCTCACGATCGATTGAGCCTGGGCGGCGATCGATCGCGAGATACAAAAATATGAGTTTTTGGATTTTTTGTGGGATTTTTGGATATTGGACTATAATTAGCTTCTAATATCGATTTGTATGGTTATGTAGAACCATCCCAGGTACCCACAACTTCAAGGAGATAAAGTTCTACAACTTCTCCATTTTTGGGATTAAGGTACGTAAGAGACGTACGGGCATCGGACGGTAACACATTCCTAAACTATGACTATGCATTGATTGCATAAGTATTTATGATGTTTATGATGATGATTATGATAAGTAAATCATGATGATGATGATGTTATGATAAATGAAGATGATACGACATTTACGAAGACGATTATGATAAGATGATGATGTTTATAAGATGATGATGTTTGATGTTTACAAGATGATGATGTTTACAAGATGATGATGTTTATAAGATGATGATGCTTATAAGATGATGATGTTTACAAGATGATGATGTTTACAAGATGATGATGTTTATAAGATGATGATGTTTATGATATGATGATGATGATGTATGTTTAACATTGTTATTAAGAATGGTTGAATGTCCGGTGGTTGTTATGGGCAAGCGAGGAAGGTACTTGCCGCTCACATAACTAGCGAGGGGATACATCCGCTATCAAGGCGTAGCGAGGGGTATCATAATTCCGCTAAGCGAGGAGATACATCCGCTATCAAGGTGTAGCGAGGGGTATCACAATTCCGCTTTATGTCGAGCGAGGGGGCCAATTGTGCCGCTGTCATAATAGAACCAGGACAGTCCCATTTCTAATTAACATTGTTGATTATGAGCTTATGAATGAAATACGATTTTAATCATTTTGTCAAGAACTAATGACTATATGGATGACTATGAAACAGGGACAACCAAAGAGGGTTAATGCGATTAACCAGGAAGTATATGTTACCGAATACTTTTATGCATTTATTTATATGCCATTACCTTATGATGTTAAGTAACGATGTATATGCTCATGATGGGTTGTTCTTGTAGGTACACTTTTGGACTAAGGGACTAAGGGCCGGGTTGAGGCAGTGAGCTATGAGGAGCAGGAAAGAAGTTAGGATACAGGATTTTTGGATAGTCTCTACTCTAGGAGTAGTATAATTCTATCGCCTTAACATTCATTTGAGAATGTAATTAATTAAGTTTGAAATTTCATTTTTTGGCCTGTAATCTTATTAGCTCAAAGCTACAACCGATGCCCTAAGAGGTTATAAATGCATGTTTAGTCCCTAATATGTTATTAAGATGATGTTAAGGTAGGAAGACCCTACATTAGTGGTATCAGAGCAGTGGTTAGATAACCCGGGAATGAGTGAAGGGTAGCCTTAGCAATAAGTTAGCTAGGTGCTCACTTTTAAACATGTTTTGTGTATAAGTTGCATATGAAGGATATGATGTTACACTAACAAGGTTGATTATCTAACGATGTATTATATGAACTGCTTTTGGGTATTGTTGTTAACCCTTGTCTTGCAGTATGGCAGCGAATGTAGAAGTGGGAGATGCAGTTAGTGTTAATGCAAGTGCTGGGCGTACAAATCCCCTACCACCGCCAGCTTTGGGCGAAGAACCATCTAAACAGCAATTATTACCTGGAGAGCTAAGCTTGGCTCAATTTCTGACATACCGACCCCCGATGTTCGAGGGAACTGAGACTGGGGAAATGGCTGAGGAATGGTTGGAGAGGATAGAACAAATATTCCTGGCAGCTCCTTGTGCTAAGACAGCCTGGATAAGACTAGCGGAGTTCCAGTTAGCCAAGAAGGCGCTGATGTGGTGGACGACAAAAGTAATAGAGCAAGAGGCTCAGGGTCAAGAAATCAATTGGAAACTGTTCAGAACTCGGTTTCTGATCCGCTATTTCTCAGCTGCTGCACGACAGGCCAAGGAAGATGAGTTTACTAACCTTAAGCAAGGTAACATGCATGTATCAGATTATGCTCTTCAGTTCAGATATGTACCTCACATCGCCGCAAGTACTCAAGCAAAGATGAGGAACTTCATGAAAGGCTTGAGGCCTGAACTGTATGACAGGGTGGTCACTTATGGCCCTACTTGTTTTGATGATGCACTTACAAGGGCTGAGTTAGCCGAGCTGGGAGTTGGTGCATATCCTGATGCCGTGCCACCTCCAGCACCCCCTCAGAGATCCACTTCTGACAATTTGAAACCAAGGGGTGATCAATTCAAGCCAAGGGGGAATACTTCGGCTTCGAGATTCGGTGGTAAGAGGCCCGAGAATCGTTGGATAGGAAACCGTAAGAATAACGCCCCATCAGGAAGAGGCCAGTCTCGGGGAGGCAGGTTTGGGGAGGTCCAGTGCTCTCTTTGTGGGCAATCACATATGACCAAAGACTGCGTAGGTTGCCATGTTTGTGGCAATAAGGGCCACTTTGCTCGGCAGTGTCCCAATCGGGAGGGACAACAGAACTCTACGGGGAGGCCTGCGGATAGAGCAGCGCAGCACAGGCCACCGTTTGTACCAAGGCAGCATGGAGGTCAGCCTATGGGGCCACCTCAAGGGCAGGTTTATGCATTGACGAGGGAGCAGGCTACAGCGGCTCCGGAAGAAGTGATAGCGGGTACGTGTCTTTTATTTACGCACCCTGCTTTTATATTGATAGACACTGGTGCGTAACACTCTTTTTTGTCGACATGTTTTGTGGAAAGGTACCACATATGCACTTCTCCGTCGCCCACGCCTCTAGTAGTCTCGACACCCGCTAGAAGAAGTTTGATTGCTGATCGGATTGTCTATGATGGCCTCATTTATTTTGAGGATAGCGAGCTAAGGTCAGATTTGATGGATCTGGGAATGTCAGATTTTGAATGCTTTGTGAGTGTTGATGTTCAGAAAATAGCTTTCAAGACTAGATTTGGGCACTATGAATTCTTAGTCATGCCTTTCGGGGTGACGAATGCCGCAGCTGTGTTTATGAGTCTGATGAACAGGGGGGTTCCAGCCGTATTTGGATCAGTTCATCATTGTTTTCATTGACGATGTACTTATTTACTCCCGAACTGAAGAGGGACACGTAAAGCACTTGAGGACAGTACTCCAGATCCTTAGGGATCATCAATTATATGCAAAGCTCAGTAAGTGCGAGTTTTGGTTGAGCAGTGTGGTGTTCATGAGTCATGTTATATCTAGCAGAGGGATGTCTTTACATCCCAAGAAGGTTGAGGCTGTGTGTTGAGGCAAGATAAGCAGGTGGTGACTTATGCTTCGAGGCAGTTGAAGCCTCATGAGACAAGATACCAAGTTCATGATCTGGAACTGGCGGCCATCATTTTCGCCTTGAAGATTTGGCGGCATTATCTATATGGTACTTCATTACAATTTTTACGGACCATAAGAGCCTGAAGTTTCTATTCACTCAGCCTGAAAGAAGATGGATGGGTTCACTCAAGGATTATGATTGTGAAATTGAGTACCATCCGGGTAAAGTAAATTTGATAGCAGACGCATTAAATCGGAAGGTGAAGAGTACCACTGAGGACGCTATGTGTTTATCAACGATGATGACTTCTTATTGCCATCTGGGCTATGATTTTGATGTGGACACGTCGCCGGTGCGAGTGTCGACCTTGTTGGCTGAGCCGGACATATTTGAGACTATCAGGAAAGACCAGAGATCGGATGATGAGGTTCAGAGATGGTCATTGATAGTACTTCAAGGACAGCCATCAAGTTTAAAGTGGCTGAGGATGGTTCTCTGAGACTCGGTGATCGATGGGTAGTTCCATGCACGCCGGGGTTGCGTGGAGGAATCTTGGGGCGATCTCATAGTAGCCGATTTAGTATCCACCAATGAGGAAGAAAGACGTATAAGGACCTAAGTGGCCAGTTTTGGTGGAAACGGATGAAGCATGATGTGATCGCCTTTGTTAAAAGATGTTTGATCTGCCAGCAAGTAAAGGCAGAAAGGCAGAGGCCTGGTGGCGAGCTGAAGAGCTTGGAGGTACCCCAATGGAAGTGGGAACACGTATCTATGGACTTCGTGACCCACTTGCCAAGGACGGCCTCTGGATTAGATGCGATCTGGGTGATCGTGGATAGGCTGGCGAAGGTAGCTCATTCCATCCCTTACAGTATGATTTTGACGTATCTAAAGATGGCCCAATTATATGTGCGGGATGTGGTGAAGTTACATGGTATTCCAGTCTCTATTGTATCTGACAGAGACCCAAGGTTTACTTCACATTTCTGGGAGGGTCTCCAGACAGCTTTGGGCACAGAGGTGAGACTGAGTACAACGTATCACCCGCAGACAGACGGTCAGACAGAGCATGCTATATAGACGCTCGAGGATATGTTGAGGGCATGTGTATTGGAGTTTGATACTCCGTGGCAAGATTCTATACTACTGGTAAAGTTCTCCTTTAATAACAGCTATCAGGCGAGCATTCAAATGGCCCCTTTTGAAGCTCTTTATGGACGACGCTGTAGGTCACCGCTGTATTGGGAAGACCTGACTAGTAAGGCGGTCGGAGGACCGGATATGATTAAGGATATAGAAGACAAGATTAAGACGATACATCAAAAGATGAAAGCGGCTCAGGATAGGCAAGCAGCCTATGCCAATAAGTGACGGCGACCGCTAGAATTCCAAGTAGAAGACGAGGTCTTCTTGAAAATCTCACCCTTCAGGGGTGTAGTTCGTTTTGGTATGCGGGGGAAGTTATCCCCGAGAAATATAAGCCAGATCCGTCCCATGTATTACAGCCTACTGAAGTGCAGTTGGACTCAGATGTATCCTACGTAGAACGACCGGTCAGGATTCTGGATCGTGAGGATCGCAGATTACGAAGTAAAGTTATACCGATGATTAAAGTTCAGTGGGATCGTCGGGGTGTCGAGGAGGCTACGTGGGAGACGGAACGGCATATGATACAGCATTACCCGGAACATATTTTCTGGTATGATTTATGTTTAGTTTCATTTTGGGTAAGTGCATGCGATTTCGAGGACGAAATCTTATAAGTAGGGGAGTAATATGATGCCCCGAAATTAATTATATGCAATTTGGGCATTAATTATGTTTATATGATGAATTATGTTGATAATTGATTTATGTGTTGAAATTAATTATCATGTTGAAATGCTTAGTCACATGATAGGCGTGACCCGGGGTTGCATTTCAGGGTACATGTTATGCATGTTAGAAAATGAGGTGTTAACATGATTTGATTATGTTGATTGTTAATTATGAGGAAAGCATGATTTTAGTGAAGTTGTATGCATTTTGTAAATGCTTTTAAAATACCATGTTGGGGTATTTTATACATCATGTTAAGTTTGGGGTACAATTTTAATTGATCTACACATACCCCCTTTTTAACTCCACTATACCCCTTTTTCCCTTTACTTTACCAATCACTTTTAAAATCCCCAAAATCACTTCCCAACCCAAAACCCTTCCCAATTTCGAAATCCTTCAAAGGAGGAAGAAGGAAGCTCCACAAAACCTTTGTTTGTGTGATCTTTGTTAAGACTTGGAGTCTTCAAGAGGTATGGAACCCTTCCTTAAGTTTTATGATGTTTGGATTTGAAATGGGGTGATTTTGAAGTGATTTATGTGGGTTTGTTTTGGGTATATGTTGTATGTGGTTGGGGTATGATTTTTGAAGTGTTTTATGTGGGTTTTAGTGTGTTATGATGATGTTGATGTTGTAGAGAAGTTTGGGTTTGAAGGGTTTGAAGTGGAGCTTGAAAAATGCTCATTAATGGCGATTTTTCGTGGTTCAGGCTCGGCGATCGATCGCCCGTTCTTGGCGATCGATCGCGAGCCAGCAGTGGGCGCCAGTAACAATTGGCGATTGATCGCCACCTTTGGGCGATCGATCGGTGAGGCTGGCGATCGATCGTGCCAAAAGTGGCGATCGATCGCCAAGGTGTGAAATTTTCACCTTCGTCCAGTATGATCTCGCGATCGATCGAGCCTGGGCGGCGATCGATCGCGAGATACAAAATATGAGTTTTTGGATTTTTTGTGGGATTTTTTGATATTGGACTATAATTAGATTCTAATATCGATTTGTATGGTTATGTAGAACCATCCCAGGTACCCACAACTTCAAGGAGATAAAGTTCTACAACTTCTCCATTTTTGGGATTAAGGTACGTAAGAGACGTACGGGCATCGGACGGTAACACATTCCTAAACTATGACTATGCATTGATTGCATAAATATTTATGATGTTTATGATGATGATTATGATAAGTAAATTATGATGATGATGTTATGATAAATGAAGATGATACGACATTTACGATGACGATTATGATAAGATGATGATGTTTATAAGATGATGATGTTTATAAGATGATGATGTTTACATGATGATGATGTTTACAAGATGATGATGTTTATAAGATGATGATGTTTATAAGATGATGATGCTTATAAGATGATGATGTTTACAAGATGATGATGTTTACAAGATGATGATGTTTATAAGATGATGATGTTTATGATATGATGATGATGATGTATGTTTAACATTGTTATTAAGAATGGTTGAATGTCCGGTGGTTGTTATGGGCAAGCGAGGAAGGTACTTGCCGCTCACATAACTAGCGAGGGGATACATCCGCTATCAAGGCGTAGCGAGGGGTATCATAATTCCGCTAAGCGAGGAGATACATCCGCTATCAAGGTGTAGCGAGGGGTATCACAATTCCGCTTTATGTCGAGCGAGGGGGCCAATTGTGCCGCTGTCATAATAGAACCAGGACAGTCCAATTTCTAATTAACATTGTTGATTATGAGCTTATGAATGAAATACGATTTTAATCATTTTGTCAAGAACTAATGATTATATGGATGACTATGAAACAGGGACAACCAAAGAGGGTTAATGCGATTAACCAGGAAGTATATGTTACCGAATACTTTCATGCAATTATTTATATGCCATTACCTTATGATGTTAAGTAACGATGTTTATGCTCATGATGGGTTGTTCCTGTAGGTACACTTTTGGACTAAGGGACTAAGGGCCGGGTTGAGGCAGTGAGCTATGAGGAGCAGGAAAGAAGTTAGGATACAGGATTTTTGGATAGTCCCTACTCTAGGAGTAGTATAATTCTATCGCCTTAACATTCATTTGAGAATGTAATTAATTAAGTTTGAAATTTCATTTTTTGGCCTGTAATCTTATTAGCTCAAAGCTACAACCGGTGCCCTAAGAGTTATAAATGCATGTTTAGTCCCTAATATGTTATTAAGATGATGTTAAGGTAGGAAGACCCTACATTAGTGGTATTAGAGCAGTGGTTAGATAACCCGGGAATGAGTGAAGGGTAGCCTTAGCAATAAGTTAGCTAGGTGCTCACTTTTAAACATGTTTTGTGTATAAGTTGCATATGAAGGATATGATGTTACACTAACATGGTTGATTATCTAACGATGTATTATATGAACTGCTTTTGGGTATTGTTGTTAACCCTTGTCTTGCAGTATGGCAGCGAATGTAGAAGTGGGAGATGCAGTTAGTGTTAATGCAAGTGCTGGGTGTACAAATCCCCTACCACCGCCAGCTTTGGGCGAAGAACCATCTGAACAGCAGTTATTACCTAGAGAGCTAAGCTTGGCTCAATTTCTGACATACCGACCCCCGATGTTCGAGGGAACTGAGACTGGGGAAATGGCTGAGGAATGGTTGGAGAGGATAGAACAAATATTCGTGGCAGCTCCTTGTGCTAAGATAGCCTGGATAAGACTAGCGAAGTTCCAGTTAGCCAAGAAGGCGCTGATGTGGTGGAAGACCACAGTAATAGAGCAAGAGGCTCAGGGTCAAGAAATCAATTGGAAACTGTTCAGAACTCGGTTTCTGACCCGCTATTTCTCAGCTGCTGCACGGCAGGCCAAGGAAGATGAGTTTACTAACCTTAAGCAAGGTAACATGCCTATATCAGATTATGCTCTTCAGTATTGTTCTTTGCTCAGATATGTACCTCACATCGCCGCAAGTACTCAAGCAAAGATGAGGAACTTCATGAAAGGCTTGAGGCCTGAACTGTATGACAGGGTGGTCACTTATGGCCCTGCTTGTTTTGATGATGCACTTACAAGGCTGAGTTAGCCGAGCTGGGAGTTGGTGCATATCCTGATGCCGTGCCACCTCCAGCACCCCCTCAGAGATCCACTTCTGACAATTTGAAACCAAGGGGTGATAAATTCAAGCCAAGGGGGAATACTTCGGCTTCGAGATTCGGTGGTAAGAGGCCCAAGAATCGTTGGATAGGAAACCGTAAGAATAACGCCCCATCAGGAAGAGGCCAGTCTCAGGGAGGCAGGTTTGGGGAGGTCCAGTGCTCTCTTTGTGGGCAATCACATATGACCAAAGACTGCGTAGGTTGCCATGTTTGTGGCAATAAGGGCCACTTTGCTCGGCAGTGTCCCAATCGGGTGGGACAACAGAACTCTGCGGGGAGGCCTGCGGACAGAGCAGCGCAGCACAGGCCACCGTGGTCAGCCTATGGGGCCACCTCAAGGGCAGGTTTATGCATTGACGAGGGAGCAGGCTACAGCGGCTCCGGAAGAAGTGATAGAGGGTACGTGTCTTTTATTTACGCACCCTGCTTTTATATTG
The DNA here is from genome assembly GCA_907163345.1 of Haberlea rhodopensis. Taxonomy (NCBI): domain Eukaryota; kingdom Viridiplantae; phylum Streptophyta; class Magnoliopsida; order Lamiales; family Gesneriaceae; genus Haberlea; species Haberlea rhodopensis. The sequence goes on from CAJQUN010000281.1 coordinate 360,913, forward strand.
ATAGACACAGGTGCGTCACACTCTTTTGTGTCGACAAGTTTTGTGGAAAGGTACCACATATGCACTTCTCCGTCGCCCACGCCTCTAGTAGTCTCGACACCCGCTAGAAGAAGTTTGATTGCTGATCGGATTGTCTATGATGGCCTCATTTATTTTGAGGATAGCGAGCTAAGGTCAGATTTGATTGATCTGTGAATGTCAGATTTTGACTGCTTTGTGAGTGTTGATGTTCAGAAAATAGCTTTCAAGACTAGATTTGGGCACTATGAATTCTTAGTCATGCCTTTCGGGGTGACGAATGCCGCAGCTGTGTTTATGAGTCTGATGAACAGGGGGGTTCCAGCCGTATTTGGATCAGTTCGTCATTGTTTTCATTGACGATGTACTTATTTACTCCCGAACTGAAGAGGGACACGTAAAGCACTTGAGGACAGTACTCCAGATCCTTAGGGATCATCAATTATATGCAAAGCTCAGTAAGTGCGAGTTTTGGTTGAGCAGTGTGGTGTTCTTGAGTCATGTTATATCTAGCAGAGGGATGTCTGTAAATCCCAAGAAGGTTGAGGCTGTGTGTTGAGGCAAGATAAGCAGGTGGTGACTTATGCTTCGAGGCAGTTGAAGCCTCATGAGACAAGATACCAAGTTCATGATCTGGAACTGGCGGCCATCATTTTCGCCTTGAAGATTTGGCGGCATTATCTATATGGTACTTCATTACCATTTTTATGGACCATAAAAACCTGAAGTTTCTATTCACTCAGGCTGAAAGAAGATGGATGGGTTCACTCAAGGATTATGATTGTGAAATTGAGTACCATCCTGGTAAAGTAAATTTGATAGCAGACGCCTTAAATCGGAAGGTGAAGAGTACCACTGAGGACGCTATGTGTTTATCAACGATGATGACTTCTTATTGCCATCTGGGCTATGATTTTGATGTGGACACGTCGCCGGTGCGAGTGTCGACCTTGTTGGCTGAGCCGGACATATTTGAGACTATCAGGAAAGACCAGAGATCGGATGATGAGGTTCAGAGATGGTCATTGATATTCAAGGACAGCCATCAAGTTTAAAGTGGCTGAGGATGGTTCTCTGAGACTCGGTGATCGATGGGTAGTTCCATGCACGCTGGGGTTGCGTGGAGGAATCTTGGGGCGATCTCATAGTAGCCGATTTAGTATCCCCCCAGGAGGAAGAAAGATGTATAAGGACCTAAGTGGCCAGTTTTGGTGGAAACGGATGAAGCATGATGTGATTATGATGTTCATGATAAGTAAAGATGATATGATGTTTACGATGATGATTATGATAAGTAAGTTTATGATGATGATGTTTATGATGAGTAAAGAGGATATGATATCTATGAGGATGATTATGATAAGTAACGATGATGCTTATATGATGCCTATATAATGATACGATGTTATGATATGGTAAGATGCCATACGATTGGGTAAGACGCCCACGTGGTAAGATGCCACACGATATTAAGATATGGTAAGATGCCATACGATAGGGTAAGATGCCCATGTGGTAAGACGCCACACGATATTATGATATTGTAAGATGCCATACGATAGGGTAAGATGCCCACGTGGTAAGATGCCACACGATATTATGATATGGTAAGATGCCATACGATGGGGTAAGATGCCCATCTGCACGAATGTGAATCAGGGTCAACAAAAAGAAGCTGACGAATAACCAGTATGTTTACTTAACTATGATTTCGTACATTTACTGTTATATTTATAAGATGATGATGCTATAAGATGATGATGCTTATATGATGATGATGTTATAAGATGATGATGCTATAAGATGATGATGCTATAAGATGATGATGCTTATATGATGATGATGATATGACGATGATGCTATAAGATGATGATGCTATAAGATGATGATGCTTATATGATGATGATGTTATAAGATGATGATGCTATAAGATGATGATGCTTATATGATGATGATATTTATAAGATGATTTTAATCATTCATGTCAAGAATTAATGATTATATGCATGGCTATGAGACAGGGACAACCAAAGAGGGTTAATACGATTAACCAGGAAGTATACGTTACCAATTATTTTCATGCATTTATTTATATGCCATTGCTTTATGATGATAAGTAACGATGTACATGCTCATGATGGGTTGTTCCTGTAGGTACACTTTTGGACCGAAGGGCCTAGGGGCGGGTTGAGGCAGTGAGCTAAAAGGAGCAAGACGCTTATATGATACATGATTTTGATAGTCTCTACTCTAGGAGTAGTGTAAATCTATAGCTTTAACATTCATTATTGAGAATGAAATTAATTAGCTCGTGAAATTTTACTTTGGCCTGTAATCTTATTAGCTCAAAGCTACAACCGAAACCCTAAGACGTTATTAATGCATGTTTAGTCCATAATTGTGTATTAAGAGGATGTTAAGGTAGGAGGACCCTACATTAGTGGTATCAGAGCAGTGGTTAGAGAACCCGGGAATGAGTGAAGGGTAGCCTTAGCAATAAGTTGGCTAGGTGCTTACTTGTAAACATGTTTTATGCATATGTTGCATATGAAGTATATGATGTTGTACGAACATGTTTTGTTTCTCTAACGATGTATAATATGATCTGCTTTTGGTTATTGTTGTTAACCCTTGTATTGCAGCCTAGCAGCAAATGCTGAAGTAGATGATGCGATTTCATATGCACTGCTCCGTCGCCCACGCCTCTTACAGTCTCGACCCCCGCTGGAAGAAGTTTGATAACTGATCAGATTGGTTATGAAGGCCTCATTTATTTTGAGGGTAACGAGCTGAGGACAAACTTGATTGTCCTGGGAATGTCAGACTTCGAATGCATTGTGAGCATCGATGTGCTGAACAAGTATCAGGCAGTTGTGGACTGCAGACAAGGACTGTCCGATTCAGGTCTGATATGGGAGTCCAATGGACATTGTATGGGGATGGTTCTCGTTCTAAGATCCCGTTGATATCTGCTGTCAAGATGGCGCAGTTGTTGGAACGAGGCCATACAGGATATCTCATATATGACGTTGATGTTACGGAAAAGAAAGAAGAAGTAAAAGTTGAGGATGTGCCCGTAGTGGCGGAGTTCCCTGATGTCTTCCGGAGGATATTCCCGGATTCCCACCGACGAGAGAGATCGAGTTTGGGATTAAGTTACTACCAGGGACGTCTACTATTTCTCGTGCCCCGTATAGGACGGCACCAGCGGAGCTAAGGGAGTTAAAAGTTCAGTTGCAGGAGCTCCTTGACAAGGGCTATCAAAAAGAAAGATGGGTCGATGCAGCTGTGCATCGATTACAACTGAACAAAGCCATAGTGAAGAATAAGTATCCGCTTCCGGGGATTGATGATTTGCTTGATCAGCTGCAGAGTACGAGGCTCTACAGTAAGATCGATCTGAGATCGGGGTATCATCAGATTCGCGTTCGAGAGGGTGATGTACAGGAGACAGCTTCCAGGACTAGATATGGGCACTACGGATTCTTAGTCATGCCTTTTGGGATGACGGATGCCCCAGCTGTTTTATGAGCCTGATGAACAGGGTGCTCCAACCATGTTTGGATCAGTTCGTCATAGTTTTCATTGACGATGTGCTTATTTTACTCTCGAACTGAAGAGGAACACGTAAAGCACTTGAGAACAGTACTCCAGATCCTTAGGGATTGCCAGACCCCTGACACAGCTGACTCAGAAAGGAGTGCCGTTCTATTGGTCCGAAGCTTGTGAGGAAAGCTTCCAAGAATTGAAGCGTCGTTTGACTACGGCACCTATGTTGGTGATTCCTTCTGAGAATAAGAGGTTTGCCTTGTACACGAATACATCACTTCAAGGTTTGGGCTGTGTGTTGATGCAAGATAAGCATATGGTGGCTTATGCGTCGATGTGATGACCAGGGATTATAGATGTTAATCCCGGAGTGTTAATAACCCCTAAAGTTGGTTTACGTGGCGATTTGGAGTTTAATCGAGGTGTTGGGCCTTCCGGGCTCGTCTATTTGAGTAGTTGGGATCGTTGGATCCCGAGGTTGAGATCGTATTCTCATTTCGGTGAAAATCTATGAGTTGGGTTGTAATACCCCCGAAATGATATACGACCATGTGCTATGATGATGATTTATGTTATGTTTAAGGGTTGTGGTGTAATTAATTTGGGGGAATATAATTACGATATGATGATATGATTTAGGGGGCATGTTGAGTGTTTTTAAGGATGTATTAATTAAATAAAGTTAGAAATTATCGAGTGAGGATATTTTAATACATCGTACTAAATACCGGGTCACAATTAAATACCACATGACCACCCAACCCACACCACCTACCCCTGCCACTCGGCCACCCCCCACTTGGCAGCCCATACCCCATCACATCCCTCACCCATACTTCACTCATTTGCTTCCAAGACACTTCTTCCTCCCCTTCTCCCCCCAAAATCGTCCAGAAAGAACTACAGAAGGTGGAGATTTGGCTGGTGGATCTGGTTGAGAAATCCTTGCCAAAAAGGGAGCAAAAAAGAGTGAGGTAATCCATGACCCTGTTTTCTGGGTTTTCGGGTTGAGTTGGGTTTTGTAGTGAGGACTTCTATGCATGCTAGTGTAGGTATGAACGAAACCTTGGTATGTATGTCTACATGGAAGTATTATAAAGCTCTTAGCATGTATGTTCGAGTATATTACTTGCGTTATATGTTGGTTTTCTTCTTATGAAACTATGTGCTCGAAAATCTAGAAAGAAGATAAGCATGCTCTGTTTCTGTTAAAGTTGGTTGAGGATGAAGATTATGATGATGTTATGATGCATGTTAGCTTAGGTTTTATTAAACCTTTGATTTAAGTGCTTACATGGATATTTTATGAAGTTCTTCACATGGTTGTTTCAGCAAGTAAGATGTGTTATGAAGTAGAAAAGATGATGTGAAAAGAGGTGCTCAAAAATCTGGGGAAGTCCCGATTTTTTCAGAGCTCTCGATCGATCGAGATTTGGTCCCGATCGATCGAGCGAGACAGAAGGTCTAAAGCATGTTTTGATTTTTAAGTACCGATCGATCGAATGATTTCTCGATCGATCGGTGAAGCTCCTCGATCGATCGGTAAAATGTTTCGATCGATCGAGCGAGACAGAATATTAAGGCACTGTTTGTGCACAGTTTCTCGATCGATCGAGACCTTGGGCCGATCGATCGGGAGAGGCAGAAAGTTGAAAAATGTAATGATGCTTTATTTTGTTAAGTTATGATGTGAGATGGTATTGAGGCATCTAATATGGTATTGTGTGGTCTTGTAGAGCCATCCCAGGTACCGGCACCATCAAGGAGATAAAGTCTGTTGACTCCTCCTCTTTTGAAAAGGTACGTAAGAAACGTACGGGCACCGGACGGTAAACCATACTCCTACATTTAATGATGATGCTTATAATGATGATGATGATTATGATGATGTTTATGATGATGATGTTTATGATGCTGTTTATGATGATGCTTATGATGGTGATGTTTATGATGATGATGTTACGATGATGATGCTTATGATGATGTTTACGATGATGATGTTTATGATGATGACGTTTATGATATGTAAGTTTATGATAAGGTCATACGAGGTATATGATTGGGTAAGACGCCCATGTGGTAAGATGCCACCCAATGTATGTGAGTGGGTAAGACGCCCACGTGGTAAGATGCCACATAATGTTATGATATGGCAAGATGCCATATGATGGGGTAAGATGCCCCTGTGGTAAGATGCCACACGACGGTTATGTTATGGTAAGATGCCATACAATGGGGTAAGATGCCCTCATATATGAATAAGAATCAGGGATAACAAAAGAAGTTGAAGAACGACCAATAACATTTATTTAACTAAGATGCTATGCATTACTGTATGTCTTTTCTATCATGTTAAGTAAATATGTATGTGCTCACGATGTGTTATCCCTGTAGGTACACTTTTGGACCAAGGGCTTATGGTCGGGTTGAGGAGGTGAGCTAAAAGGAGCAAGATGAATATAGGATGCAGGATTTTGATAGTCTCTACTCTAGGAGTAGTGTAAACCTATAACTTTAACATTCATTATTGGGAATGTAATTATTAGCTTTTGGAAATTTTATTTTGGCCTGTAATCTTCTTAGCTCAAGCTACAATCGGAACCCTTAAGAAGTTATAAATGCATGTTCTGTCCATTATATGTGTACTAATTGATGTTAAGGTAGGAAGACCCTACATGGGTTTTTAGTGTGACTCGGAATCTCGGGTGCTTTGTGTGGGCACCGGTAGGGGGTTTTTGAGTTAGAGAGAGAATTTTTGAAAACAGATGATTTTTAATGAATCATGATGTATTTGTGGGGCTATTAGTATTTCGGGGTATTTTTGCTATAAATACCAGTTGAACCCGAGATTTTAATTATCGGAATCATTTTTCCCCACTTTTCCCGTCACTCTCTCTCTCCCCCGCGTACGCCATTCCCGATCCCCTTTGACCCACGCAGCTTCAGGCCATGCGCTAGCCGCCGTCCGGCCGCCGTTCGGCGCGTCTGACCCGCCGCCGGCTTCGTCTCTTCCAGGCGCACCTATCCATACCATCATTTCGAAGTTTGGTCGCGATTTGGGTTCGAATTTCTGCAGAAAGCGCTAGGGTTCGAAACTGGATTTTGTCCGATTTGGGGCTCGATTTTTGGTACGTTTTTGGGGCTTTTCTTCCAGTGTTTTTGGGGCGTTTTGTGCTTTGATTTGGGTCGAAAATTTCAGACTTTAATGGTTCGAAAAATTGTTGCTTTATGGTTCGAATTCTTGCTGTTGGCTCACGGGTTAGGGTTCGAAAATTTGGGGTTTTGGCATGTGGGGCGATTATTGTTGTTGTTGATTGATTAATTCATGTTTTAGATGATTTATGGTGATTATTTGAGTTCGAATTGTGTTGTGAAGGTTCGAAAATTTGTGGGGAGTTCTTGAGCAATTTTTGATAATGGTTAATTGTCGTGTGTTGACAATATTTTTGAGGGTTATGGGTGTGCTTGAGCATGGGTTGCATGTTCGTAAATAATTGTGAATTATTTATCGTGTTAGCACATCGTTCCTCGGGGCATGGAACTCGAGCAAGGTTTGGCTCGGACTTCGGAAATTTAAGGTACATGCGACGTACGAGCATTACTTTACGTGATAGCATTTGTGAAATGCATAGTGTATTTTAATTGCATTGGATGGTTGTGGGTATGGCTATATATATATGTGTGTTGATATGACTATGGAACGACCTAGTCTTGACATCGCTGCCACAAGTGTGCGTGATACTAGAGTAGTATGACCTTATAAGAGATATGGGGTACTGGGTTTATATGACTATTGTAGGGCATTTGAGATGCCTGAGAATGATCGTGGAATCATGTATTCATTATAAGACATGTGAGATGTCTAAGTATAATGAAGAATTGGTAAATTAAATGCTAGGCATTTTGAGCTATCTGTGATTGATAGCGAGGTTGAGAAATCAGTATTTGATATTGAGATATCCATATTTGCATGTATAATATATTTGGAATCACCATCTATTGATATTCGAGAACTAGGCATGCAATGAGTTAAATCAATGTGTTGATTTACTGATTTTTGAGATTTGATGAGTTTGATGATTGTGAGAACAGGGACAGCACACGGAATCCCGGATGAGGACGTTGCCATCCAGGGAGTATCATTTAAAATTCATTAGTATTTACTTTTGTTGTAAATTATGAATTTCATTATTGTGATTATGGGATTTTGTGTATTGGTATGCTCACCCCGTTGGGGGCTGTCTCTGTTGGGGCAGGTGAACAGGTACATCGATGGCTTTGGAGTTGAGCTCGAGCTGTTGATTGGATGTACTCCCAGGATCGTGGTACCAGGGCTTGATGGAGCACGGTATCGTATAGAGTACATATATACACCCGAGGGTTATATACACATTTATGATGCTCGCATGTGAGCACGGTTATACTTGTATATGGGTTGTATATAAAGGCATGAGCCTTTCTCTCTTTCATTATATGTTGCATGCAATTAAGGGTAGAATTGCTAATGACATGAGAGTCGTTGGTGTATTGTGTGGGTGTTGAAACCCACTTTTGTCGTCTTATGTGTGGTGTCTTCCCTGGCTGGGAATTTACTTTGTGTTCTGTATTCTGTTGAGTATTGTGTATTCCCTGGCCGGGAATTATATTATGTGATGTGCTTTTGTTTTCGGGATGGCTCTATTTATGGCGAGACTCTGCCCAAATTTTTATAAAAGTCTACCATGTGAAAAGTGGTGTAATGGGGATGGAAATGGGCGGAATCTATGAGTCTAATTGTGGGTAGAGATGATCTTAATGTTGAATATTAAAGAAATTTTGTAATTGCCATTCAATGGTAAAGTATCATCTGTGTTTCCCGATTGATTTTATTGAAAGCATGTACCACACATAATGATTAATACACTAATCAAGGGTTAAGGGCTTGTGGTCCTTACATTAGTGGTATCAGAGCAGTGGTTGCTCTTTGGGGCTGTTAAGGGCCTATGAAGTTACTGATAGCACATATTTATGCATGATGGCATTAATGTTGTATGACACAACTAGTTATGTGCTTTAATGATATGAAAAGTGGTGTTGCTAATCATTGTGATTGCAGGAATCGTGTAGCATGAGATGGGATGGCATTAATGGTGATGTCTGGCCCTTCATGTATTATGTGTTAATGGATCTGATTTTGGTAGGAAAATCAGGAAAGGTGAGACGTACGGGCTTCGGACGGTAAAACGTGTTACACCTTTGATTATGTATATCGTGGGTAGTGAACCCTTACATGTGATGGTATATGTGAAATGATAGTGATATATATTGTGATAATGGAATCAACTGTTGTGCTTGATTATTGTGGTAGAATTGATGAATGTTCCGGTAGCCTTTATCTCCGAGCGAGGGAGGTACTTGCCGCTGTCATGTCTAAGCGAGGTAACATGCCGCTGTCATTGTCGAAGCCAGGGGTCCTAAAATTCCGCTGTTGTATTGGGACCGGAACAGTCACAATTCTAGTGATTAATGTGGAAATATTGTGGTTATAACTGGAACGTGATATCGATCATTATATTGTGAACTGTGGTATTAACCTGGATGCAGGTACATGGAGCTAGTGGAAGTTCAGGTAGTTGTTATATTCGAGCGAGGGAGGTACTTGCCGCTGTCATATGAAGCGATGGTAATATGATATTTGCCGCTGTCATGTCTAAGCGAGGTAACATGCCGCTGTCATTGTCGAAGCGAGGGATATCATATGATGCCGCTATATGTCGAAGCGAGGGGGTCCTAAAATTCCGCTGCTATAACAAGACCGGAACAACCACATTATCGATATTGATAGCGATGTCTCATTCCGCTATGTTGGTTGGCGATGGTTCATGCCGCCAAGTGTATTGATAGCGATGTCTCATTCCGCTATATTGATTGGCGATGGTTCTTGCCGCCGGATATATTGATAGCGATGTCTCATGCCGCTATATTGATTGGCGATGGTTCATTCCGACAGATGTATTGATAGCGATGGTTCATTCCGCTATATTGATTGGCGATGGTTCATTCCGCCAGATGTATTGATAACGATGGTTCATTCCGCTAGATTGATTGGCGATGGTTCTTGCCGCCGGATATATTGATAGCGATGTCTCATTCCGCTATTCTATTGGCGATGGTTTATGCCGCTGGGTATTGATAACGATGTCTCATTCCTCTATTTTATTGGCGATGATCTATGCCGCCGGGTATTCATAGCGATGGTACATTCCGCTACATCTATGGCGATGGTTCATGCCGCCAGATGTCTATAGCGAAGTTTTATGCCACTGACTCTATGACGAGGGATTATGCCCCTGATTCTATAGCGACGGGTTATGCCGCTATGCACATGACACTGGATTACGCCACCTACGAGCGATGGGTGCTGATTGCATACCACGGTTGGATGACGGAGACAGGTATGCCGCTATATTGTTAGCAATGAGGTATGGCATATTACTGTTTATTTAGCACTATTATGGATATCATGTGTTGATTTACTTATGTTGTCATGTGTTTGACGATGAGATTATAGACGTCGTGTATCGACATATACCGTTACGAGTCGACAATATTGTTTCAAAGTCATATGTTGACAGGTACCGTCACGGGATGACAATGACATAGTGGATGTTCTATGTAGACGTGTAGCGTCGTTTTGATGGTTAATGCATTTATGTTATGTATTAGGTTGCATGGTTTGAGTGCCGATGATGAGCAAATGGTAGAGTCTGGGTCACTAGTTGACGAGACCTTTTTGCCGAGTAGGTTTGCTCGGTGGAGTATTGGATGTATTGTACCGATAAATGTACCACATCATGTTATAGAGTTAAATATTTGTCGAGCGATGATACCCTTGGGTATGCTCGTTGGTTTGGCTAGGGCCAAGTGATTGGTGGTAAGAGTAGTCATTGAGGAAACTACTCGCTTGTGTTGTGATGTAGGGTAGACATGGTTGCACCCACCCTGAGGGTGTGGGATAAATCTTTTGGATTATGATTGCATCATAAGTGAGCAAGGACACCGGGTTGTCCATTGTGCTTGGTATTTTAGAGATATGTTGGGCGATGACCCATTACTCTAACGGTTGTACGGTATGGCATACCGAGATGGAACATATGTTTTGTTGGTGGGCTTGATATGAGCCTATGGAGACAGCGCTTTGCTAGCCAGATATTGGGGGAAAGATATAGTGTGCTTGTTGGAGCCATGATACTACACGTTGGAACCAAGTTTGGCAAATCGTAAGGTGATACGATGTGGATTGTGGTGGACTCTAGTAGTCACCACGTCATTTGAGGTTGAGGTTGTGCATGCCTCACTGAAACGTGTATACGTTTATGTTTAATCTGGGTGAGACTTGTCTGGGACAGCTCATAATGTTGGAGTGCCAACAAGAGAGTCATCAAGTCGTCGTTGACTCGATCTGGGGAATCCGTGTACTTGGGATGCAATGGGTGTTATTGTATCCAGTTTTTCCGAACGGTGGTTCGAGACTAGTGGATCTCGAGTTCGATAGCACTTCCCTTGTGGGGAAGGAGGTAGTATTATACCTATTTGGGAATCTTTGAAGGATTCGGTAAGTTGGTACGTGTGGTGTTGATTTTGGGAATCACGCCGTGTTGTTGATCGTCGATTATCAGCCTCCTCTGGATGGGAATGACTCAGAATTGACAGTTGTGTTTGGGGCTTAGGGGTACGTTGTAGATACCCGAGCCAAGTGCATTGAGTATGCATGTGATGTCAGTGCTTAGGTAGGTATACCGGTGAGTATACGGATGCCAGTTATTGATTTCCTTTTTGTCAAGCGTAGAGTTATGCTACTTTTGGATGGTTAAATCTCTGATGAGAGATATTGAACACCTTGAGATTGGGAATCTCCATGGCACGATAAATTATGAGAAACAATCGTGAAGTTAGTTGACTCCCTTTGAGGAGGGATTATCTTGTGTGGGTTGAGGTGTTCCCTTGTTGGTGTTTTCCTTCGAGTTATGCGATAGCCTTCCCAAGTTTGAATTGTTAAATCCTAGGATTATCAAGGGATGGCAGGAATTCGGATTGGTTGGGTGTCGCTGTCGATACAAGCGTTGAGGATGCCATGGGTTTATTGCATGTCCTTTCAGAATTTGAACTCTGTAGAGTCTCGATGGTTTATTTATGATCAGGATGTGATCCTTGGAATATCCGGAGGTGGACATCTTGTGAGATGTCTTTTGTGTGAATCTGTGGCCGTGAGTTGCCCAAATTGAGTTGCAATGATGCGACTGCTCATTTGATGGAGGAGGTTTGAAAGTGGAAACCAGGTTTGGTATGTGTACATCGTGGTATACTAGTGTCTTCCTCGTAATGATGTGTGTTGGACATCGTGAGTCATGATAGAGATGTCATTGGATGATATCTACGATAGAATCGGGAACGATTCGAATCCTTGCAGTTTCAGTTGACTAACTGCTTTTGGACTGTTAGCGTTGAGTTGTGCTGACACTCTTTGACGTTATGATGGATTTGGAAGTCTATTCCACTCCAGAGTTTGACACGAGGTCAACGTTCTCACGGTTGAGGTGTCATTCAGGATGCGTTCTTACTAGTTGTATTAGAACTAAGGATGACTGTCTGATCTACAGTCGTAAGTATTGGTTGTTTTGCAGTCATGAGGGACTGACTTTTGGGATGAACCGCATCGAGGTACGTTTTGCCTCTTGGGTGATAAGTTGGTGTTGGTTTTGGTATGTCGCTCTGTTTCAGAGTTTGATGTGAGATAAGTATCCTCGCGGTTTCTAGGACGATTCTGATATGGTCAAGAATCGAGGTTATGGTTTCATGTTGTTGTGTAGCCGGGGTGTTACGTATTACACCGGTGCTAATTTCGAGGACGAAATTCTTTTAGTGGGGGATATTGTGATGACCAGGGATTATAGATGTTAATTCCGGAGTGTTAATAACCCCTAAAGTTGGTTTACGTGGCGATTTGGAGTTTAATCGAGGTGTTGGGCCTTTCGGGCTCGTCTATTTGAGTAGTTGGGATCATTGGATCCCGAGGTTGAGATCGTATTCTCATTTCGGTGAAAACCTATGAGTTGGGTTTTTAGTGTGACTCGGAATCTCGGGTGCTTTGTGTGGGCACCGGTAGGGGGTTTTTGAGTTAGAGAGAGAATTTTTGAAAACAGATGATTTTTAATGAATCATGATGTATTTGTGGGGCTATTAGTATTTCGAGGTATTTTTGCTATAAATACCAGTTGAACCCGAGATTTTAATTATCGGAACCATTTTTCCCCACTTTTCCCGTCACTCTCTCTCTCCCCCGCGTACGCCATTCCCGATCCCCTTTGACCCACGCAGCTTCAGGCCGTGCGCCCGCCGCCGTCCGGCCGCCGTTCGGCGCGTCCGACCCGCCGCCGGCTTCGTCTCTTCCAGGCGCACCTATCCATACCATCAATTCGAAGTTTGGTCGCGATTTGGGTTCGAATTTCTGCAGAAAGCGCTAGGGTTCGAAACTGGATTTTGTCCGATTTGGGGCTCAATTTTTGGTACGTTTTTGGGGCTTTTCTTCCAGTGTTTTTGGGGCGTTTTGTGCTTTGATTTGGGTCAAAAATTTCAGACTTTAATGGTTCGAAAAATTGTTGCTTTATGGTTCGAATTCTTGCTGTTGGCTCACGGGTTAGGGTTCGAAAATTTGGGGTTTTGGCATGTGGGGCGATTATTGTTGTTGTTGATTGATTAATTCATGTTTTAGATGATTTATGGTGATTATTTGAGTTCGAATTGTGTTGTGAAGGTTCGAAAATTTGTGGGGAGTTCTTGAGCAATTTTCGATAATGGTTAATTGTCGTGTGTTGACAATATTTTTGAGGGTTATGGGTGTGCTTGAGCATGGGTTGCATGTTCGTAAATAATTGTGAATTATTTATCGTGTTAGCACATCGTTCCTCGGGGCATGGAACTCGAGCAAGGTTTGGCTCGGACTTCGGAAATTTAAGGTACGTGCGACGTACGAGCATTACTTTACGTGATAGCATTTGTGAAATGCATAGTGTATTTTAATTGCATTCGATGGTTGTGGGAATGGCTATATATATATATGTGTTGATATGACTATGGAACGACCTAGTCTGGACATCGCTGCCACAAGTGTGCGTGATACTAGAGTAGTATGACCTTATAAGAGATATGGGGTACTGGGTTTATATGACTATTGTAGGGCATTTGAGATGCCTGAGAATGATCGTGGAATCATGTTTTCATTATAAGACATGTGAGATGTCTAAGTATAATGAAGAATTGGTAAATTAAATGCTAGGCATTTTGAGCTATCTGTGATTGATAGCGAGGTTGAGAAATCAGTATTTGATATTGAGATATCCATATTTGCATGTATAATATATTTGGAATCACCATCTATTGATATTCGAGAACTAGGCATGCAATGAGTTAAATCAATGTATTGATTTACTGATTTTTGAGATTTGATGAGTTTGATGATTGTGAGAACAGGGACAGTACACGGAATCCCGGATGAGGACGTTGCCATCCAGGGAGTATCATTTAAAATTCATTAGTATTTACTTTTGTTGTAAATTATGAATTTCATTATTGTGATTATGGGATTTTGTGTATTGGTATTCTCACCCCGTTGGGGGCTGTCTCTGTTGGGGCAGGTGAACAGGTACATCGATGGCTTTGGAGTTGAGCTCGAGCTGTTGATTGGATGTACTCCCAGGATCGTGGTACCAGGGCTTGATGGAGCACGGTATCGTATAGAGTACATATATACACCCGAGGGTTATATACACATTTATGATGCTCGCATGTGAGCACGGTTATACTTGTATATGGGTTGTATATAAAGGCATGAGCCTTTCTCTCTTTCATTATATGTTGCATGCAATTAAGGGTAGAATTGCTAATGATATGAGAGTCGTTGGTATATTGTGTGGGTGTTGAAACCCACTTTTGTCGTCTTTTGTGTGGTGTCTTCCCTGGCTGGGAATTTACTTTGTGTTCTGTATTCTGTTGAGTATTGTGTATTCCCTGGCTGGGAATTATATTATGTGATGTGCTTTTGTTTTCGGGATGGCTCTATTTATGGGGAGACTCTGCCCAAATTTTTATAAAAGTCTACCATGTGAATGTGGTGTAATGGGGATGGAAATGGGCGGAATCTATGAGTCTAATTGTGGGTAGAGATGATCTTAATGTTGAATATTAAAGAAATTTTGTAATTGTCATTCAATGGTAAAGTATCATCTGTGTTTCCCGATTGATTTTATTGAAAGCATGTACCACACATAATGATTAATACACTAATCAAGGGTTAAGGGCTTGGGGTCCTTACATTAGTGGTATCAGAACAGTGGTTGCTCTTTGGGGCTGTTAAGGGCCTATGAAGTTATTGATAGCACATATTTATGCATGATGGCATTAATGTTGTATGACACAACTAGTTGTTATGTGCTTTAATGATATGAAAAGTGGTGTTGCTAATCATTGTGATTGCAGGAATCGTGTAGCATGAGATGGGATGGCATTAATGGTGATGTCTGGCCCTTCATGTATTATGTGTTAATGGATCTGATTTTGGTAGGAAAATCAGGAAAGGTGAGACGTACGGGCTTCGGACGGTAAAACGTGTTACACCTTTGATTATGTATATCGTGGGTAGTGAACCCTTACATGTGATGGTATATGTGAAATGATAGTGATATATATTGTGATAATGGAATCAACTGTTGTGCTTGATTATTGTGGTAGAATTGATGAATGTTCCGGTAGCCTTTATCTCCGAGCGAGGGAGGTACTTGCCGCTGTCATGTCTAAGCGAGGTAACATGCCGCTGTCATTGTCGAAGCGAGGGGTCCTAAAATTCCGCTGTTGTATTGGGACCGGAACAGTCACAATTCTAGTGATTAATGTGGAAATATTGTGGTTATAACTGGAACGTGATATCGATCATTAATTGTGAACTGTGGTATTAACCTGGATGCAGGTACATAGAGCTAGTGGAAGTTCCGGTAGTTGTTATATTCGAGCGAGGGAGGTACTTGCCGCTGTCATATGAAGCGATGGTAATATGATATTTGCCGCTGTCATGTCTAAGCGAGGTAACATGCCGCTGTCATTGTCGAAGCGAGGGATATCATATGATGCCGCTATATGTCGAAGCGAGGGGTCCTAAAATTCCGCTGCTATAACAAGACCGGAACAACCACATTATCGATATTGATAGCGATGTCTCATTCCGCTATGTTGGTTGGCGATGGTTCATGCCGCCAAGTGTATTGATAGCGATGTCTCATTCCGCTATATTGATTGGCGATGGTTCTTGCCGGCGGATATATTGATATCGATGTCTCATTCCGCTATTCTATTGGCGATGGTTTATGCCGCCGTGTATTGATAACGATGTCTCATTCCGCTATTCTATTGGCGATGACCTATGCCACCGGATATTCATAGCGATGGTACATTCCGCTACATCTATGGCGATGGTTCATGCCGCCAGATGTCTATAGCGAAGTTTTATGCCGCTGACTCTATGACGAGGGATTATGCCCCTGATTCTATAGCGACGGGTTATGCCGCTATGCACATGACACTGGATTACGCCACCTACGAGCGATGGGTGCTGATTGCATACCACGGTTGGATGACGGAGACAGGTATGCCGCTATATTGTTAGCAATGAGGTATGGCATATTACTGTTTATTTAGCACTATTATGGATATCATGTGTTGATTTACTTATGTTGTCATGTGTTTGACGATGGGATTATAGACGTCGTGTATCGACATATACCGTTACGAGTCGACAATATTGTTTCAAAGTCATATGTTGACAGGTACCGTCACGGGATGACAATGACATAGTGGATGTTCTATGTAGACGTGTAGCGTCGTTTTGATGGTTAATACATTTATGTTATGTATTAGGTTGTATGGTTTGAGTGCCGATGATGAGCAAATGGTAGAGTCTGGGTCACTAGTTGACGAGACCTTTTTGCCGAGCAGGTTTGCTCGGTGGAGTATTGGATGTATTGTACCGGTAAATGTACCACATCATGTTATAGAGTTAAATATTTGTCGAGCGATGATACCCTTGGGTATGCTCGTTGGTTTGGCTAGGGCCAAGTGATTGGTGGTAAGAGTAGTCATTGAGGAAACTAGTCGCTTGTGTTGTGATGTAGGGTAGACATGGTTGCACTGGGATAAATCTTATTGGATTATGATTGCATCATAAGTGAGCAAGGACACCGGGTTGTCCATTGTGCTTGGTATTTTAGAGATATGTTGGGCGATGACCCATTACTCTAACGGTTGTACGGTATGGCATACCGAGATGGAACATATGGTTTGTTGGTGGGCTTGATATGAGCCTATGGAGACAGCGCTTTGCTAGCCAGAGATTGGGGGAAAGATATAGTGTGCTTGTTGGAGCCATGATACTACACGTTGGAACCAAGTTTGGCAAATCGTAAGGTGATACGATGTGGATTGTGGTGGACTCTAGTAGTCACCACGTCATTTGAGGTTGAGGTTGTGCATGCCTCACTGAAACGTGTATACGTTTATGTTTAATCTGGGTGAGACTTGTCTGGGACAGCTCATAATGTTGGAGTGCCAACAAGAGAGTCATCAAGTCGTCGTTGACTCGATCTGGGGAATCCGTGTACTTGGGATGCAATGGGTGTTATTGTATCCAGTTTTTCCGAACGGTGGTTCGAGACTAGTGGATCTCGAGTTCGATAGCACTTCCCTTGTGGGGAAGGAGGTAGTATTATACCTATTTGGGAATCTTTGAAGGATTCGGTAAGTTGGTACGTGTGGTGTTGATTTTGGGAATCACGCCGTGTTGTTGATCGTCGATTATCAGCCTCCTCTGGATGGGAATGACTCAGAATTGACAGTTGTGTTTGGGGCTTAGGGGTACGTTGTAGATACCCGAGCCAAGTGCATTGAGTATGCATGTGATGTCAGTGCTTAGGTAGGTATGCCGGTGAGTATACGGATGCCAGTTATTGATTTCCTTTTTGTCAAGCGTAGAGTTATGCTACTTTTGGATGGTTAAATCTCTGATGAGAGATATTGAACACCTTGAGATTGGGAATCTCCATGGCACGATAAATTATGAGAAACAACCGTGAAGTTAGTTGACTCCCTTTGAGGAGGGATTATCTTGTGTGGGTTGAGGTGTTCCCTTGTTGGTGTTTTCCTTCGAGTTATGCGATAGCCTTCCCAAGTTTGAATTGTTAAATCCTAGGATTATCAAGGGATGGCAGGAATTCGGATTGGTTGGGTGTCGCTGTCGATACAAGCGTTGAGGATGCCATGGGTTTATTGCATGTCCTCTCAGAATTTGAACTCTGTAGAGTCTCGATGGTTTATTTATGATCAGGATGTGATCCTTGGAATATCCGGAGGTGGACATCTTGTGAGATGTCTTTTGTGTGAATCTGTGGCCGTGAGTTGCCCAAATCGAGTTGCAATGATGCGACTGCTCATTTGATGGAGGATGTTTGAAAGTGGAAACCAGGTTTGGTATGTGTACATCGTGGTATACTAGTGTCTTCCTCGTAATGATGTGTGTTAGACATCGTGAGTCATGATAGAGATGTCATTGGATGATATCTACGATAGAATCGGGAGCGATTCGAATCCTTGCAGTTTCAGTTGACTAACTGCTTTTGGACTGTTAGCGTTGAGTTGTGCTGACACTCTTTGACGTTAGGATGGATTTTCTATTCCACTCCAGAGTTTGACACGAGGTCAACGTTCTCACGGTTGAGGTGTCATTCAGGATGCGTTCTTACTAGTTGTATTAGAACTAAGGATGACTGTCTGATCTACAGTCGTAAGTATTGGTTGTTTTGCAGTCATGAGGGACTGACTTTTGGGATGAACCGCATCGAGGTACGTTTTGCCTCTTGGGTGATATGTTGGTGTTGGTTTTGGTATGTCGCTCTGTTTCAGAGTTTGATGTGAGATAAGTATCCTCGCGGTTTTTAGGACGATTCTGACATGGTCAAGAATCGAGGTTATGGTTTCATGTTGTTGTGTAGCCGGGGTGTTACGTATTACACCGGTGCTAATTTCGAGGACGAAATTCTTTTAGTGGGGGATATTGTGATGACCAGGGATATAGATGTTAATCCCGGAGTGTTAATAACCCCTAAAGTTGGTTTACGTGGCGATTTGGAGTTTAATTGAGGTGTTGGGCCTTCCGGGCTCGTCTATTTGAGTAGTTGGGATCGTTGGATCCCGAGGTTGAGATCGTATTCTCATTTCGGTGAAAACCTATGAGTTGGGTTTTTAGTGTGACTCGGAATCTCGGGTGCTTTGGGTGGGCACCGGTAGGGGGTTTTTGAGTTAGAGAGAGAATTTTTGAAAACAGATGATTTTTAATGAATCATGATGTATTTGTGGGGTTATTAGTATTTCGGGGTATTTTTGCTATAAATACCAGTTGAACCCGAGATTTTAATTATCGGAACCATTTTTCCCCACTTTTCCCGTCACTCTCTCTCTCCCCCGCGTACGCCATTCCCGATCCCCTTTGACCCACGCAGCTTCAGGCCGTGCGCCCACCGCCGTCCGGCCGCCGTTCGGCGCGTCCGACCCGCCGCCGGCTTCGTCTCTTCCAGGCGCACCTATCCATACCATCAATTCGAAGTTTGGTCGCGATTTGGGTTCGAATTTCTGCAGAAAGCGCTAGGGTTCGAAACTGGATTTTGTCCGATTTGGGGCTCGATTTTTGGTACGTTTTTGGGGCTTTTCTTCCAGTGTTTTTGGGGCGTTTTGTGCTTTGTTTTGGGTCAAAAATTTCAGACTTTAATGGTTCGAAAAATTGTTGCTTTATGGTTCGAATTCTTGCTGTTGGCTCATGGGTTAGGGTTCGAAAATTTGGGGTTTTGGCATGTGGGGCGATTATTGTTGTTGTTGATTGATTAATTCATGTTTTAGATGATTTATGGTGATTATTTGAGTTCGAATTGTGTTGTGAAGGTTCGAAAATTTGTGGGGAGTTCTTGAGCAATTTTCGATAATGGTTAATTGTCGTGTGTTGACAATATTTTTGAGGGTTATGGGTGTGCTTGAGCATGGGTTGCATGTTCGTAAATAATTGTGAATTATTTATCGTGTTAGCACATCGTTCCTCGGGGCATGGAACTCGAGCCAGGTTTGGCTCGGACTTCGGAAATTTAAGGTACGTGCGACGTACGAGCATTACTTTACGTGATAGCATTTGTGAAATGCATAGTGTATTTTAATTGCATTGGATGGTTGTGAGTATGGCTATATATATATATATATATATATGTGTTGATATGACTATGGAACGACCTAGTCTTGACATCGCTGCCACAAGTGTGCGTGATACTAGAGTAGTATGACCTTATAAGAGATATGGGGTACTGGGTTTATATGACTATTGTAGGGCATTTGAGATGCCTGAGAATGATCGTGGAATCATGTATTCATTATAAGACATGTGAGATGTCTAAGTATAATGAAGAATTGGTAAATTAAATGCTAGGCATTTTGAGCTATCTGTGATTGATAGCGAGGTTGAGAAATCAGTATTTGATATTGAGATATCCATATTTGCATGTATAATATATTTGGAATCACCATCTATTGATATTCGAGAACTAGGCATGCAATGAGTTAAATCAATGTATTGATTTACTGATTTTTGAGATTTGATGAGTTTGATGATTGTGAGAACAGGGACAGTACACGGAATCCCGGATGAGGACGTTGCCATCCAGGGAGTATCATTTAAAATTCATTAGTATTTACTTTTGTTGTAAATTATGAATTTCATTATTGTGATTATGAGATTTTGTGTATTGGTATGCTCACCCCGTTGGGGGCTGTCTCTGTTGGGGCAGGTGAATAGGTACATCGATGGCTTTGGAGTTGAGCTCGAGCTGTTGATTGGATGTACTCCCAAGATCGTGGTACCAGGGCTTGATGGAGCACGGTATCGTATAGAGTACATATATACACCCGAGGGTTATATACACATTTATGATGCTCGCATGTGAGCACGGTTATACTTGTATATGGGTTGTATATAAAGGCATGAGCCTTTCTCTCTTTCATTATATGTTGCATGCAATTAAGGGTAGAATTGCTAATGATATGAGAGTCGTTGGTGTATTGTGTGGGTGTTGAAACCCACTTTTGTCGTCTTATGTGTGGTGTCTTCCCTGGCTGGGAATTTACTTTGTGTTCTGTATTCTGTTGAGTATTGTGTATTCCCTGGCCGGGAATTATATTATGTGATGTGCTTTTGTTTTCGGGATGGCTCTATTTATGGGGAGACTCTGCCCAAATTTTTATAAAAGTCTACCATGTGAAAAGTGGTGTAATAGGGATGGAAATGGGCGGAATCTATGAGTCTAATTGTGGGTAGAGATGATCTTAATGTTGAATATTAAAGAAATTTTGTAATTGCCATTCAATGGTAAAGTATCATCTGTGTTTCCCGATTGATTTTATTGAAAGCATGTACCACACATAATGATTAATACACTAATCAAGGGTTAAGGGCTTGGGGTCCTTACAGTCGAGGCGGTTGAAACCACATGAGGCTAGGTACCCAGTCCATGATTTGGAGCTTGCAGTCATTATTTTTGCCTTGAAGATTTGGAGGCATTATTTGCATGGTACGTCGTTTACCATCTACACGGACCATAAGAGCCTGAAGTTTTGTTCACACAGGCTGAATTGAATATGCGCCAAAGGAGGTGGATGGATTTGCTCAAGGTTATGACTGTGAGATTGAGTACCATCCTGGTAAAGCAAAATCTGATAGCAGACGCCTTAAGTCGGAAAGTGAAGAGTACTGCTGAGGATGTCATGAGTCTATCAGCTATGATGACTTCTTGTTGCCATCTGGACTATGATTTTGATGTGGACACGTCGTCGGTACGAGTGTCGACCTTATTGGCTGAGCCAGACATTTTTGAGGCCATTAGGAAAGCTCAGAGGTCGGACGATGAAATTCGAAGATGGTCATCGATAGTACTCCAAGGGCAACCATCAAAGTTTAGAGTGGCTGAGGATGATTCCTTAAGACTCGGCAACCGCTGGGTAGTCCCAAATACGCCGGAGTTGCGTAAAGAAATCTTGGAGCAAGCTCACAGTAGCCGGTTCAGTATCCACCCAAGAAGAAGAAAGTAGTATAAGGACCTAAGTGGTCAGTTCTGGTGGAGACGCATAAAGCGTGATGTTATGACCTTCGTCAAGAGATGTTTGATCTGCCAACAGGTGAAGGCAGAAAGACAAAGGCCTGGTGACGAGCTGAAGAGCTTGGAGGTACCTAAGTGGGAGTGGGAGCACGTATCTATGGACCTTGTGACCCACTTGCCAAGGACGGCCTCTGGATTTGATGCGATCTGGGTGATGGTGGATAGGCTAACGAAGGTAGCTCACTTCATCCTTTGTCATGTGTCTTTCACATACCTAAAGATGGCCCAATTATATGTGCGGGATGTGGTGAGGTTGCATGGGGTTCCAGTCTCGATTGTGTATGACAGAGACCCAAGGTTTACTCCACATTTCTGGGAGGGTCTTCAGACAGCTTTGGGCACAGAGGTGATACTGAGTACAACTTATCACCCTCAGTCAGACGGCCAGACAGAGCGTACCCTTTAGACGCTCGAGGACATGTTGAGGGCATGTGTTTTGGAGTTTGATACTCCGTGGCAAGATTCAGTGCCACTGATGGAGTTCTCCTATATTAACAGCTAGCAGACGAGCATTCAAATAACTCCTTTTGAAGCTCTTTACGGACGACGATGTAGGTCACCGCTGTATTGGGAGGACTTGACTAGTAAAGCGGTTGGAGGACCGGATATGATTAAGGATATGTAAGACAAGATTAAGTTGATACGCCAAAAGATGAAAGCGACCCAGGATAGGCAAGCAGCCTATGCCAACAAGCGGCGATGGCCGCTAGCATTCCAAGTAGGAGACAGGGTCTTCTTGAAAATCTCACCCTTCAGGGGTGTAGTTCGTTTTGGTATGCGGGCGAAGTTATCCCCGAAGTATGTTGGTCCATATGAAGTATTGCAGCGTATCGGTACTTTGGCCTACCGTTTGGCTCTACCGCCGTCTTTATCTGGGATTCATGATGTTTTTCACGTTTCTATGTTGCAGAAATATGAGCCAGACCTGTCTCATGTATTACAGCCTACTGAAGTGCAGTTAGACTCAGATGTATCCTACGTTGAACGACCGGTCAGAATTCTGGATCGTGAGGATCGCAGATTACGAAGTAAAGTTATACCGATTGTCAAAGTTCAGTGGGATCGTCGGGGTGTCGAGGAGGCTACGTGGGAGACGGAACGGCATATGGTGCAGCACTACCCGTAACTATTCTCTGGTATGATTTATGTTTAGTTTCATTTTGGGTAAGTGAATGCGATTTCGAGGACGAAATCTTATAAGTAGGGGAGTAATGTGATGCCCCGAAATTAATTATATGCAATTTGAGCATTAATGATGTTAATATGATGAATTATGTTGATAATTGATTTATGTGTTGAAATTAATTATCATGTTGAAATGCTTAGTCACATGATAGGCGTGACCCGGGGGTTGCATTTCAGGGTGCATGTTATACATGTTAGAAAATAAGGTGTTAACATGATTTAACTATGTTGATGGTTAATTATGAGGAAAGCATGATTTAGTGGAAGTTTAATGCATTTTTGTAAATGCTTTTAAAATACATGTTGGGGTGTTTTATACATCATGTTAACTTTGGGGTATAATTTTAATATTAACCTTATAACCCCCTTTTCCCTCTATACCCACTTACTTTACCAATCACTTTTAAAATCCACAATTCATTCCTCAACCCTAACCCATCTCCCATTTTCGAAATTCACCAAGGAAGGAAGAAGAAAGCTCCACAAAATCCTTGTTTGTGTGATCTTTGTTAAGATTTGGAGCCTACAAGAAGTATGGGACCCTTCCTTAAGTTTTTAAGATGTTGGTGTCGAAATGGGTTAGTTTTTGATGTTTTTATGTGGGTTATTTTGGGGTATATGTTATTTATGGTTGGGGTATGATTTTTAAAGTGTTTATGTGGGTCTTTGTGAGTTATGATGGTATTGATGTTGTAGGGAAGTTTGGGTTTGTAAGGAATGAAGTGGAGCTTGAAAAATGCACAAAAGTGGTGATTTTTCGTGGTTCAGCACTCGGCGATCGATCGCTCATTTTTGGCGATCGATCGCGAGCCACCAGTGCGCGCCAGTAGCAATTGGCGATCGATCGCCACCTTTGGGCGATCGATCGGCGAGGCTGGCGATCGATCGCGCCAAAAGTGGCGATCGATCGCCAAGATGTGAATTTTCGAGCCTCGTCCAATATGATCTCGCGATCGATTGGGCCTGGGCGGCGATCGATCGCGAGGTATAAAAATGTGTATTTTTGATATTTTTGTGGGATTTTTGGATATTGGACTATGATTAGCTTCTAATATCGATTTGTATGGTTATGTTAGAACCATCCCAGGTACCCACAACATCCAGGAGATAAAGTTCTATAACTTCTCCACTTTTGGAAATTAAGGTACGTAAGACGCGTACGAGCATCGGACGGTAACATATTCTTACACTATGACTACGCAATAATCGTATAAGTATTTAAGATGTTTGTGATGATGATATGATAAGTAAGTTTATGATGATGATGTTTATGATAAGTAAAGATGATATGATGTTTATGATGATGATTATGATAAGTAAGTTTATGATGATGATGTTCATGATAAGTAAAGTTGATATGATGTTTACGATGATGATTATGATAAGTAAGTTTATGATGATGATGTTTATGATGAGTAAAGAGGATATGATATCTATGAGGATGATTATGATAAGTAACGATGATGCTTATATGATGCCTATATAATGATACAATGTTATGATATGGTAAGATGCCATACGATTGGGTAAGACGCCCATGTGGTAAGATGCCACACGATATTAAGATATGGTAAGATGCGATACGATAGGGTAAGATGCCCATGTGGTAAGACGCCACACGATATTATGATATGGTAAGATGCCATACGATAGGGTAAGATGCCCACGTGGTAAGATGCCACACGATATTATGATATGGTAAGATGCCATACGATGGGGTAAGATGCCCATCTGTACGAATGTGAATCAGGGTCAACAAAAAGAAGCTGACGAATAACCAGTATGTTTACTTAACTATGATTTCATACATTTACTGTTATATTTATAAGATGATGATGCTATAAGATGATGATGCTTATATGATGATGATGTTATAAGATGATGATGCTATAAGATGATGATGCTATAAGATGATGATGCTTATGTGATGATGATGATATGACGATGATGTTATAAGATGATGATGCTATAAGATGATGATGCTTATATGATGATGATATTTATAAGATGATTTTAATCATTCATGTCAAGAATTAATGATTATATGCATGGCTATGAGACAGGGACAACCAAAGAGGGTTAATACGATTAACCAGGAAGTATACGTTACCAATTATTTTCATGCATTTATTTATATGCCATTGCTTTATGATGATAAGTAACGATGTACATGCTCATGATGGGTTGTTCCTGTAGGTACACTTTTGGACCGAAGGGCCTAGGGGCGGGTTGAGGCAGTGAGCTAAAAGGAGCAAGATGCTTATAGGATACATGATTTTGATAGTCTCTACTCTAGGAGTAGTGTAAATCTATAGCTTTAACATTCATTATTGAGAATGAAATTAATTAGCTCGTGAAATTTTATTTTGGCCTGTAATCTTATTAGCTCAAAGCTACAACCGAAACCCTAAGACGTTATTAATGCATGTTTAGTCCATAATTGTGTATTAAGAGGATGTTAAGGTAGGAGGACCCTACAGAATCCTTGCAGTTTCAGTTGACTAACTGCTTTTGGATTATTAGCGTTGAGCTGTGCTGACGCTCTTTGACGTTATGATGGATTTGGAAGTCTATTCCACTCCAGAGTTTGACACGAGGTCAATGTTCTCACGGTTGATGTGTCATTCAGGATGCGTTCTTACTAGTTGTATTAGAACTAAGGATGACTGTCCGATCTACAGTCGTAAGTATTGGTTGTTTTGCAGTCATGAGAGACTGACTTTTGGGATGAACCGCATCGAGGTACGTTTTGCCTCTTGGGTGATATGTTGGTTTTGGTAAGTCGCTCTGTTTTAGAGTTTGATGTGAGGTAGGTATCCTCGCGTTTTTTTTAAGACGATTCTGATATGGTCAAGAATCAAGGTTATGCCTTCATGTTGTTGTGTAGCCTGGGTGTTACGTGATACATCGGTGCTAATTTCGAGGATGAAGTTCTTTTAGTGGGGGATATTGTGATGACCAGGGATTATAGATGTTAATCCCGGAGTGTTAATAACCCCTAAAGTTGTTTTACTTGGCGATTTGGAGTTTAATCGCGGTGTTGGGCCTTCTGGGCTCGTTTATTTGGGTAGTTGGGATCGTTGGATCCCGAGGTGGAGATTGTATTATCATTTCGGAGAAAAACCTATGAGTTGGGTTTTTAGTGTGACTCGGGATCTGGGGTGCTTTGTGTGGGCACCGGTAGGGGGTTTTGGAGTTAGAGAGAGAGTTTTTGAAAACAGATGATTTTTAATGAATCATGATGTATTTGTGGGGCTATTAGTATTCGGGGTATTTTTGCTATAAATACCAGTTGAACCAGAGATTTTAATTTTAAAAATCATTTTCTTCCTCCAGCCGTCTCTCTCTCTCTCTCCCCGTCGGCTCCCCGATTTCCCCCAACCCCCGCGCGTAAAAGCGCTGCGCCGCCGCCGTCCGGCCGCCATCCGGCGCGTCCGACCCGCGGTTGGCTTCGTCTCGTCCAGGCGCAGCTTTCCACACCGGCAATTCGAAGTTTCGTCGCGTTTTGCGTTCGGATTTTGCAGAACAGCGCAGATGCCCAAATTCTAGGGTTCTTCGTTTTTGAGCGATTTTCCTTCCGATCTTCGTATGAGGTAACCTTCCTTACCCCTTTTTCATGCTTCTCATGTAATTCCCTGCCTTTTTGTGTTGATTGGTTCGAAATATTTTGATAGGGTTGAATATTACGCGTTTTTAGGCTATGATATGTATATGTTTTCGTGTTGATTCTTGGATTATTTTACGGTTTATGGTATATATTTCTATATTTCAGGAATCAATGTTGAAATGCATAGAAGTAGAAGAAATGAACCAAAAATGATGAAAGAATGAATAAAGTTGAAGAAAAGAGGAAAAAACCAGAATCCAAGACACATGTTGCTCCTTTCTCCTCAAATTACTATATGTTCAAACCATGTTTTGGAAATGTGGTCCATATAAAAGTTGTAGAACTTTCTCTTATCTTCGCGTGGACAGCTGATTCATCAAATTTGGAGTTCATATGAGAAAGTTATGGCCAAAATACAAAACTCGCCAGAAGCTGAAAAAAGGCGAAGAAACATCATTGAATTAATTCAACAGGCGTAATTACGCCTACTTTGAGGCGTAACTACGCCTAGCCCACGGCTTTTGAAAATTTAAGTGGCGTAATTACGCCACTTTGGAGGCGTAATTACGCCTATCACGCGGGAAGCCAGATTTGTTGACACATCGACAGGGCGTAACTACGTCACTTCGGAGGCGTCATTACGCCTGATGAATTTTGGAAATTTTGGACTGCTTTCCTTATTTGATGCACGGGATTTTTAAAAGGCAGGAACGAGACCTACTCAAGAGGATAATCAGATTTTAACCTAGGAACCCAATCACCACAGCCTCCATCTCAACCCCCCTTTCCTTCACCATCAAAATCACACACCTTCTTCACCAACGTCGAAAACCACACGCCTCCTTCTTCACTCTAACCTCACGCCTCCTTCACACGGCCAGCAGCCATTCACTCCACCATAACCTCCATCTTTCTTCCATATATCACCATCACCAACCTTCAACCCTTCACCCTATGTCTTGGAACAAGCCAACAAGATAATCGAAGAGCACGATCGAGAAAGAAGCGAGGAATGATCGAGAATCAACGAACGAAGTCGACTTGGAGTTTGCTTTACTTTTCTATTATTGTTTTACATGAATAATTGGATTGTTGTGTTTTTGATGATTGAGAAATATTCTAAACATTGTTTTCCTTTAATATTCTTGATTGATTGAATTCATATATCATCTATGAGCATGTGTTATTGTTTTTAATGCTTTTGAAGGATTGATCACCTTTGAATGATATTTTATTATAATTGAGATCGAGAGATGAAATTATAATACGATATAATAATTCATGCCGTGTGTTAAAGATTGAGATCGAGAGATAAAATCACACACGAGTGATAGCTTTGGGTTGTTTAATCTAAAGTTAGTGGTTTTCATAAAGCGCATTCAACATTAAATTGTTAATTACGTGAACGAGAGTTACTAGTTGCAATTTGATGTTAGACTTAATATAGCTCGAGAGAGTATATTGAATAAATTCGGAAAACCCATCACCTTAGAGATGTATGGAGAAAAGAATTGTAAGAGTTGGGTTAGGTGAATAATTGTCAAGATACTTTCTTGTGGATTTTTCTCGTGATCGTTGACTATTTTGGTTGGATTAGAGTAGTTTAAATTAGTTTAGTTTAATTATCAATTTATTATCGTAGGTTAAATATAGTTAAAAGACATCTTATTTGGTACTTACTTGTTAGTCCTTGTGGGTTCGACAATCCGTATCTTCCTATCTATACTAAAACTTGACACCGTGCACTTGCGGTCTAAAATCGCTAGATTGGAATTAATTGTTTAAAATAAAGGCGATCATATTTCCCTAATTTCGTAGGGTTTGGGGTTCGAATTTGGGGGTTTTGGCAGGGGGGTGATGATTCTTGTTATGGGTCGTTTATTACATGTTTTAGATGTACTATGGTGCTTAGTTTGGGTTCGAATTGTGAGGTTAAGGGTTCAAAAATTTGAAGGGTGTTCTTGAACAATTTTCGATAATGTCTCATTCGTTTTCCCTCCCTGCATGTGCCCTGCCCCGGGTCTTTTAAATGGTTAATTTTCGTGTGTTGACAATATTTTTGAGGGTTATGGATGTGCTTGAGCATGGGTTACATGTTCGTAAAAAATTGTGAATTATTTATCGTGTTAGCACATCATTCCTCGGGGCATGGAACCCAAGCAAGGTTTGGCTTGGACTACGAGGATTTAAGGTACGTTTAGCCTACGAGCATGTCTTTAACTTTACATCTTTGCAAGTTTGATGCATGATATATATATATAGGTGACAACCTATAGGATAAGGGAAATGAAACTTGATTGTTATTTGTTTAACGTGAGGAAATACATGTTGCCGCTATGAAGCGAGCAAATGATGAAATGTGGCATTTGACTAGATATCCAAGATATCTATATTCCATTCCCTATTATTATGAATAGGAACAGAGACGTAAGTTAATCAAGGAGTTGATTAATTGGTAATGGAAGTTAAGGAAATCTCTACATGATATCTAGAATTACGATAATTCTTTGATAAAGAAAATGTAATGAGATATTGTTAATTTGAAACTGGCTAGGGTTAACCAATGTGATGATTAACTGCATATTCAGGATTTGATGATTTATATGTTTTGAGAACAGGGATATTACAGGGGTACGCTAGGATGAGGATGATACCATCCAGGAAGTGTCACATATGTTCCACAATATTTACATTTTTGTAAATTATATATTATGTCATTATGATTATGAAATTGTGGAATTGGTATGCTCACCCTGTGTGGGGGCTGTCTCTGTTGGGACAGGTGAACAGGTACATCAATGGTTTTGGAGCTGAGCTCGAGCTGTTGATTGGAGGTACTCCCAGGATCGTGGTACCAGGGCTTGATGGAGCACGGTATCGTATAGTGTACTTATATACACCTGAAGGATTATATACACATTCATGATGCTCGCATGTGAGCACGATTATACTTGTATATGGGTTGTATATAAAGGCATGAGCCTTCCTCTCTTTCATTCTATATGCATGCAATTAAGGGTAGAATTGCTAATGATATGAGAGTCATTGGTGTATTATGTGGGTGTTGAACCCACTTTAGTTGTCTTACTGTGTGGTGTCTTCCCTGGCTAGGAATTTACTTCGTGTTCTGTATTCTGTTGAGTATTGTCTATTCCCTGGCCGGGAATTATATTATGTGATGTGCTTTTGTTTCGGGATAGCTCAATTTATGGGGAGACTCTGCCCAAATTTTTATAAAAGTCCACAATGTAAAAAGTGGTGTAAAGGGGATGGTAATGGGCGAACTTTATGAGTCTATTTGTTGTTAGGATGATGATCTTATAACATTGAGTATTAAAGAAAATTTTGTATTTGCCATTCAATGATAAAGTATCATCTGAGTTTCCCGATCGATTTTTATTGAAAGCATGTGCCACACATATTGATTAATACACTAATCAAGGGTTAAGGGCTTGGGGTCCTTACAGATGTTGTCGCTATTGAGTGAACATCGGTCGTTACTCTTCTGCTGTTGAGCGTGCGTGAGATTAAGACGCCGCTATTGTGGAGCGAGCGATGAAATAGAATAATGGAATCATTGGTTAGATATATGTGATATCTATGGTCATTTGTTTAATGGTTTAATCATATTTGATTATGAAACTGGCATGGCATGAATGGATTTAGTTAATCAATGAGATGATTAACTGGCTTTTGGGAATTTGATGGTTTCAGTTATTTTGAGAACAGGAACAGCACAGGGGATCCCGGATGAGGATGAACCATCCGGGGAGTATCTTTTAAAATTCATGGCATTTACATTCTGTAAATTATGAACAGTGATATTGTGATTATTGAATCGGTGGTATTGGTATGCTCACCCTGTGTGGGGCTGTCCCTGTTGGGGCAGGTGGTACAGGTACATCGATGGCTTTGGAGTCGAGCTCGAGCTGTTGATTGGAGGTACTTCCGGGATCGAAGTACCAGAGCTGGTATTGAGTATGATATTTATACATTAGATACACGTATACTTATTCGATGCTCGCATGTGAGCACTATTATGTGTATATGATTTGTATAAAAATGCAAGGGCCTTTCTCTTTTCATTTATTGCATGCAATTAATTAGGAATTGCAAAATGAATTGAGAACGTGTTAGTGTATTACAAGGGTGCATGATATGTTAAATGAACTTGGTTGGGAAAAGCTGTACATTTAATGAAAGGATGTAAGAAATTTTATAGATGATATTTTATGCCATGGTTGCATGTAGTCTTTTCCCCCTGATAACATGATTGTATGCACTAATTGCATGGGTTAATACACTAATAATGGGTTAATGGCACGGGGGTCCTTACAATAAGTATTGTTTTGGCGTTTACTTCTTCATGCTCGTCGTAATGATTTACGAATTTGTCAACCGCCCAATATCTTCTGTTTCAAACCAATCTTTCAATAATGTGAGCATGTATAATGTGTAAGGACTCCGTGCCATTAACCCGCTCGTTAGTGTATTATCACAATTAATGGTGCATGCTTTAATAACATTAGGGAAACTCCGTATATAGCATCTATAAATTTCTACATTAAACCACTCAATGCTCAATTCCCAAATACCACTCCATCAGTATGAACATACACCTCATAATATACTAACATGTTCTCAATTCATCATGCAATACTCCATAATTAATTGCATTTCAACCATAAATAAAAACATAACTCAGTCAACCTTTATACAACACATATACACATCAAAATGCTCACATGCGAGCATTGAATAAATGAATGTGTATCTAATGTATAAAGCGTACTACTCAATACCAGCATTGGTACCTCAGCCCTGGGAGCATTCCCAATCTACAGCCCGAACTCAACTCCAGAGCCAATGTTGTACATGTTCATCCGTCCCAACAGAAACAACCCCACACGGGGTGAGCATACCAATCCATCATCTCAATAACAGCAAATCACAAATTCATAATTACAAAATATAAAACTATAAATGTAAAAGATACTCCCTCTATAGTATCGTCACCATATGGGATCCCCCATGATGTTCAAGTCCTCACCATAACCAAAATTATCAAACTCCAAAGTCAGTTAATCATTTCATTGATTAACTTTACCCATGCTCAAACCGATAATAGAATCAAATGTAATTAAATCATTACTGTAATAATTTACAAATAACACATATATCTGCCATTCATAGCTATTAGTAGCCATTCTCCTCCAAAAGTGTATAGGCGTCTTCCGGTGTTCTTCTCATAATGGTACCTCCCGATGCTGCATCAATCAATGAACGATTAGTGGAAAATAATTATAGAATGTTTATACCTAAAGCCAGATGGGAATGCCGTGATGTGGGCATTTACTCAATAAGTCTTTGAAGCGTTCCCAAGCCTCGTACACTGTAAGGACCCCGTGCCCTTAACCCAATATTAGTGTATTAACCCTTGCCATTAGTGCATACAATCATATTATCAGGTCTGCATACAATCATGTTATCAGGGGGAAAAAATTACATGCAACCCTAGCATGAAATACCATTTATAAAATTTCTTACATTATTCCATATAATGTCTAACTTTTCCCCAACATAGTCCATAAACATAACATGCATCTTTATACACACACTAACATACTCTTAATTCATTTTGCAATTCCTAAATAATTGTATGCAACACATTAATGAAAAGAGAAAGTGTGATGCCCGGGAATTAATGGTGTTAATCCCGGTGTGGTAATAATCCTTAATGGATTTTAATTGTGGCAATTATGAATTAATTATGGTATTGGAACTCCCGGGGATTTTAAATCCGGTATTTGGAGTCGTTGGATCCAAGGGATGAGATTGTATTCTCATCGTGGTGATAACCTTGGAATTTGGTCTTTGGTGGGATTTGGGGTCCGGAGTACTTTGTACTGGGGCTGGTAATGGAAATAGAGATTGTGAGGCAATTTTTGAAAACAGATGATTTTTAATGAGTCATGATGTATTTGTGGAGGGATTGGTATTTTGGAGTTTTGGTACTATATATACCAAGTGGACTTGGTGTTACGGGATAACACAAATCATTTCCCTCTTTCTCTCCTCTCATCCACGCCTAACCCTAGCCCCCCATTTCCCCTCTTTTTCCCTTGGTGGAAAAATCATTGGTAGCTTGGCTCGGGAGCTGGATTTCTCGAAGATAATCAGGTATTAATCTTCCCCTCATCATTGTCTTCGATTTGGTAGTGGTATTGTAGAGTTTGGTTGAGGTTTTGGTTGGTTTTGGATTTAGGGATTTTTTGGTTAAAAATCCAAAGTTGAGTTTTTAGAGTTTTTATTGGTTTTAAATGGTGTATTTGAGGTGTTGATGGTGTATGAGGTGTTGGTTTTGAGTTTGGGAGTGAAAAACACCATGGAAGCTTGACTTTTTTTGGAAAATCGCAGGTCGCGATCGATCGCCGAGAGGTGCCGATCGATCGTGACGAGCAGCTGGATTTTGGTGACGATAAACAGTGCGGGCGATCGACCGCGACAGGGTTGGCGATCGATCGCGAAGAGGCGCTGATTGGCCACTGATTGGGGGCGATCGATCGCGATAAAATCGGCGATCAATCGCCGCTCGCAGGATGTTGTTTTTCAAAAAATTTTAAAAAAATGTTGGGATTTTGGAATCGATGTTTAAATAACCGATTTACGGGACAAAGCCCACATTCCAATGGGAACGCTATACTTTTAAATGGATTGGTTGGAGCCAAAGTTTTATAAAAACGGAATTCTCGGTTGAGTCTTTGGCTATCTTTTAAACTTAAAAAATGGAATATTTTGGGTATTATGCATGCTTAACCCAGGGTCTTTTAAAATGGTAAATCGCCATGGATTGACGATAAGTTTGGGGGTTATGAACATGCTTGAGCACGTGGTTGCATGTTTGTGTTTAATTGTGAGTTATTATGTGTTAGCACATAATTCATCGGGTCGTGGGACTCAGGCGAGGTCGTACTCGAACTACGGAATTATAAGGTACGTATGACGTACGAGTGTACTTGCGATAGGTGGACATACATTGGGGATTATATGGTGCCGCTTTTGAGCGAGCAATGATTGAGATGTTGTCGCCTTTGAGCGACCATCGGTTATGACGCCGCTATTATTGAGCGTGCGTGGGGTTAAAATGCCGCTATTGTGGAGCGAGCTATGAAATAGAACTATGGAATCATTGGCTAGATACATGTGATATCCGTGGTACTCTATTTGATGATTTAATCATATTTGATTATGGAACTGGTATAGTAGGAATGGTTTTAGTTGATCAATGAGATGATCAACTGGCTTTTGAGAATTTAATGGTTGGTTATTTTGAGAACAGGGACAATGCAGGGGATCCCGGATGAGGATGATACCATCCAGGGAGTATCATTTAATTCATGGCATTTACATTCTGTAAATTATGAACCGCAATATTATGATTATTGGATTGGTGGTATTGGTATGCTCACCCCGTGTGGGGGCTGTCTCTGTTGGGGCAAGGTGATACAGGTGCAGCAGTAGCTTTGGAGTTGAGCTCGGGCTGTAGATTTGAGGTACTTCCAGGATTGAGGTACCAGAGCTGGTTGAATAAGTACGTAGATCCAGTGTTGAGATCGAAACATTGGAAGGGCTTCCAGGGTCGAAGTACCAATAACCGCATTCGGTAGAGTATCTTATACATTAGATATGTGTTCTCATGTGAGTACGTTTTTACGTGTATATGGAATGTATAAATGGGCAATGGCTTTTCTCTCTTCATTTATTGTTTGTACGCAATTAAATACGGAATTGCTAAATGAACTGAGAGGATGTTAGTGTATTATTAGGGTGCATGCTATGTAAGTGATCTCGGTTGGGGAATTTGAATATTATGTGGATCAAATGCAAGAAATGTTCTAGATAGTATATGATGTTATACTTGCATATGGCTTTTCCCCCATGATAGTATGATTGTATGCACTAATGGTATTGATTAATACACTAATAACGGGTTAAAAGCACGGGGGTCCTTACATTAATGGTATCAGAGCAGTGGTTTGCTTTTTGGGGCTGTTGAGGGCCTATGAATATGTTGATAGAAATGGGAAGCACATATTTATGCATGATTGTAATACCCCCGAAATGTTATGTAATTATGTGTTATCTTACATGATTATGATTTATATGAAGGGCTGTAGTGCTTTTAATTGGGGGTTATATTTATGTTATGATGATACGATTTAGGGGGCATGTTGGGTGTTTTAAGGGATGTATTAATTACGTAAAGTTATAAAATATCGAGTGAGGATATTTTAATACATCGTGCTAAATACCGGGGCACAATTAAACACCACATGACACCCCAACCACACCACCCCACCCCCAATATCGGCCACCTCCCCTTCCCCACTTGGCTACCACCATACTCTCCACTTGGCAACCCATGCCTCATCATGCAACTCAATCACTTTTCCTTCTCTTCTCCTCTTTCCCCTCTTCCTTTCCCCTCTTTTTCGTCCCTGAAGTGCTGTAAAAATAGGAGGAAAAAGCTGGATTTATTAGGTGTAAAACCTTGCAAAAAGAGGAGCAAAAAGAGAGGGGTAAGTTGGTTCTCTGTTTTCAGAGATTGTGATTAAGTTTGGGTTTTGTTGGGCGATTTTCATGCATGTTAATGTTTCTTTGAATAGAACTTTGATTTGAATGCTTGCATGTGAGTATTATGAAGTTAATAGCATGTTTCTTTGAGCATGATACACGTTTTATGTGGTAGATTTGGTATTATGATAAGAGGTGCTCGAAAAATCTGGGTGAGGATAAGTGCCCTGTTTTTCTGGGAATTTGGATGAGTATTGAAGTTTATGAAGATGTTATGATGCATGCTAGCTTAGATGTTATTAACCCTTCGATTTGAGTACATGCATGGAAGTTTTATGAAGCTTTTGGCATGTTTGTTCAGGCATTTTATATGTGTTATGAAGTGGTTTGAATGGTATGAAATGAGGTGTTCGAGATTTCTGGAAAATTTCGCTATGAACAAGAACGACCGATCGATCGGTGATGAACACCGATCGATCTGCGCAAATGTCGTAGCTTAAAATTTAAATCCAAAGTTTTACCGATCGATCGGTGGGGGGCTACCGATCGATCGGTAGTCACTATTCATGTGTTATTAAAATTGTTGTGTTTTATTTTGAAGAATTGATTATGATTCTTGTATTGGTGCCTAATGTTGTATTATGTGGTTATGTAAGCCATCCCAGGTACCAGCACAGTCAAGGAGATAAAGTATGTTGACTCCTCCTCCTTTTGAAAAGGTACGTAAGAGATGTACGGGCATCGGAAGGTAAAACACACCTCTATACTATGACTATGCATTTATTGCATGAGTAGTTACGATGAAATGATGATGTTTATATGATGTTTATATAATGATACGATGTTTATGATATGGTTAGATGCCATACAATAGGGTAAGATGCCCATATGGTAAGATGTCATACGATGTTTATGATATGGTAAGATGACATACGATAGGGTAAGATGCACATATGCATGAATGTGAATCAGGGACAACAAAAAAGGAAGTTAACGAATAACCAGCAAGTTTACTTAACTAAGATTTCATGCATTTACCGTTATGTTTCTTTTTATGATGTTAAGTAAGGATGTATATGCTCATGATGTGTTGTCCCTATATGTACGCTTTTGGACTGAAGGGCTAAGGGTCGGGTTGAGACAGTGAGCTAAAGGAGCACAAGGATGGATAGGAAGGATGTTATGATTAGTATCTACTCTAGGAGTAGTATAAATCTAAATATTAGCATTCAGTTAAGGGAATGTAGCTGATATGTTTTTGAAGTTTTATTTTTTTTGCCTGTAATCCTAATAGCTCATGTAACAACCGGAACTCTAAGATGTCCTTAATGCATGTTTAGTACATTAATGTTTTAAAACCACTGTTAAGGTAGGAAGACCCTACATTAGTGGTATCAGAGCCAGGTTAGATAACCCGGGGAATGAGTGAAGGGTAGCCTTAGCAATAAGTTAGCTAGGTGCTTACTTTTAAACATGTTTTATATGTATGTTGCATATGAAGTATATGATGTTATACTAACATGTTTTATTTCTCTAACGATGTATTATATGAACTGCTTTTGGGTATCGTTGTTAACCCTTGTGTTGCAGTATGGCAGCAAATGTGGAAGTAGGTGATGCTATTAGCGTCAATGCAAGTGCTGGGCGTACAAATCCTCTACCACCGCCAGCGTTAGGCGAGGAACCCTCTGAGCAGC
Organism: Haberlea rhodopensis; assembly: GCA_907163345.1. NCBI lineage: Eukaryota > Viridiplantae > Streptophyta > Magnoliopsida > Lamiales > Gesneriaceae > Haberlea > Haberlea rhodopensis. The sequence goes on from CAJQUN010000281.1 coordinate 397,812, forward strand.
AGTTATTGCCTGGGGAGTTGAGCTTGGCTCAGTTTTTGGCATACCGACCCTCGATGTTCGAGGGAACTGAAACAGGGGGAATTGGCTGAAGAGTGACTAGAGAGGATGGAACAGATTTTTGTGGCAGCTCCGTGTGCGAAGTCAGCATGGATCAGATTAGCGGAGTTCCAACTGGCTAAGAAAGCATTGATGTGGTGGAAGACCACAGTGGTAGAGCAAGAGGCTCAGGGATAGGAAATTAATTGGAAGCTGTTCAGAACCCGGTTTCTGACCCGCTATTTTTCAGCTGCTGCACGACAGGCTAAGGAGGATGAGTTTACCAAATTAAAGCAAGGTACCATGCCAGTATCGGACTACGCTCTTCATTATTGTTCTTTACTCCGATATGTGCCCCATATTGCTGCAAATACCCAAGCAAAGATGAGGAATTTCATGAAAGGTTTGAGGCCAGAACTGATTGACAGGGTGATCACTTATGGCCCTGCTTGCTTTGATGACGCCCTTTCACGGGCTGAGCTAGCCGAACTGGGAGTTGGTGCGTATCCTGATGCCGTGCCACCTCTAGCACCCCCTCAGAAATCTACCTTTGATAATTTGAAGCCGAGGGGTGATCAGTTCAAGCCAAGGGGGAACACATCAGCTTCGAGATTCAATGGTAAGAGGCCCAAGAATCGTTGGAAAGGAAGTCGTAGGAATGATGCCCCATCTGGAAGAGGGCATTCTTAGGGAGACAGATTCGGGAAGGTCCAGTGCACCCTTTGTGGGCAACCACATTTGACGAAAGACTGTGTAGGATGTTATGTTTGTGGCGACAAAGGCCACTTTGCTCGGCAGTGTCCCAACAGGGAAGACAACAGAACTCTGCGGGGAGGCCTGCGGACAGAGCAGCACAGTACAGACCACTTTTTGCACCGAGGCAGTATGGAGGTCAGCCCATGGGGCCACCTCAGGGGCAGGTTTATGCTTTGACGAGGGAGCAGGCTACAGTGGCTCCGGAGGAGGTTATAGCTGTTGGGATATGCCCTAAGACAAGTCATTGGATGTTTGTTTGGACATACAATGTTTATGATTTTATGAATGGCAAATCATTAGTATATATTATTCGAATATCTGTGCAATATGAATTGAATTATAAGTTAATGTCCTTAGAATAATATTGTATTATTCTTAAAGATTGTCCATAGTCAAGTATTATCATGAATTGGGATAATGATAATGCATTGAGACTAGTACGTGTTGATTGATGAATTGTTCATTGATATGAGATATCAAATCAACACATGGGTACATGTTAGAGAACGATGTAGTGGACATACCCACCATGAGAATGCTACATGGATAGTTATATGAGTGTCATAAGCAATTCTCATAGTGATAATAATGTATGTAATCCTTACGACTTGTGATCATCAGAGATCCCAACATAAGGAGTTATGTATCTTGATATTGTCAAACGTTACCCGTAACAGGGTAAACTATAAAGGAGACTATTGGATACACTACGAATTATGTAGAGGGAAGTTGACTGATCGAGATAGGATTTGTCCCTCCTATATAACAGGAGAGGTGTTTGGCCCTTGATCAAGTGAGAACTAAAATGCATGGCCATGCTCGAATGAGTTGATATGAGATATCGAGCTTATTCGTTTATTCTAGTTCTACTTGGGGATCAAGAAATAAAGATTGAATATACGAGTATGACTATTCCATGACTCGTGTTAAATCTAAACACAAAGGACAAAGGGATTAAGTTACATGGTTAATATTATCACAAGTTCTAAAGGTTATGTCGAGTCATTGACATTCTTGTAATTTGGGTAGCCTTGATGTGTTGCTAGATACCGCTCATTGCTTGTAACATAAAGGAGATTTTATGTCACTGCCAACATTACAAGATCCTATCGGGTCGTACAAAAGATTAAATCGATAAATGGAAATTAAATTCATGGGATGAATTAATTAATTAAGAAGAGTCTTAATTAAGTGATTATAAGGATTTAATTAAAGCATGGGTTTGGGCCCATTAGACTTTAAGAAAGTCTTGAACCTTAATTAAAGTCTTATAATATAAATATAAGGTTTTGATTAATTGTGAGATACACAATTGATAAAAATAAAACCTAGACACCAACAAGCTCTCTCAGCCGCCTCCTTGAAGCCGGGAGCTTCTCCACCGCCGCCGTGTGTTTTCTTGGTGGTTGATGGTGGTCGTCGATCGGTTATTGTAACTGTGATTCTTGTTTGTTCAAGGATAAGTCTAGCAACTTGTTCTTGAACGTCCCTTGTTCGTTTAATCGTGTGGATACCGTTGATGCAAGACCTTGGAGGTGTTGCTCGTGACTCGGGATCGTTTGACGTGGTGCTCCATGGAATCTGCTCAAACACGCTACAAGGGTGAGACCTTTGATTCTTTATCCGATATGAACACCTATGTATAGATCCGCGGTTCTAGTAATCCATATTTTTTAAATTCCGCTGCGTTGCTATGCATGATGGATTACTTACAGTGGTATCAGAGCCGTGTACAAGGCTCATATCGGATTTATGTGATTAAATTGTGTTAATCATATTTGAACTAATATTGCATGCTATTTAAAATTGTATGAACATATATGATATGTTAATATTAAGTTTGTGAAATTATCATGAAATTATATTTGATATAATTGATGTTTGATGTATACGATACACGAAGCGAACAATCGAACCCGTAACAAGTTGTATTTGGCCACCGCCATGCATTTGACCCACGGCTTAGCCACGTGAGGGCTAGGGGTTTCGGACTCCTATGCTCGAGATGGTCTAGTCGTTGTGGATCATGTTCACGCATGGAGGTTTCGAGACGTGGATGAGTTTTGAACTCTTTGGCTCGATAATGGTTCGGACCATGATTCTCGGAATCATATGTGTTTGGCGGCTACACCACATGAGGGCTAGGGTTTTCAAACCCTTGGCTCGAGATGGTTGAGCCGCCAACGTCATGAACCGTGCATGGTTGGACCGTGGCTCGTGGCTCATGAATTCCGGCGTTTCGAACAAGTTGGCTCGATAGAAACCAACATGGTGCAAGGCGGCTAGGGTTTGGAACCCTAGCGGCGCCGCACCCAAGCCATCGGCTCGGACCATGTCGTGGGCTAGGGTTTCGAACCCTAGGCCCATAATTGTTCCAGCCGTGTGTTTGGTTGGTTCGAACCATGGTGGTTCGTGGCTTAGTCGCTTAAGTTCGTGGCATGTGATGTCCCGAGCGTACGATAATTTTTCCAAAAATTATTTTACAGTTTTAATTAGAATTAAATTTAAATTGTTTAGAATTTAATTAATTAAATGTTAAAGCATGTTTTATGTGTTGTATGTGCATGGTGCATGGTGTATGGTTATAGCCCTTTTGACCTATTAGATAGGATTTGTGGATGTTTGTAATTTATAATACGACCTGCGAGTCGTGCCTTCTCTATTTTATTCTAAATGTAATCCCTCCCCTATGTTCCCCTCGAATGTGAATCGAGGAATTCTATATCTTGTAAATAGTGTAGTTTATTTTGTTGATGGTGTGATATCCCCGAAATGATTAAGTGTTATTTAGACATTAATCATTGTTGTGAAAATTATGATATTAATTCTTGTGTTGAATTAATAATATTGGGAGATGCATGTGAGGGTGCATGTGTTGTATGTTGGGATTTTGGGGTTGTGGCATGATTAATTTGGGGTGTGTGTTAATCGTTTTGGTAAAGTATATTGTAAATGGGAATTGAAGTATTTTTATTGAGAAAATACTATAAAATATCATGTGAGGATATTTTAATACATCGTGCGAAATACCGGGACCAAAACATAACACATCACATAACCCACCACAAACCACCCCCCTTGACCCATACCCTGCTGCCAGCTGCAGCTTGCCCATACCTCTTCCCTCATCTCCCACTCCACCTTGTCATAACTGAAATCACTCCATTCTCTCCAACTTTTTCGTCCAACATCTGGTAAGGGAAAACAAGAGGAGATCCACCATTTTTCTTGCTTGGAAAGCTTGCAAAAATCGGAGCCAAAAGGGAGCCTTCACAGACGGCTACACAACGCAGGGGATAGAGTCCCACCACACACTACTTTTTGGAAAGTACGTAAGCGACGTACGGGCATCCCAACGGTAACATGTATTTACGTTTGTCTGTGTGACACATGATGAATGCAATGTGATGCATTATGAATTGATACATGTTATTATGCATTGTTGTTGCATATTATGCATTGTTGTTGCATATTGTGATGTGGGATAAAGAGATGTATTCCACGAGTCAGGGCGATCACGGTTAAGGTGTTAATGCTTACGCTTTACCGCTAAAAATGTGGAGCGGGAGCGGGGAGGCTCGCTTGCACATGGAGGCGGGTTTATACCATACTGAGCGAGGATGAGATACCGCTAGTATGAAGAAGCGAGGATGAGATACCGCTTATTTTGAGATTATGAAAGCGAAGAAGCATTAAAATAACTGATGATGACTGACTCAAGAAAAAGAGGAAATGTCATGACATTTATTTGTGAAACCATACATTCATATAATGTGTTATATTATGAATTATGGTACAGGGACAACCAATGGGCATTGTAAATGCGATGGGAATACAGGAAGTGATTTGTATTTTATGATTGTGCATTTACGCCTTATTCTCATATTATGTTGAATATGAATTGTGTTATGCTCATGTGTTGGGGGTTGCCTTTGTAGGTGCTTTTGATGTTGAGAACCAGGGTCAGGGTTGAGAAGCTGAGCTGTAAGGAGAGCTACAGGATTAGCTGCTTGTTGAGAAAATTTTATATAGCTTCTACATGTGGTAGACTAAGACTATAGTGTAGCACATTTTGTAGGAATTTGTGAAATTCCTTTTTGAAACTTTCGCTACTGTACCCCTTAAGCTCAGGACTATCAACATGACTCATTACTCTGATTTATTCATATGAATGTTTAGTTCTCTTAATCGCACCTATTAGTATCTTGAGATCTCGGGGTCTCACAGATGGTGATCAATGAAGATGGAGCATCGTGCCGGGATGAGGAGGCCATTCACAAATTGGAGCCAAAGGAAGGTGCTTGTGAAGTTACCTTAGGTTGACTCTTAGGATTTTCTCATTGGCTTGAGAAAATCGCTAGTAGGGGCTATAACCATGTCACGTTTAATTATGTATGTTGATGCATGATTTATCTTATGTTTTAGATTGATAATTGTATTACACATATATGTAGATATGTATACAACTATATGTAGTGGACATATTTTAAATTATCAAACTAATCATGAGATCAATAAATCCCTCTAAAATATTAAGTTTTAGATGTCTTCCAAATTAAAAGTACTAGTAAAAAAACTTCGATTTTACATGTGTGGGTTTGCCAAAGCAAAGCACCGTGGCAATCTTAGTAAGGCGCAAAAGGATAAAAGTGATATCCGTTATACTTTAAATTGGGTACGACTTAACTAGGTTATCTCAATAGGATTGGGAACTTAGAGGCATGGGTTGGATAATTATTCATTTGATGAATTGAACAAAGTGTTGTTTGTCCAACTATCCAAGAATTACATGTGATGTAATTGAAAAAGTGTTGTCTACCTAATAACCGAGTCTTGGGCGATTAGCCAAAGCTAACTCAAGATTAGGCGAAATATAGATCTTGTCCCACTAAAGGTTTCGAGGGTTGATATTTTTAAACAAAATAGTGGGAGTATCATTTAATATAAGACCATGTTAAATGATTAAATCATAAACTTATTTTGCATATTTATATTGTAGATATCAATGGCAACTAACAATACAACTAGCACATTATCACTGCGATCGGTCCTTGAGAAGGACAAATTAAATGGGACAAATTTCCTAGACTGGTATAGGAACTTGAGGATAGTCCTCAAACAAGAAAAGAAACAATATGTCCAAGAGGAACCCTTACCTGCTGAGGAACCTCCCCTAACGGCTACAAGAGCCGAAAAAGATGCTTACAAGAAGCATCAAAGTGACGCACTTGATGTTGGGTGCCTTATGCTTGCCACCATGAACTCTGAGCTTCAGAAGCAACATGAGGAAATAGAGGCGTTTGATATGATCGAGCACCTTAAGCAACTGTACCAACAACAAGCAAGGCAAGAGAGGTATGACGTCTCTAAGGCGTTATTCCAGTGTAGAATGGTAGAAGGAAGTCTGGTTGGAACTCATGTACTCAAGATGATTGGGTATATTGAGAATCTGGAGAAGCTGGGTTTTCCTTTGGACCAAGAGTTGGCCACTGACGTGATCTTGCAATCGTTGCCTGAAAGCTTCAGTCAATTTGTCTTAAATTACAATATGATTGAAATAGAAAAGACAATACCACAGTTACTTGGCATGCTTAGAACTTTTGAAGCAAATAGCAAGAAGTCTAAACCTACAAATGTTCTTATTGTGAATAAGAGCAAAGGAAAGACTAAAGCTAAGAGCTTCAAGAAGAACAAGAAGGTCTTTGTTAAATCTAAGCCAAAGTCTTCTGCACTGAAACCAAAGGGAGGGATAGCGAAGGAAGGAAACTGTTTCCATTGCGGTGAGACCGGCCATTGGAAAAGAAACTGCAAAGAATATCTGGAGGATCTAAAGAAAGGAAGTGTGACTTCCACTTCAGGTATTTTTGTTATAGAAGTCAATTTATCTACTTCTTCATCATGGGTATTAGATACTGGATGTGGATCTCACATTTGTGTAAATGTGCAGGACCTCAAAAAGAGTAGATTGTTGGCGAAAGGCGAAGTTGATATCCGAGTTGGAAATGGAGCAAGAGTTGCTGCATTAGCTATAGGAGATTATTATTTATCTTTGCCTTCTGGTTTATCGTTGATTTTAAAAGACTGTTATTTTGTGCCATCCATTACCAAAAACATTATTTCTATTTCTTGTTTAGACAAGTGTGGATTTTCATTTATGATAAAGGACAACTCTTGTTCTATTTATTTAAATGATATGTTTTATGCTAGTGCACAAATGGTGAATGATCTTTATTTATTAAATCTTGATATGCCATCTATAACATAAATACTAAAAGGATTAAAAATAATGATTGTAATCCGACTTATCTCTGGCATTGTCGCTTGGGCCACATAAACGAGAACCGCATATCTAAACTTCATAAGGATGGAGTATTAGATTCATTTGATTTTGAATCATATGAAACATGCGAATCTTGTTTAATGGGCAAGATGACTAAAGCCCCTTTCAAGGGACATGTTGAAAGGGCAAATGTTTTATTGGGACTAATACATAGTGATGTATGTGGGCCAATAAGTACACAAGCTAGAGGTGGTTTTCAATACTTCGTTACATTTACTGACGACCTCAGTAGATATGGGTATGTGTACCTAATGAAGCATAAGTATGAAACCTTTGAAAAGTTCAAAGATTTCAAGAATGAAGTACAAAACCAACTTGGCAAAAGTATCAAAATCCTTCGATCAGATCGAGGAGGTGAATACTTAAGCCAAGAGTTTCATGACTATCTAAAGGAGTGTGGGATAGTCCCACAACTCACTCCTCCGTATACTCCACAATGGAATGGTGTATCCGAGAGGAGAAATCGAACCTTGTTAGACATGGTTAGATCAATGATGAGTCATGCAGATCTTCCGATATCGTTTTGGGGACACGCTCTAGAAACAGCGATTTTCTTACTGAACCGTGTTCCATCTAAATCAGTGGAAAAGACACCATATGAGATATGGACTGGGAAGCGTCCTAGTATGTCTTTTATGAAGATTTGGGGTTGTGAGGCTTTCGTTAGACGTCACGCCACTAACAAACTTGGACCTAAATCTGATAAGTGTTTATTTGTGGGGTATCCTAAGGAAACGAAAGGATACTATTTCTATTATCCCACCGAGAACAAAGTAGTTGTTGCTCGGACTGGTGTATTTCTTAAAAGAGAATTTATTTCTAGAAAAACCAGTGGGAGAAAAATAGAACTTAGTGAAGTTCAACCACATGAAAACACTGAACCTGAGATTGAGATGGAAACAGAGCAGGCACCGCAAGCTGTTGTGGAAGAAGTACCTGCTCAAGAGACACAAGCCCAGCGTAGGTCTGTAAGAGAACACCGGGAGCCACAGAGATATGGATTTCTTGTGACTCAACAAGGTGACTTACTACTTATTGATGAGGATGAGCCGTCATCTTATCAACAAGCTATAATGGGCACTGATTCTGAGAAATGGCAAGAGGCCATGAAATCTGAGATGGAATCCATGTATGCAAACCAAGTATGGACTTTGGTTGATCCACCTGAAGGGGTACGACCCATAGGGTGTAAATGGATTTTCAAGAAAAAGACCGATATGGATGGTAATGTACAAACCTATAAAGGTCGGCTGGTTGCAAAGGGATTCAAACAAATTCATGGTATTGACTATGATGAAACCTTTTCACCAGTGGCCATGGTTAAATCCATAAGGATCTTACTTGCAATAGCTGCATTTCATGATTATGAAATCTGGCAGATGGATGTCAAAACAGCTTTCCTTAATGGAAATCTGCTCGAGGATGTGTACATGACACATCCCGAGGGTTTTTGTAAGGACCCTAGTTCCTTAAGTGCGGATTAAAGGCGTAATAGAGCTAAACATGCATATAAGAGTATAGAGTTCGTGTTGATGTATTGAGCTGTTAAGGTTACAAGCCAAAATAAAATTTCCAAAAGGGATTAATTACATTCCCAACCAATTGAATGCTAATCCTATAGTTTTACACTACTCCTAGAGTAGAAACTATACAAAAGAATTAGGCTTGCTATGTCAGAAGCACTCCTCACTGGCTCACCGCATCAACCCGCCTTAGCCCGTCCGCCCAAAAGTACCTACAGGAACAACCCCAAACTCATGAGCATGTATATAAATCATATTCACAATAATATGATCATAATTCAATGTATAAACCATAAATGCGAATCACATCTTGTATTTAACACATACAAAAGCTCCCTTGGTTGTCCCTGTACCATAATTACAATCAATTGATTATAACACCAATAATGTATGTCATGACATGCATCCATTCCATGTATACCAATGGCCAATCCCAGTCTCATTATATCAGTGGCATAATACCCCTCGCGTTTCATGACAGCGGCATTAATACCCCTCGCTTCGACATATTAGCGGCATAATATCCCTCGCATCAACATGACAACGGCATTATCCTTCGCTTCGACATGTTTGCGGCAAATATTCTTCATCGCTATAATATGACAGCGGCAAGTATTCTATCATCGCTTCGACATGAAGGCGGCAAGTATCCTTCATCACTGTAATATAATCTCGACCCATAATCACATGCAACCATAATGCACATTCCAATCATGTATGCAACCACAATGCATAATGAGACCACATACGCAACCATAATGCATAACCAATTTATAGCGTAATAAATACGTTTTACTGTCCGATGCCTGTACGTCTCACTACGTACCTTAGTCCCAAAATGTGTGGTGTCGTGGACTTTATCTCCTGAGTTGTGTGGCCACCTGGGATGGTTCTACACATTCACACAATTCAATATTAGGAGCCAATAATAGTCCAATATCAAAAATTCCACAAAATATTCAAAAACACCACATTTTGTATTTCGCGATCGATCGCCGCGAAGGGCCGATCGATCGCGAGATCACACTATCCGATATTAAATTTTTTACACTTCGGCGATCGATCGCCACACTTGGCGCTATCGATCGCCAGCCTCACCGATCGATCGCCAAGATGTGGCGATCGATCGCCAAATGCCCCTGGAGCCTACTGCTGGCTCGCGATCGATCGCCAAAAACGGGCGATCGATCGCTGACCTCTGTACACCGAAAACCACCATTTTTGCACACCATTTTCAATCCAAACCATACCAACACTTAAACCATCAAACTCACAACATAAATAACATCATAAACCTCCAAAATACACCTTAACACAACCATAAATCCAACCTTCAAACAAAACCACATCAACCCACAACAAACCCATTTCAAAATCATTCAAAACCCTTTCAAAACTAAACCAAACACTATAAAATTACCAAGGAGGTATCCATACCTCTTGGGGACTCCAAAGCTCCCAACAAACTCCACAAATCAAACTTTTGGAAGGATTTCTCTTTACCTCTTTGCCCAAATTCGAAAATGGAGGAGGAGGGTTTGGTGGTTGATTTTGGGAAAGTTAAAAAGTGAAGGTATAGTGGGGATTGGGGTATAAGTGGGTTTGGTTTAATTAGATTGCACTCCCACAATTACCATGGTGTATAAACACCCCCAACATGATATTTAAAAGGCATTTTACCATAATGCACCAAAATCACAATTAAAACATGATTCACCCAAGTAATCACAAACCGTTTCATTTAAACAATTAAAACCCCCAATTACCCAACATGCATAACATGCACCCCGAAATGCTCTACCGGGTCACTCCTACCATGTGACTAAGCATTTCACCAAAATAATTAATGCCAACACAAATATTAATTATCACCATAAAAATCACATAAACATAATTAATGCCCAATTGTAATTAATTATTTCGGGGATATCACAATACTCCCCTACTTATAAGATTTCGACCCCGAAATCCATGCACTTACCCAAATCGAAACCAAACATAAACTACATACCAGAAAATAACTCCGGGTAGTGCTGCATCATGTGCCGCTCCGTCTCCCACGTGGCCTCCTCGACACCCCTGCGATCCCACTGAACCTTGACCATCGGTATTACTTTATTCCGAAGTCTGCGATCAGCCCTATCCAAAATCCTGACTAACCGTTCCTCATATGATACATCAGAATCCAACTGAACCTCAGAAGGCTGCAATACATGCGACGGATCCGGGTCATATTTCCGCAGCATAGATACATGGAATACGTCGTGAATACCAGACAACGACGGTGGTAGTGCCAAACGGTAAGCCAAGGTACCGATGCGCTGTAAAATCTCATACGGTCCCACATACCTCGGAGACAATTTACCACGCATACCAAACCGAACCACACCCCTGAAAGGTGAGATCTTCAAAAAGACTCTGTCTCCCAACTGAAATTCCAACGGTCTCCGCCGTTTATTCGCATAAGCTGCTTGCCTATCTTGGGCTGCCTTCATTTTCAGACGGATAACCTTTACCTTATCCTCCATCTCCCGAATCAGTTCGGGTCCTCCCACTGCTTTACTGGTCAAGTCATCCCAGTACAACGGCGACCTACAACGCCTACCATACAAAGCCTCAAACGGTGCCATCTGAATACTCGCCTGATAGCTGTTGTTGTATGAAAACTCTACCAAGGCCAAAGAATCTTGCCATGAGGCATCAAATTCTAATACACACGCCTGTAGCATGTCCTCGAGCGTCTGTATAGTGCGCTCTGTCTGACCATCCGTCTGGGGATGATAATCCGTACTCAATCTCACCTCAATGCCCAAAGCTGACTGTAAACCTCCCCAGAAATGAGATGTGAACCGTGGATCTCTATCAGACACAATAGACACTGGAATCCCATGCAGTCTCACTATGTCCCGGACATACAACTGAGCCATCCTCAAGTATGTGTACGTCATACTGTAGGGGATGAAGTGAGCTACCTTCGTCAGCCTGTCAATGATCACCCAGATGACATCACAACCCGAAGTAGTCCTCGGCAAGTGGGTCACAAAGTCCATAGATATGTGTTCCCACTTCCACTCCGTTATCTCTAAGCTCCTCATTTCGCCACCTGGTCTCTGCCTCTCTGCTTTAACCTGCTGACAGATCAAACACCTCTTGACAAAAGCGATCACATCACGCTTCATCCGCTTCCACCAGAACTGATCACATAAGTCTTTATACATCTTCCTCCCTCCTGGGTGGATACTGAATCGGCTACTATGAGCTCGCTCCAAGATTCCTCTACGCAACTCCGGCGTACCTGGAACTACCCATCGGTTACCGAGTCTCAAAGAACCATCCTCAGCCACTCTCAACTTTGATGGCTGACCCTGAAGTGCTAATGATGTCCATCTCTAAACCTCATCATCTATCCTCTGAGCTCTCCTGATGTTCTCATAGATATCTGGCTCAGCCAATAAAGTCGATACCCAAACCGGCGATGCGTCCACATCGAAGTCATAGCCCAGATGGCAACAAGAAGTCATCATAGCCGACAAATGCATGACATCCTCAGCAGTGTTCTTCACCTTCCGACTCGAGGTGTCTGCTGTCAAGTTGGCTTTCCCCGGATGGTACTCTATCTCACAGTCATAGTCTTTGAGTAGATCCATCCACCTCCTCTGACGCATGTTCAACTCCGCCTGAGTGAATAAGAATTTCAGGCTCTTATGATCAGTATAAATAGTAAAGGACGTACCTTACAGGTAATGCCTCCAAATCTTCAGGGCAAAAATAATAGCCGCCAACTCCAAATCATGGACTGGGTATCTAGCCTCATGCGGCTTCAACTGTCTCGATGCATAAGCTACTACATGCTTATCTTGCATCAGAACACAACCCAAGCCCTGCAATGATGCGTCAGTATAAAGGACAAACCTCTTGTTCTTTGAAGGAATCACCAATACCGGCGCCGTCGTCAATCGGTGCTTCAACTCTTGGAAGCTCTCCTCGCAAGCCTCCGACCAAAAGAAGGTTACTCCCTTTTGGGTCAACTGCGTCAGTGGCTTAGCAATCTTGGAAAATGTAAGGACCCTAAACCTTAACAGTGAATTCAAGATATAAATAGGGCTAAATATGTATTAAAGACATCTTAGGGTTCTGGTTTGATGTGAGCTCAATTAGGTTACAGGACAAAATAAAACTTCAACAATTATTCAGTTACATTCCCAATCATGAATGTTTAAGTGATAGCATTAAACTACTTCTAGAGTAGAGACTATCCAAAATTTCCTGTACTCTATCTTCCTTTTTGCTTTCAACAGCTCACAGTTTAACCGACCCTCAGCCCCCTTGGTTCAAAAGCGTACCTACAGGAACAACTCACCATGAGCATATATATATATTATCACTTAACACAATTAAACTTAATAAAGTAATTAAGCGTATGAAACGATTAATTGATATGCTCCTCGATTACCACATTAGCACATTTCATTGTCGTTCCTGTTTCACAAACTTATGCACAAAATCATTAGTTCACGATATAATGATCGATAACACGTTTCCAATTATGACCACAATATTTCACTTTAACCACTAGAATTGTGACTGTTCCGGTCCCAATACAACAGCGGAATTTTAGGACCCCTCGCTTCGACATATAGCGGCATCATATGATATCCCTCTCTTCGACAATGACAGCGGCATGTTACCTCGCTTAGACATGACAGCGGCAAATATCATATTACCATCGCTTCATATGACAGCGGCAAGTACCTCCCTCGCTCGGAGATAAAGGCTACCGGAACATTCATCAATTCCATCACATTAATCAAACACAATAGTTGATTCCATTATCACAGTAAATCACAGTCATTTCACATATACCATCACGTATAAGGATTCACTATCCACAATATACATAATCAAAGGTATGGCACGTTTTACCGTCCGATGCTCGTACGTCTCACTACGTACCTTGGTTCCAAAAGTGGAGATATCGTGGACTTTATCTCCTAGGCTGTGTGGCTACCTGGGATGGTTCTACATAATCACATGAATCCATATTAGAAACCAATAAATGAACCATTATAAAAAACATCACCATATAGAACAAAATCCCAAAAATCCAAACTTTATGCCTTGCGATCGATCGGCCCTAAGCCCCGATCGATCGCCAAGTCAAGAAAAATAAGCATCCAGGTACTGCCTCCACCGATCGATCGAGCCGTTTTACCGATCGATCGAGACATCACACCGATCGATCGGTAAAAATCGCCGATCGATCGGTAAGCTCATTTCATGCCTTGTTCAGGCTCTGCCTTGCTCGATCGATCGGACCCATTTCCCGATCGATCGAGAAGTCCTGTTTCTGCGAGAAACTTCTCTGAATGAGCTTCCCTCAACACATACACTCATGAACAACCAAGAACAACTACCATGCTCAACATATAACCACAAAACAACATGGAAATGCATCCCCCAAATATAAACAACATGATGGAACAAGATCCACCCTTATATCCCCCAAAACAAGCCACAAACCCAACCAAAACTCAACAAAACACTACTAAGATGGAAGCTTACCACTAGAGCTCCAAGTTTCAAGTAAGAAAAGCACAAAAGACTCCTTTTTCCAAGTTTACTCTTCCACTCTAGTTTCAAAAACGAAAATGGCAGCTTCTGGATGAGTGGATGAGGTTTAGGGATCAAAAAGTTGATGGAGAGGGGGTGATGTGATGTAAAGCATTGCAAGTGGCTCCTTATCAGCTTTGGAATAAATAAAATGTGTATCATAATATAAGCATGATATGTAGAATGCTCCAACATGATATTTTAAAGTATTTCACCACAATGCACCACAATTGCCATTAAAAAACATGCTTTACTAAAACTACAACCCAACACATTATCTAATTATCACCAATGTCACATAAACATAATTAACGCCCAAATTGCAATTAATTATCTCGGGGATATCACAATACTCCCCTACTTATAAGATTTCGCCCTCGAAATCGCATGCACTTACCCCAAAAGAACTAAACATAAATCACATACCAGAGAATAGTTCCGGGTAGTGCTGCACCATATGCCGTTCCGTCTCCCACGTGGCCTCTTCGACACCCCGACGATCCCACTGAACCTTGACCATCGGTATAACCTTGCTTCGAAGTCTGCGTTCCTCTCGATCCAGAATTCTGACTGGCCGTTCAACATAGGACACATCTGAACTCAACTGAACCTCTGAAGGCTGCAACACATGAGACGGGTCCGGCTCATACTTTGTGATGCCCCGAAATTAATTAATTGCAAGTAAGGCATTAATTATGTTTATATGATGAATCATGTGTTAATGAATTTATATGTTGGGTATTAAGATATTAACATGATTTAATTGTGTTAATTATTAAATATGAGGAAGATGTGATTTTAGATGAAGTTTAGACCATTGTTGTAAAATGCTTTTAAAACACCAAGTAGAGTATTTTATACATCATGTTAAGTTTGGGGTACATTTTTTAAAATTAAGTTAAGACAACCCCTTTTAATCTTTTACCCACCACTTTAACCCCTCTACACCTTTCACTTTATTAAAAATCCCCAAAATCACTTCCCAACCCAAACCCTCCCATTTTCGAGTTCCACCAAAAGAGGAGAAGAAAAGTTCCACAAAAACTTTGTTTGTGTGATCTTTGCTAGGATTTGGAGCCTACAAGAGGTATGGAACCATTCCTATAAGTTTTATGATGTTTGGTGTTGAAATGGGTTAAGTTTTTGATGTTTTATGTGGGTTTGTTTGGGTATGTGTTGTTTATGGTTGGGGTATGATTTTTGAAGTGTTTTAAGTGGGTTTTAAGTGGGTTATGATGTTATTGTTATTGTTGGGAAGTTTGGTGTTGAAAGGTATGAAGATGAGCTTGCAAAATGCACATGAAAATGGTGAAATCGCGGCCACTGTAAGTGGCGATCGATCGCTACAAAAGCAGCGATCGATCGCCGAGGGACAGTGCGCGAAAATGAGGATAGGCGATCGATCGCCTCAAATGGCGCGATCGATCGCCAACGTCCAGTAGCCAAATGAGCATCAGGCGATCGATCGCCTCATTTTAAGCGATCGATCGCCGCTAAGTGAAAAATCAGGCGATCGATCGCCTCATTTTGAGCGATCGATCGCCACTGTTCAAAAGATGAAAAATGTTGATTTTTGTTGTATTTTGGTATTGGCTATTGTTTAGCTTCTAATATCAATTTGTATGGTTATGTAGAACCGTCCCAGGTACCCACGACTTCAAGGAGATAAAGTTCTACGACTTCTCCTTCTTTTGGGATTAAGGTACGTAAGAGACGTACGAGCATCGGACGGTAAACCATACGCTACATATTATGATGATGTTTATGATGATGTTTATGATGAATATGTTTATGATGATGTTTATGATGATGTTTACGATGATGATAGTTATGATGATATGTATGATGATGTTACGATGATGATGTTTGTGATGATGTTTATGATGACGTTAGGATGAAGATGTTTATGATGATGGTTACGATGATGATGTTTATGATGATGTTATGATGATGATGTTTACGATGATGAAGTTTATGATAAGGTCATACGACGTGTATGATTGGGTAAGACGCCCGCGTGGTAAGATGCCACCCAAAGTATGTGAGTGGGTAAGATGCCCCCATGGTAAGATGCCACGCAATGTTTATGATATGGTAAGACGCCATATGATTGGGTAAGATGCCCATGTGGTAAGATGCCACACGATGATTATGATATGGCAAGAAGTCATACAATGGGGTAAGATGCCCTAATATATTAATAAGAGTCAGGGATAACAAAGGAAGTCGAAGGACGACCAATAACCTTTACTTAACTAGGATGTTACTGTATGCTTTTGATATAATGTTAAGTAAATATGTATATGCTCACGATGTGTTATCCCTGTAGGTACACTTTTGGACCGAGGGCCTAGGGTCGGGTTGAGGAGGTGAGCTAAAGGAAGCAAGATGAATGTAGGATGCAGGATTTTGATAGTCTCTACTCTAGGAGTAGTGTAAACCTATAGCTTTAACATTCATTAATGGGAATGTAATTAAATAGCTTTTGGAAATTTTATTTTGGCCTGTAATCTCCTTAGCTCAAGCTACAACCGGAACCCTTAAGAGGTTATAAATGCATGTTCTGTCCAATTTATGTGTACTAAATGATATTAAGGTAGGAAGACCCTACATTAGTGGTATCAGAGCAGTGGTTAGATAACCCGGGAATGAGTGAAGGGTAGCCTTAGCAATAAGTTAGCTAGGTGCTTGCTTTCGAACATGTTTTGTGCATAAGTTGCATATGAAGTATATGATGTTATGCTAACATGTTTTGTTTATCTAACGAAGTATTATACGAACTGCTTTTGGATCTTGTTGTTAACCCTTGTGTTGCACTATGGCAGCAAACGTGGAGGTAGGTGACGCAGTGAGCGTCAATGCAAGTGCGGGGCGTACGAATCCCCTACCCCCGCCAGCTTTTGATGATGAACCGGCCGAACAACAGTTGTTGCCAGGGGAGCTAAGCTTAACTCAGTTTCTTGCATACCGACCCCCAACCTTTGAAGGAACTGAAACAGGGGAACGAGCTGAGGAATGGTTGGAAAGAATAGAGCAAATCTTTGTGGCAGCCCCATGTGCGAAGACAGCATGGATACGGTTAGCAGAGTTCCAATTGGCCAAGAAGGCGCTAATGTGGTGGAAGACCACCGTGGTAGAGCAAGAGGCTCAAGGTCATGAAGTTAATTGGAAAATGTTTCGAACTCGCTTTCTGAATCGTTATTTCTCGGCTGCTGCACGACAGGCTAAGGAAGATGAATTCACTCACCTCAAACAAGGTAATATGTCAGTGTCAGATTATGCTCTTCAGTTTTGCTCCTTGCTCAGATATGTGCCTCACATGGCCACGAGCACTCAAGCAAAGATGAGGAACTTTATGAAGGGCTTGAGGCCGGAGCTGTACGATAGGGTGATTACTTATGGCCCTACTTGCTTTGACGATGCACTCTCACGGGCTGAGCTAGCCGAACTGGGAGTGGGTGCATACCCTGATGTTGTACCACCACCAGCACCCCCTCAGAAATCCACTCATGATAATTTGAAGCCAAGGGGTGAGCAGTTCAAATCAAGAGGAAACACATCGGCGTCAAGGTTCAGTGGTAAGAGGTCTGACAATAGATGGAAGGGAACCGAAGGAGTGATGCCCCATCTGGAAGGGGGCAGTCTCAGGGAGACAGATCCGGGAAGATCCAATGCACTCTTTGTGGGCAACCACATCTGACGAAAGAATGTGTAGGGTGCTATGTTTGTGGCGACAAGGGCCACTTTGCTAGACAGTGTCCCAACAGGGGAAGTCAACAGGCTCCTGCGGGGAGGCCTGCGGATAGGACAGCACAACACATACCCCCATTTGTGCCGCGTCAGCTGGAGGTCAGCCCATGGGACCACCTCAAGGACAAGTCTATGCATTGACAAGGGAGCAGGCTTCAGCGGCTCCGGAGGAGGTTATAGCCGGTACGTGTCTTTTATTTACGCACCCTGCTTTTATATTGATCGACACAGGTGCGTCACACTCTTTTGTGTCAACAAGTTTTGTGGAAAGACACCACATATGCACTTCTCCGTCGCCCACGCCTCTTATAGTCTCGACCCCCGCTGGAAGAAGTATGATTACTGATCGGATCGTCTACAATGGCCTCATTTATTTTGAGGATAAAGAACTAAGGTCAGATTTGATTGTTCTGGGAATGTCAGATTTTGACTGCATTCTGGGCATCGACGTTCTGAACAGGTATCAGGCAGTTGTGAACTGCAGGCAGAGGACAATACGGTTCAAATCTGATATGGGAATTCCATGGACGTTCTATGGGGATGGTTCTCGCTCAAAGATTCCATTGATATCTGTTGTCAAGATGGCACAGTTATTGGAACGAGGCCATACAGGATATCTCATATATGCCGTTGATGTTACGGGAAAGAAAGAAGAAGTAAAAGTTGAGGATGTGCCCGTAGTGGCGGAGTTTCCTGATGTCTTTCCGGAGGAGATTCCCGGATTCCCACCGACGAGAGAGGTCGAGTTTGGGATTGAGTTATTACTGGGGACGTCGGCCATTTCTCGTGCCCCTTGATCGCTTTTATCTTAAACAGTTATTTCTCAGTGTAGCGATTCTACCGCAAGTGCACGGTGTCAAGTTTTAGTATAGTGAAAATTAAGTAAAGGTTGTCGAATCCACAGGGACTAACGTATAAGTACCAAATAAGATCAATCAAATTATATTTAGCCTACGATTAAAGGAGTTTGATAAACTAACACTAAATTAAACTAAAGAACAAAATTAAACGAGAAATAATGACTAGAATGGTTCCGGAAATGCAAAGGTAAGTGACTCGAGAAAATTACCAAGTTCGTCGTTCAATTATGTTATCTCTAATGATTCAATGGAATTCTCACCTTATTAACCAATTGATTTTAAAGGTGAAAGGTTTTCATGATTATTCGATACACTCTCTCGAGCTGTAACGAAACTAACAATAAATTAGAACAAGTCACTCTCGTGCACCTATTTACTAATTCAAAGTTGCTTAAATTATCAAAACCTATTAACTCTAAATCTTTCGATTTCAAGTTCTCACGTATGCGATATCATCTCTCGATCTCAATCGTAACATACATCATAAATTAATGGAGCGTGTTACAGCGTTATCTCTCGATCTCGGCTGTAACCCTCAAATTCAATCAAAGCTAGCTAGACTCTGATCTACACATGCAATTAATTTAGGAACAATAAATATCAATGCGCGCAAATATCAATGAATCAATAATATCAAACACAACGAACTAAAACTTCAATAATATAAACCAATTTTAATTCAAATCAATAACAGATGAGTTTTCTTGTCTCTCGACCTTAAAAACAACAAATGAAAATTGAAAATCAAATAAATTAAGTTCAGAAATACGATAAACGATGGATGAATCCGTGCGTTGCACCGTGATTTCTTCTCTTGTTCCTTCCTTGCACTCCGGAACGGATAGGCTCGACTTTGGACGAAGAACGGAGATTGGATCTCCTTCTTCCGGCGTTGGGCGGCGGCTAGGGCGGCTGCTCTTGACCTAAAAGTCTGATATTTTCTCTCAAAGTTCGTCCTTAATTCTGTGGAAGAGAGTCTTCTTAAAAAGCCCTCAAAAAATCTCGATAAATTAGGAAAATAAAATCTTCAGATCTCGCGTCTCGATCGATCGAGAATTTCACCGATCGATCGGTGCACTGTTCACGCCAGCTTTTGGAACTTACTGCCTCGCTCGATCGATCGGGAATTTCCACCGATCGATCGAGATTTCTCAAAAATTGTTGCTGAAGCTACTGCCTCGCTCGATCGATCGGGAATTTCCACCGATCGATCGGGCCTTCGAAAATTCTGAGTCTTGCTACTGGCTGGCTCGATCGATCGAGAATAAATCTCGATCGATCGAGATCTGAAAAATCCACCTTCTTAATTTTCTTGTCTTTTACGCCTCGATTTCGCCCGTTATCTTCTCATTAGCTCATTTCTTCCACTTCTGATCAAATTTCCTGAAACACATGAATAAACACCAAAAAGCATAATATCATCCAGGAAAAAGTACAGAAAATGGGAAGAAATCACAGTTAAAATCACTCAAAATCTACGCCTATCAACTCCCCCAAACTTAGACTTGATCGTCCTCGAGCAAGCAATAAACTCAAAAAGAAAAGTTAAACTCGATACTAAGCATGAATTATCTTTGCAACATATGTAACAGCTCAGAAATCCTACTTACACAGTAATAGAAGTCAATCAACATTTAACACGAAGCATTTTCTCCTAAGCTAAACAATACATCGCAACATCGGAACGTGCGTGTGTGCTATTGTCAAACATGAGTTACATATATATCTTTAAAATCAACATGTGCCATATTAACTCCTAGTCAAGATTACTTTGAAATACTCTACAAGTTTACTATCCAGCACTTCTCCACTAATGTAATTGTTCCCTAGACTTGGATCAAAAGGTCTTAAAAGCTTATAACGTTAGGCCTTTTGGTGTCGGCTTCAAAGAAAAGGTAGGAGGGATTCAAAGAAGAGAGTATAATAAAATCAGTTCAACTCTTTCTTGAGCTTCTCTTCAACTTTTTTTCTAGCCTTGGCCACTTTGGGTCTTATTTTGAATTTTTCTTTTCAAGGCTTTTCTCTACATCTTTTCTTTTTCTTTGCTCATTCTTTTGTTCCTTTTGAACTCATTTGCATATAACAATTCTTTGCAATGAATGAGATTCATTATACTCTCCTAGGGGTAGGTAAAAATTTTCTTTTTAGGCTCAAACCAAGGTGGGTATAGTGAGTTGCCAAGAATGTCGAATGGGGGTCTAATCATATGCAATGCATATACCATTCTTTTTCAATAAGGCTCAAAAGGGGACACTAATGAATAATATATAACAGGTAGGCTTGAAAGGCTCAAACGGTCCAAAAATCGCCTAAATCATCTCCAAGTCTAGTTCCTAATTATAAATTTCGCCTCAAAGTGCTTTCAACTAAACTGTAGAGTTATCTAAGATACTCAAGACTCATCATAGTTAACACAAATTTTCAATTAAAACAATACATACTTCACTCAATCATGACTCAATAAGTGCTCAAATAGTTCCTCAATTTTGACATATAGTTAACAAAGGATATATGCAAACAAGTTAAACGTTTTCATGGCTCCTATCTAGATGAGGATTAATTTCATCATGTATTACTATTGCAAGTCCAATTCATCAATTCTCAAGAATAACTCAATCCATAAAAAAAATTTTGTTGGTAATGCTCAAGGACGAATTAGTCTCAACATCATGCAGTCATGCAAGGTATGGGAATAAAACAAGTAGCAGTACGTGCAAAAACAAGATTATATACAAATACTCAAAAACCCCCCCCAAACTTAGCATGTGAATTGCCCTCAATGAACAAGAAAAATAAATGCCAAGGCAAAGACACATACCATGATGACGATCGTCACTGATCGTCATCCTCATCATGCTCCGGAGGGGGGACTGGGTAGTGGTGCTCCTCGCCCTGATATGGCGGAAATGGTGGGTACTCCGAGGGTGGGGGTGCATGCGGATGAAAGGGTGCGAAGTGCGGCTCCGGCGGGAACTGGAAACCTGGAAAGCCCTGGGCCATGGCAGTGTTCCATGCACTCTGATAGTGCATGAACTCCATCTGTCGCTGAGCTACCTGCTCATGGTCCATCTGCAATGCTCTCTGCATGCTATGAATGTCCCGCTGCATGCTGTGAATGCTCTGCTGCTCCAGGCGAATATCTTGGAGATCCCTATGTAGAGAATCCAAAGTAACTCGTGTATGCTCTGCAGCAGAGGATGATGCTCCAGCTTGTGTAGTGTCCGAGGGTCGTCTTCGGCTCGTAGGCTCGGCCACAATGATTGGTGTCTTCGGTGGAAGTAGCTCCTCGTCTTCCCCCCATGTCACTCCGTATCGCTGACATAAGGCAGTGATCGTGGATGGAAACGGTAGTGCGGAGGTCGGAGGGCTGCTTCCCATCTCTTCAATATGATCACTGATGATCTCCCCGAAGTCCACATCCTTCCCTGAGAGGATGGCATAAACCAGGACCGCTCTATCTTTTGTCACCTCAGAAGTGTGGGTTGATGGCATGACCCGTGAGGCGACAAATGAAAACCATGCTTGGGCCTCTGGCTTCAAATTCTTCTTTAGAACCAACTGTGGCTCTGCTTTGTCATTCCTCTGCCAATCCACTCCCGGCTTGCCAATGACTGTCAATACCTCATCGTAGTCGATCTTGCTGTTCTTGAAAGATTGGTATTCACAGTTGTGAATGAATGGCATCCGGAGGATATTATTGATTGTGGCTCGATCCGCCAAGACATCTTTCCCTCGAACATAAACACGTACTTGGTGCCCTGGTTGAACTGCTCGAAGATTTGTATAGAACTCCCTCACCAGTGGCACCACAGCATCAATCGGTGTTTGAATGAATTGGAACCACCCTTTTCGGCGTGCTGTCCTAATGACAGGACACTCCAATTTATCTAAGCTCATTCCCCTTTCACGGCTCAGGGGTTTCTTATGGTAGGTGGGGTATAAATCAGCAATCTTGGCATTGAGAAACTTTTGCTCATCAAAAACTGATTCAGAACCAGTAGCCTCTGCCTGCTTTTGCTTCTGGGAAGCTTCCGCCTGCTTTGACCTCTTTCTGGAAGACATACTCTTGCCAAATGATTCCCAACGAATTCAATTCAATTCACTAACACCCCCACAACACTATAAATCCGGCACCCTTCAATACCACAAAACTTCCTCCTAATTGGAATTCTTTTCCAACCCACTTCTAAAATTTCACGAAATCGCACCAAAAGCTAAAATCTTGGATGATTGGAAACCAATTACCTCTTAAAAATTTGATCTTGGAGAATTGTGGCACTCGGCTTGGAATTCCCTTCTTTATGCGCTTCTACCCAATTTTCCTTTCAAATCTTCAAATCTGCAATGTAAATCTCATTAGAATGAATGTTACTTCTTGGAATTGAAGTAAATCGAAATTTGATGAACAAAATTTGAGATTTGATGAAAGGATTTTAAAAAAAATTGGCTAGGGTTTTGTTTTGGAGAGGAGAAGAATGAATTATGGCTGCTGCGTCTGCCTCTTTTTTTTCAAAAAATCCGCTCGCTCGATCGATCGGAAAAATTCTCGATCGATCGAGCGAGGCAGTACTTCACAATGCATTTTAAAAAAAATGGGCGATCGATCGAGATTTTGTCTCGATCGATCGCCAACTCCAGAACTTAGGATTTTCATTTCTCTCTCAACACTTTCTATCGGGTTGCCTCGCCTAGCTCGTTGTTGCTCTTACTTTCACACCTGCATTAAAAACACACGAATTCAATCCCAGATAAACTCAAAACAAACACACTAACAAAAACACACCAAAACAAGAAATCAAAAACAAGACTCAAGGAAAGAAAAAAAATGGAAGTTCTTAATTTATAGTCCCAAGCTGGACTGTCACCTCCTCGCCTTCTCAATTTGATGGCTCCTTCGGATTCTTTACAGAATCACTCGGGAGCGTACCTTGCGTCCTCCCAGATATCAACGTGGCCAATTGCCCTATCTGCACCTCCAAATTTTTGATTGATGCATCTTGATTCTGCATCCTCACCTCTGTTGATGAAATCAGCTTCGCCATCAATTCCTCTATACTCGGCTTTTGTGTGAACTCGGCCTGCGGTTGAGGGTTCAACACATTTTCTTGATTCGACCACCTCAAATTCGGGTGGTTCCTCCATGGTTGGTTGTAATTCGAGTAGGAATTATTGTGTGGCCTGTTACCTACAAAATTAACAGCTTCAACGGATTGGTTAAATTGATTACCTGCCTGGCACTCTATGCTAGGATGACCGCCTCCACACCGCTCACAGAAAATAGTTTGGGCCTGCATTGCTGCTGCTCCCATGCTGTCTATCTTCCGGTTCATGGCTTCTAATTGAGCCGAAAGAGCAGTGATTTCGTCCACTTGATGGACTCCCATTGGTTTCTGTGGTGTGCTCCTCTCAGATTGCCACTGGTAGCTGTTGCACGCCATTTCCTCCAACAAGCTATATGCTTCTTCCGGCGTCTTTCTCATTATGGATCCCCCAGATGCTGCATCAATCATTGAACGGTTAGCAGAAAATAAACCGTTATAGAACGTTTGTACCTGTAGCCATATGGGTAGACCATGGTGTGGGCATCTCCTCAACAACTCCTTAAACCGATCCCACGCTTCGTATAAAGTTTCGGGGTCAAACTGACCAAAAGTCGTGATATCGTTCCGCATCTTCGCCGTCTTGGAAGGGGGAAAGTACTTTGACAAAAACGCCTTTGTCATCCCCTCCCATGTTGTTATTGAACCTGCAGGAAGTGAATTTAACCATGCTTTAGCCTTATCTCGTAATGAAAAAGGAAAGAGCCTTAACCTGATGGCATCGTCAGAGACGCCATTGTGTTTGAATGTATCACAAATCTCCAAAAAGTTGGAGATGTGATTGTTCGGATCATCTGTAGCTGCTCCCCCGAACATCACCGAGTGCTGAATCATTTGTATGATTGCCGGCTTGATCTCAAAATTGTTTGCTTGGATCGTCGGCCTTGTGATACTCGACAACGATCCATGAAATGCAGGTTGTGCAAAGTCCATCATTGATCTAGGGTGCTGTGCTTCGTTATTGTCAGCCATTTCTCGAGCTTCTCGTAATCTTCTTAGTAACGTTCTCTCTATCTCTGGATCAAACGGCTCGAGAAAGGATTCCTCTCTTCTATGCATGCACTAAAGAACCGATTCCTGTTCAAAATAGACAAAAGGAGACAACAAAAATACACAAAGAAAAATATTAACAAAGATCAACAAAAGAAAACAAAGAAAACAAAAACAAAAATGCAATAATAAAAGAATTGGCTAAATTACAATTAACTAATCTCGTATGATATTATACAGATTAGTCCCCGGCAACGGCGCCAAAAACTTGATCGCTTTTATCTTAAACAGTTATTTCTCAGTGTAGCGATTCTACCGCAAGTGCACGGTGTCAAGTTTTAGTATAGTGAAAATTAAGTAAAGGTTGTCGAATCCACAGGGACTAACGTATAAGTACCAAATAAGATCAATCAAATTATATTTAGCCTACGATTAAAGGAGTTTGATAAACTAACACTAAATTAAACTAAAGAACAAAATTAAACGAGAAATAATGACTAGAATGGTTCCGGAAATGCAAAGGTAAGTGACTCGAGAAAATTACCAAGTTCGTCGTTCAATTATGTTATCTCTAATGATTCAATGGAATTCTCACCTTATTAACCAATTGATTTTAAAGGTGAAAGGTTTTCATGATTATTCGATACACTCTCTCGAGCTGTAACGAAACTAACAATAAATTAGAACAAGTCACTCTCGTGCACCTATTTACTAATTCAAAGTTGCTTAAATTATCAAAACCTATTAACTCTAAATCTTTCGATTTCAAGTTCTCACGTATGCGATATCATCTCTCGATCTCAATCGTAACATACATCATAAATTAATGGAGCGTGTTACAGCGTTATCTCTCGATCTCGGCTGTAACCCTCAAATTCAATCAAAGCTAGCTAGACTCTGATCTACACATGCAATTAATTTAGGAACAATAAATATCAATGCGCGCAAATATCAATGAATCAATAATATCAAACACAACGAACTAAAACTTCAATAATATAAACCAATTTTAATTCAAATCAATAACAGATGAGTTTTCTTGTCTCTCGACCTTAAAAACAACAAATGAAAATTGAAAATCAAATAAATTAAGTTCAGAAATACGATAAACGATGGATGAATCCGTGCGTTGCACCGTGATTTCTTCTCTTGTTCCTTCCTTGCACTCCGGAACGGATAGGCTCGACTTTGGATGAAGAACGGAGATTGGATCTCCTTCTTCCGGCGTTGGGCGGCGGCTAGGGCGGCTGCTCTTGACCTAAAAAGTCTGATATTTTCTCTCAAAGTTCGTCCTTAATTCTGTGGAAGAGAGTCTTCTTAAAAAGCCCTCAAAAAATCTCGATAAATTAGGAAAATAAAATCTTCAGATCTCGCGTCTCGATCGATTGAGAATTTCACCGATCGATCGGTGCACTGTTCACGCCAGCTTTTGGAACTTACTGCCTCGCTCGATCGATCGGGAATTTCCACCGATCGATCGAGATTTCTCAAAAATTGTTGCTGAAGCTACTGCCTCGCTCGATCGATCGGGAATTTCCACCGATCGATCGGGCCTTCGAAAATTCTGAGTCTTGCTACTGGCTGGCTCGATCGATCGAGAATAAATCTCGATCGATCGAGATCTGAAAAATCCACCTTCTTAATTTTCTTGTCTTTTACGCCTCGATTTCGCCCGTTATCTTCTCATTAGCTCATTTCTTCCACTTCTGATCAAATTTCCTGAAACACATGAATAAACACCAAAAAGCATAATATCATCCAGGAAAAAGTACAGAAAATGGGAAGAAATCACAGTTAAAATCACTCAAAATCTACGCCTATCACCCCTTATAGGATGGCACCAGCGGAGCTAATGGAATTAAAGATTCAGTTGCAAGAGCTCCTTGATAAAGGCTATACACGCCCTAGCGTATCGCCCTGAGAGCACCAGTTTTATTTGTGAAGAAGAAAGATGGTGCGATGCGTTTGTGCATCGATTACAGACAACTGAACAAAGCTACAGTGAAGAATAAGTACCCACTTCCGAGGATCGATGATTTGTTTGATCAGTTGCAGGGTACGAGGCTCTACAGTAAGATCGATCTGAGGTCGGGGTACCATCAGATTCGAGTAAGAGAAGAGGATGTTCAGAAGACAGCCTTCAGGACTAGGTATGGGCACTATGAATTCCTAGTCATGCCTTTTGGGGTGACAAATGCCCCGGCTGTTTTCATGAGTTTGATGAACAAGGTGTTCCAGCCATTTTTGGACCAATTCGTCATAGTTTTCATTGACGATATACTCATCTACTCTCGGACCGAAGAAGATCATGTACGGCACTTGAGGACAGTACTTCAGATCCTCAGGGATCATCAGTTGTATGCAAAGCTTAGCAAGTGCGAGTTCTGGTTGGACAGCGTGGTATTCCTAGGCCATGTCATATCTAGCCAAGGGATATCTGTGGATCCCAGGAAGATTGAAGCTGTGATGGAGTGGGCAGCACCCACTTCTGTACCCGAGATACGGAGTTTTCTTGGCTTAGCAGGTTATTACCGACGTTTTGTCGAGGGATTTTCTAAGATCGCTAAACCATTGACACAGCTGACCCAGAAAGGAGTCCCATTCTTTTGGTCCGAAGCTTGTGAGGAAAGCTTCCAAGAATTGAAGCGTCGTTTGATGACAGCGCCAGTGTTGGTGATTCCGTCTGAGGATAAGAGGTTTGCCTTGTACACGGATGCATCATTGCAGGGTTTGGGCTGTGTATTGATGCAAGACAGACAAGTGGTAGCCTATGCTTCGAGACAGCTGAAGCCACACGAGACCAGATACCCAGTCCATGACCTGGAGCTGGCAGCTATCATTTTCGCCTTAAAGATTTGGCGTCATTATCTTTATGGTACTACGTTTACCATCTTTACGGACCATAAGAGCCTAAAGTTTCTATTCACTCAGGCTGAACTGAATATGCGTCAAAGAAGATGGATGGATTTGCTCAAGGATTATGACTGTGAAATTGAGTACCATCCTGGTAAAGCAAATTTGATAGCAGACGCCTTAAGTCGGAAGGTGAAGAGTATTGCTGAGGATGTTATGTGTTTATCAGCTTTGATGACTTACTATTGTCATCTGGGCTATGACTTCGATGTGGACACGTCGCCGGTGCGAGTATCGACCTTATTGGCCGAGCCAGACGTATTTGAGGCTATCAGGAAAGCCCAGAGGCCGGATGATGAAGTGCAGAGATGGTCATCGATAGCACTTCGAGGTCAGCCAACAAAGTTTAGAGTGGCTGAAGATGATTCATTAAGACTGGGCAACCGATGGGTAGTCCCAGATACCCCAGAGTTACGTAAAGGAATTTTAGAACGGGCTCATAGTAGCCGATTCAGTATCCACCCCGGAGGAAGAAAGATGTATAAGGACCTGAGTGGTCAATTCTGGTGGAGACGCATGAAACATGATGTGATCAGTTATGTTAAGAGATGTTTAATCTGCCAACAAGTAAAGGCGGAAAGGCAAAGGCCTGGTGGCGAGCTGAAGAGCTTGGAGATACCTAAGTGGAAGTGGGAGCATATATCTATGGACTTCGTGACCCACTTGCCAAGGTCGGCCTCTGGATTTGATGCGATCTGGGTGATCGTGGATAGGCTGACGAATGTGGCTCATTTCATCCCTTACAGTATGACTTTCACGTATCTAAAAATGGCCCAAGTATATGTACGGGATGTAGTGAGGTTGCATGGGATCCCAGTCTCGATCGTGTCTGACAGAGACCCAAGGTTTACTTCTCATTTCTGGGAGGGTCTCCAGACAGCTTTGGGCACCGAGGTGAGACTGAGTACAGCTTATCACCCTCAGACTGATGGCCAAACGGAGCATACTATACAGACGCTCGAAGATATGCTGAGGGCATGTGTTTTGGAGTTTGATACTCCGTGGCAAGAATCTATACCACTGGTAGAGTTCTCATACAATAACAGCTATCAGGCGAGCATTCAAATGGCCCCTTTTGAAGCTCTTTACGGACGACGATGTAGGTCACCGCTGTATTGGGAGGACTTGACGAGTAAAGCGGTCGGAGGACCGGATATGATTAAGGACATGGAGGAAAAGATTAAGATGATACGCTTAAAGATGAAAGCGGCCCAAGATAGGCAGGCAGCCTACGCCAATAGGCGGCGACGGCCGCTAGAATTCCAAGTAGGAGACAAGGTTTTCTTGAAAATCTCACCCTTCAGGGGCGTGGTCCGTTTTGGTATGCAGGGAAAGTTATCTCCGAGATATGTCGGACCGTATGAGGTATTGCAGCGTATTGGTACATTGGCTTACCGTCTGGCTCTACCACCGTCCTTATCTGGAATTCATGATGTCTTCCATGTTTCTATGTTGAGAAAGTATGAGCCAGACCCGTCTCATGTTTTACAGCCTACTGAAGTGCAGTTGGATTCAGATGTATCCTACGTTGAACGACCGGTCAGAATTCTGGATCGTGAGGATCGCAGACTACGAAGTAAAGTTATACCGATGGTCAAAGTTCAGTGGGATCGTCGGGGTGTCGAGGAGGCTACGTGGGAGACGGAGCGACATATGATGCAGCATTACCCGGAACTATTTTCTGGTATGATTTATGTTTAGTTTCTTTTGGGTAAGTGCATGCGATTTCGAGGACGAAATTTTGTAAGTAGGGGAGTAATGTGATGCCCCAAAATTAATTAATTGCAAGTAAGGCATTAATTATGTTTATATGATGAATCATGTGTTAATGAATTTATATGTTGGGTATTAAGATATTAACATGATTTAATTGTGTTAATTATTAAATATGAGGAAGATGTGATTTTAGAGGAAGTTTAGAGCATTGTTGTAAAATGCTTTTAAAACACCAAGTAGAGTATTTTATACATCATGTTAAGTTTGGGGTACATTTTTTAAAATTAAGTTAAGACAACCCCTTTTAATCTTTTACCCACCACTTTAACCCCTCTACACCTTTCACTTTATTAAAAATCCCCAAAATCACTTCCCAACCCAAACCCTCCCATTTTCGAGTTCCACCAAAAGAGGAGAAGAAAAGTTCCACAAAAACTTTGTTTGTGTGATCTTTGTTAGGATTTGGAGCCTACAAGAGGTATGGAACCATTCCTATAAGTTTTATGATGTTTGGTGTTGAAATGGGTTAAGTTTTTGATGTTTTATGTGGGTTTGTTTGGGTATGTGTTGTTTATGGTTGGGGTATGATTTTTGAAGTGTTTTAAGTGGGTTTTAGTGGGTTATGATGTTATTGTTATTGTTGGGAAGTTTGGTGTTAAAAGGTATGAAGATGAGCTTGCAAAATGCACATGAAAATGGTGAAACCGCGGCCACTGTAAGTGGCGATCGATCGCTACAAAAGCAGCGATCGATCGCCGAGGGACAGTGCGCGAAAATGAGGATAGGCGATCGATCGCCTCAAATGGCGCGATCGATCGCCAACGTCCAGTAGCCAAATGAGCATCAGGCGATCGATCGCCTCATTTTAAGCGATCGATCGCCGCTAAGTGAAAATCAGACTGTTCAAAAGATGAAAAATGTTGATTTTTGTTGTATTTTGGTATTGGGCTATTGTTTAGCTTCTAATATCAATTTGTATGGTTATGTAGAACCGTCCCAGGTACCCAAGACTTCAAGGAGATAAAGTTCTACGACTTCTCCTTCTTTTGGGATTAAGGTACGTAAGAGACGTACGAGCATCGGACGGTAAACCATACCCTACATATTATGATGATGTTTATGATGAAGATGTTTATGATGATGTTTATGATGATGTTTACGATGATGATAGTTATGATGATATGTATGATGATGTTACGATGATGATGTTTGTGATGATGTTTATGATGACGTTAGGATGAAGATGTTTATGATGATGGTTACGATGATGATGTTTATGATGATGTTATGATGATGATGTTTATGATGACTTTTATGATGATGAAGTTTATGATAAGGTCATACGACGTGTATGATTGGGTAAGACGCCCGCGTGGTAAGATGCCACCCAAAGTATGTGAGTGGGTAAGATGCCCCCGTGGTAAGATGCCACGCAATGTTTATGATATGGTAAGACGCCATATGATTGGGTAAGATGCCCATGTGGTAAGATGCCACACGATGATTATGATATGGTAAGAAGCCATACAATGGGGTAAGATGCCCTAATATATGAATAAGAGTCAGGGATAACAAAGGAAGTCGAAGGACGACCAATAACCTTTACTTAACTAGGATGTTATGCATTACTGTATGCTTTTGATATAATGTTAAGTAAATATGTATATGCTCATGATGTATTATCCCTGTAGGTACACTTTTGGACCGAGGGCCTAGGGTGGGTTGAGGAGGTGAGCTAAAGGAAGCAAGATGAATGTAGGATGCAGGATTTTGATAGTCTCTACTCTAGGAGTAGTGTAAACCTATAGCTTTAACATTCATTAATGGGAATGTAATTAAATAGCTTTTGGAAATTTTATTTTGGCCTGTAATCTCCTTAGCTCAAGCTACAACCGGAACCCTTAAGAGGTTATAAATGCATGTTCTGTCCAATTTATGTGTACTAAATGATATTAAGGTAGGAAGACCCTACATACTTCCTCAACATAG
Organism: Haberlea rhodopensis; assembly: GCA_907163345.1. NCBI lineage: Eukaryota > Viridiplantae > Streptophyta > Magnoliopsida > Lamiales > Gesneriaceae > Haberlea > Haberlea rhodopensis. The sequence continues at coordinate 429,394 of CAJQUN010000281.1, forward strand.
AAACATGGAAGACATCATGTATATCAGATAATGACGGCGGTAGGGCTAGACGGTAAGCCAAAGTGCCTATGCGCTGCAATATCTCGTATGGCCCAACATACCTCGGAGACAACTTCCCCCGCATACCGAAACGAACTACACCTCTGAAAGGTGAGATTTTCAGAAAGACCTTGTCTCCTACTTGAAATTCCAATGGTCGCCGTCGTTTATTAGCATAGGCCGCTTGCCTATCTTGAGCCGCTTTCATTTTCTGACGGATCACTTTGATTTTCTCTTCCATTTCACGAATCAATTCCGGTCCTCCGACCGTCTTACTAGTCAAATCTTCTCAGTATAACGGTGACCTACAACGTCGACCGTAAAGGGCCTCAAATGGAGCCATCTGAATGCTCGTCTGATAACTGTTGTTGTAAGAGAACTCTACAAGTGGCACTGAATCTTGCCACGAAGCATCGAACTCCAACACACATGCCCTCAATATGTCCTCAAGAGTCTGTATGGTACGCTCTGTCTGACCATCTGTCTGAGGGTGGTAAGCTGTACTCAGTCTCAACTCTGTACCCAAAGCTGATTGAAGACCCTCCCAAAAGTGCGATGTGAACCGCGGGTCTCTATCAGACACAATCGAGACTGGGATGCCATGCAATCTTACTACGTCCCGAACATACAACTGAGCCATTTTTAAGTATGTAAAAGTCATACTATATGGGATGAAGTGAGCCACCTTCGTCAGTCGATCCACAATCACCCAGATTGCATCGAATCCCGAGGCAGTCCTTGGCAAGTGGGTCACGAAATCCATAGAGATGTGCTCCCACTTCCACTCTGGTATATCTAAACTCTTCAACTCGCCTCCGGGCCTCTGCCTTTCCGCTTTCACTTGTTGGCAAATTAGGCACTTCTTAACGAATGACATAACGTCTCTCTTCATCCGTCTCCACCAAAATTGATTACACAAGTCCTTGTACATCTTTCTCCCACCTGGATGGATGCTAAATCTGCTACAATGAGCACGATGCAAGATTCCTTGACGCATCTCTGGTGCCCTCGGCACTACCCAACGGTTACCAAGTCTCAAGGAACCATCTTCTGCTACTCTGAACTTTGATGGCTGACCCAGACGTATACATGATAACCATCTCTGTACTTCAACGTCTGTCACCTGGGCTTTCCTGATAAGTTCAACGATGTCCGGTTCTGCCAATAGGGTCGATACAAACACCGGCGATACATCTAAATCAAAGTCATATCCTAGATGACAACAAGAGGTCATCAAGGCCGATAGCTGAATTACATCATCTGCTGTATACTTCACTTTCCTACTCAAGGCATCAGCAGTCAGGTTCGCCTTCCCTGGATGGTACTCTATCTCGCAATCATAGTCCTTGAGCAAGTCCATCCACCTCCTTTGCCTCATGTTCAGTTCCGCTTGAGTAAATAGGAATTTCAAGCTCTTATGATCCGTGTAAATGGTAAAGGAAGTACCATAGAGATAATGCCGCCAAATTTTCAAAGCGAAAATAATGGCCGCCAGTTCCAAATCATGGACCGGGTACCTAGTCTCATGAGGCTTCAACTGCCTCGATGCATAAGCCACCACATGCTTATCCTGCATCAGTACACAGCCCAATCCCTGCAGTGATGCATCCGTGTACAAAGCAAACCTTTCGTTCTCCGAAGGGATCACCAGAACAGGTGCTGTGGTCAACCGGTGCTTCAACTCTTGGAAGCTTTGCTCACATGCCTCAGACCAAGAAAACGGAACACCCTTCTGAGTCAACTGCGTCAATGGCTTAGCGATCTTAGAGAATCCCTCGACGAAACGTCGGTAGTAACCCGCTAAACCGAGGAAGCTACGGATCTCGGGCACAGATGTAGGCGCAGACCAATCCATCACTGCTTCCACTTTCCTGGGATCCACAGAAATCCCATCACTAGAGATCATATGCCCCAAAAATACCACGCTACTCAGCCAAAATTCGCACTTGCTCAGCTTAGCATACAACTGATTGTCCCTCAGAATCTGGAGCACTGTCCTCAAATGATTCCTGTGATCTTCCTCGCTCCGAGAATAGATAAGTATGTCGTCAATAAATACGATGACGAATTGATCCAAATAGGATTGGAACACTCGATTCATCAAGCTCATAAACACAGCCGGGGCGTTTGTCACTCCAAACGGCATAACAAAAAACTCATAGTGACCATAACGGGTTCGGAAGGCCGTCTTCTGCACATCATCCTCTCTAACTCGGATCTGGTGGTACCCCGACCTCAAATCAATCTTACTGTACAACCTCATGCCCTGCAACTGATCAAACAAGTCGTCGATCCGCGGAAGGGGGTATTTATTCTTCACTGTGGCCTTATTCAATTGTCTGTAGTCGATGCACAATCTCATCGACCCACCCTTCTTTTTCACAAATAACACAGGCGCACCCCAAGGTGATACGCTGGGGCGTATGTAACCCTTATCAAGTAGTTCTTGTAGCTGCTCTTTCAGCTTAACTCAGCTGGTGCCATCCGGTAAGGGGCACGAGAAATAGCGGATGCCCCCGGTAATAATTCGATCCCGAACTCGACTTCCCTAATCGGCGGAAATCCGGGAATCTCCTCCGGAAATACATCCACAAACTCGGCAACTACGGGGATATCTTTGACCCTTAACTCTTCTTTCTTGCCAGCAATGTCAGTGGCATAAATAAGATAACCCTCGTGCCCACGTTCCAATAACCGAGTCATCTTTAAAGCCGATATCAACGGAATTCTTGAGCGGGAACCATCCCCATAAAAAGTCCACCGATCCCCTAAATCAAATCTGAATCGTACTGTCCTCTGACTGCAGTCCACTACTGCCTGGTATCTGTTCAACACATCAATACCCACAATGCAGTCAAAGTCCGACATTCCCAGAACAATCAAATCTGACTTCAACTCGTTGCCCTCAAAATAAATGAGGCCGTCATCAACAAACTGATCTGCAATCACACTCTTTCCAGCGGGTGTCGAAACCACAAGAGGCGTGGGTGACGGAGTCGTGCATATACGGTGCCTCTCCACAAAACTCGTCGACAAAAAGGAGTGTGACGCACCTGTATCTATCAAAATATAAGCAGGGTGCGTAAATACATAACACGTACCCGCTATCACTTCCTCTGGAGCTGCTGTAGCCTGCTCCCTGGTAAGGGCATACACTTGTCCTTGAGGTGGCCCCAACGGCTGTCCTCCCAATGGTCTTGGTGCAAATGGTGGTCTCTGCTGTGCTGGCCTGTCTGAAGGTCTCCCCATAGTATTCTGTGGCCCTCCCCGGTTAGGACAATTTCGGGCCAAGTGCCCATGTTTCCCACACTCATAACAAGCAGAGCATACTTTCACTGAATGGGGTCCCCCGCATAGAAAACACTTAACCTTCTCAAAACTGCTAGCCTGAGACTGTCCCCGATGAGACGGAGCATTACTTCCACGACCACCCCTTCCACGAGCATCTTGCCATCTACCACTGAATCTGGAAGATGATGAGTTTCCCTTTGGCTTAAAATGGTCGCCCCTTGGTTTCAAATTTTCAGGGGTCGGTCTCTGAGATGGTGCTGGAGGCGGTGCCACATTCGGATATGCACCCACTCCCAACTCTGCCAGTTCAGCTCGTGCTAGGGCATCATCAAAACAAGTAGGGCCATAAGTGATCACCCTATCATACAACTCCGGCCTCAAGCCTTTCATGAAGTTCCTCATCTTTGCTTGGGTGCTAGAGGCGATATGAGGCACATATCTGAGTAAGGAACAGTACTGGAGGGCATAGTCGGATACCGGCATAGTACCTTGCCTCAAGCTAGTGAATTCATCCTCTTTAGCCTGCCGTGCCGCTGCTGAGAAGTACCGGGCCAGAAATCGAGTCCTAAACAGCTTCCAGTTTATTTCCTGACCCTGAGCTTCTTGTTCAATCACTGTGGTCTTCCACCACATCAACGCCTTTTTGGCCAATTGAAATTTTGCTAGCCGTATCCAAGCTGTCTTTGCGCACGGGGCAGCTACAAATATCTGCTCCAACCTCTCTAGCCATTCCTCGGCCTTCTCCCCTGTTTCAGTCCCTTCAAAATTCGGGGGTCGATATGCTAGAAATTGAGTCAAACTCAGTTCTCCCGGCAATAACAGTTGTTCCGACGGCTCTTCGCCCAAGGCTGGCGGCGGTAGGGGATTTGTGTGCCTAGCACTAGCATTTACACTTATTGCATCACCAACATCCACATTTGCTGCCATACTGCAACACAAGGATTAACAACAATATCCAAAAACAATTCACATAATACATCGTTAGAAAACCATAACATGTTAGCATAACAGTCACATACTTCATATGCGCACAACATGTTTAAATGAAATAGATGCCTAGCCAACTTATTGCTAAAACTACCCTTCACTCGTTCCCGGGTTCTCTAACCACTGCTCTGATACCACTAATGTAAGGACCCTAAACCTTAACAGTGAATTCAAGATATAAATAGGGCTAAATATGTATTAAAGACATCTTAGGGTTCTGGTTTGATGTGAGCTCAATTAGGTTACAGGCCAAAATAAAACTTCAACAATTATTCAGTTACATTCCCAATCATGAATGTTTAAGTGATAGCATTAATCTACTTCTAGAGTAGAGACTATCCAAAATTTCCTGTACTCTATCTTCCTTTTTGCTTTCAATAGCTCACAGTTTAACCGACCCTCAGCCCCCTTGGTTCAAAAGCGTACCTACAGGAACAACTCACCATGAGCATATATATATATTATCACTTAACACAATTAAACTTAATAAAGTAATTAAGCGTATGAAACGATTAATTGATATGCTCCTCGATTACCACATTAGCACATTTCATTGTCGTTCCTGTTTCACAAACTTATGCACAAAATCATTAGTTCACGATATAATGATCGATAACACGTTTCCAATTATGACCACAATATTTCACTTTAACCACTAGAATTGTGATTGTTCCGGTCCCAATACAACAGCGGAATTTTAGGACCCCTCGCTTCGACATATAGCGGCATCATATGATATCCCTAGCTTCGACAATGACAGCGGCATGTTACCTCGCTTAGACTTGACAGCGGCAAATATCATATTACCATCGCTTCATATGACAGCGGCAAGTACCTCCCTCGCTCGGAGATAAAGGCTACCGGAACATTCATCAATTCCATCACATTAATCAAACACAATAGTTGATTCCATTATCACAGTAAATCACAGTCATTTCACATATACCATCACGTATAAGGATTCACTATCCACAATATACATAATCAAAGGTATGGCACGTTTTACCGTCCGATGCTCGTACGTCTCACTACGTACCTTGGTTCCAAAAGTGGAGATATCGTGGACTTTATCTCCTAGGTTGTGTGGCTACCTGGGATGGTTCTACATAATCACATGAATCCATATTAGAAACCAATAAATGAACCATTATCAAAAACATCACCATATAGAACAAAATCCCAAAAATCCAAACTTTATGCCTTGCGATCGATCGTCCCTAAGCACCGATCGATCGCCAAGTCAAGAAAAATAAGCATCCAGGTACTGCCTCCACCGATCGATCGAGCCGTTTTACCGATCGATTGAGACATCACACCGATCGATCGGTAAAAATCGCCGATCGATCGGTAAGCTCATTTCATGCCTTGTTCAGGCTCTGCCTTGCTCGATCGATCGGACCCATTTCCCGATCGATCGAGAAGTCCTGTTTCTGCGAGAAACTTCTCTGAATGAGCTTCCCACAACACATACACTCATGAACAACCAAGAACAACTACCATGCTCAACATATAACCACAAAACAACATGGAAATGCATCCCCCAAGTATAAACAACATGATGGAACAAGATCCACCCTTATATCCCCAAAAACAAGCCACAAACCCAACCAAAACTCAACAAAACTCTACTAAGATGGAAGCTTACCACTAGAGCTCCAAGTTTCAAGTAAGAAAAGCACAAAAGACTCCTTTTTCCAAGTTTACTCTTCCACTCTAGTTTCAAAAACGAAAATGGCAGCTTCTGGATGAGTGGATGAGGTTTAGTATCAAAAAGTTGATGGAGAGGGGGTGATGTGATGTAAAGCATTGCAAGTGGCTCCTTATCAGCTTTGGAATAAATAAAATGTGTATCATAATATAAGCATGATATGTAGAATGCTCCAACATGATATTTTAAAGTATTTCACCACAATGCACCACAATTGCCATTAAAAAACATGCTTTACTAAAACTACAACCCAACACATTATCTAATTATCACCAATGTCACATAAACATAATTAACGCCCAAATTGCAATTAATTATCTCGGGGATATCACAGAAAATCCCTCGACGAAGCGTCGGTAATAGCCAGCCAAACCAAGAAACTCCGAATCTCGGGCACAGAAGTGGGTGCAGCCCACTCCATCACCGCCTCAATCTTCCTGGGGTCCACTGGAATCCCACTGCTAGATTTGACGTGCCCCAGAAATACTATACTGCTCAACCAAAAATCACACTTGCTGAGCTTGGCATATAATTGATGGTCTCTGAGGATCTGGAGCACTGTCCTCAAATGTCTCACGTGCTCTTCCTCGCTCCGGGAGTAGATGAGTATATCGTCAATAAACACAATGACGAACTGATCTAGATAGGGTTGAAATACCCGGTTCATCAAGCTCATAAAGACAGCCGGGGCATTTGTCACACCGAACGGCATCACCAAGAACTCGTAATGCCCATACCGAGTCCGAAATGCTGTCTTTTGTACATCCTCCTCCCTGACCCGTATCTGGTGGTACCCGGATCTCAAATCAATTTTACTATACAGCTTCGTGCCCTGCAACTGATCAAATAAATCATCAATCCTCGGGAGAGGATACTTGTTCTTTACCGTGGCCTTATTCAGTTGCCGGTAATCGATGCACAAACGCATCGAGCCATCTTTCTTCTTCACAAAAAGAACCGGTGCGCCCCAAGGCGATACGCTAGGGCATATATATCCTTTATCAAGGATCTCCTGCAATTGCTCCTTCAGCTCTCTTAGCTCTGCCGGTGCCATTTGATAAGGGGCACGAGAAATAGCGGACGTCCCCGGTAATAACTCAATCCCAAACTCGACTTTCCTAGTCCGTGGGAATCCTGGAATCTCCTCCGGAAAGACATCAGCAAATTCTGCTACCACTGGCACATCCTACCTTTAACTCCTTACCCTTTCCCGACGTGTCCACGGCATAGATGAGGTAGCCCGTGTGACCACGTTCCAACAACTGAGACATTTTGATTGCCGAAATCAACGGAATCTTCGCACGAGACCCTGTTGCCATAAAAAGTCCACTGAACTCCCAAACCAGATCTGAACCGAACTGTCCTCTGCCGACAATCTACCACTGCCTGATATCTGTTCAGAATGTCGATGCCCACAATGCAGTCAAAATATGACATACCCAAAACAATCAAATTTGCCTTTATCTCATTGCCCTCACAATAAATGAGGCAGTCCATCAGAAACTGGTCAGCAACAACTCTCTTCCCAGTGGGTGTCGAGACCAATAGAGACGTGGGTAACGGAGACGTGCACATATGATGTCTCGCCACAAAGTCCGCAGACACAAAGGAGTGCGAAGCACCTGTGTCTATCAAAATAAATGCGGAATATGTACATAGTAGGCACGTAGCAGCTATAACCTCCTCTGGAGCTGCATCGGCCTGCTCCCTGGTCAATGCATAGACCTGTCCCTGAGGTGGCCCCATCGCCTGTCCTCCCATCTGACGAGGCACCATCGGTGGCCTCTGCTGCACTGTACCACTAGAAAACCTCCATCGACCTTCCCTGAGATCCGTCTGTCCTTCCCGGTTGGGGCAACGCCGAGCAATGTGGCCCGACCTGCCACAAATGTAGCATGCAGAACAATCTCGCATCAAATGCGGCCCTCCACAAAAGTGGCACTTGACATCTCCAGCTCTACTAGCTTGAGTCGGTCCCCCATAAGTAGATGCACCACTCCTCCGATCCCCTTGCTTCCATCCCTCCGGCCGCCTTCCGCTAAACCGAGAAGAAGAAGAAGTCCCCCGCGACTTAAAAGATCCTCCTCGGGGCCTCAAATTTTCAGATGTTGATCTTTGTGATGGAGCTGGTGAGGGTATGGCCTCAGGATAAGCACTCACCCCTATCTCTACTAACTCCGCTCTAACCAGTGCATCATCAAAAGATGTCGGGTTGTTAGAAATGACCCGATCAAATAATTCCGGACGTAGCCCCTTCAGAAAGTGCCTCATCTTGGCATATCCATTTGTAGCAATATGTGGAACATACCTCAACAAGGATGAGTAGTGCATGGCGTAGTCCAAAACTGTCAGGTTCCCTTGCTTCAGATTCGTAAATTCATCCTCCTTAGATAGCCTAGCCGCAGCAGAGAAGTACCGGTTTAGAAACCGGGTTCTGAATAAGGTCCAGTCAATTATCATACCTTGGGCCCTCAATTCCATTACAGTCGTCTTCCACCACATAGAAGACTTCTTCGCCAGCTGGAATTCTGCCAGTCTTAACCAATCCGTCCTAGCACACGGCGCAGATACAAAAATCTGCTCTAGTCTCTTTAACCACTCTTCGGCCTCTTCTCCTGTCTCCTGTTCCTTCAAACATGGGTGGGTGGAAGGTCAGAAATTGAGTCAGGCTAAGCTCCCCTGGTAACAGTAACTGAGCAACCGGTTCCATGCCCACAGCAGGTGGGGGTAAAGGATTTGCCTAACCGATGCTAGCATTCACGCTCCCAATATCACCCACCTCTTCGTTGAGGTTCCCCGCATTCATAGCCGCCATGCTGTAACACAAAGGTTAACAACAATTCCAAACAATATATATGCTAAACCGTTAGACAATTTGAATGACAAGCATGTTAGTATAACAATTGTATACATAAATATGCACCACATGCATAAACATGCTCCAAATGTAAACACCTAGCCAACCATGCTGTGATATCCCCGAAATGATTATGTGATTTTAATCATTTAAATTAAATTATGATGATTTGGAAGTTAATTCATGGGATTGAATTAATATTATTTGGGAGATTCATTTCAGGGTGCATGTGATTTATGTTGGGATTTTGGGGTCGTGACATGTTTATTTGGGGTGTGTGTTGTTTGTTTTGGTAAAGCATGTTAATGTGAATTGAAGTATTTTATTGAGAAAATACTATAAATATCGTGTGAGGATATTCTAATACATCGTGCTAAATACCGGGACCAAAACATAACACATCAAACCACCCAACACCCAACCACCCCCCAACCCATGCCAATCAGCCTGTACACATGCTGACTTTACTCACCACTTGGCTCAATCATTTCACCACTCTCAGCCATTCCAATTCTCGAGCCTTCTCTCCCATTTCTTCACCAGCACCCGCTAAGCAAAATTCTGAGGAGCTTTCCATTTTTCATCGCCTGGAAGTCCTTCAAAAATCGGAGCAAAGTAGGGTGAGAAACCATGCTCTTTTTTTGCTTTAAACTTGTTTAAGTACATGTTTTTAGGTGGCGTGAAAACGGCATGTTAGATTAGATTTCTTAAAACCTTCGATTTAAATGCTTACATGGTGTTGTTATGAAGCTCTCAGTATTTTTCCTTATGTATATTACATGTTTTATGTAGAGGAATTAAGCGAGTAAAGTATGGTGTTCGAAAATCTGGGTAAGGTTGTGCCCTGTTTTCTGGAAAAATATGAGTTGGGAGTGTTTTTATGAAGGCGTTATCATGCACGTTAGCTTAGGTTTTGGTAAACCTTTGATGTGAAAATATGCATGGTAGTTTTGTGAAGCCCTTGGCATGTTTGTTCGAGCATGCTTTATGTTATATGTTGTAGTTTTAATAGCATGAAATGAGGTGCTCAAGAAATCTGGAAATGAATATGTTGCCCTGTTTCCAGAAAAGTTGATCGAGTACTTGTGTGAATGGTCGACGTTTATGCATGTGGGCTTATGTTTGGGGTGTAAATTTGATATGAATACACTCAGGGTAGTGTGTTATAACTGTTAGCATGTTGAGCTTGGCATGTTGTATGTCTTACATGTTAGATTTAAGGTTATGATTATCGGTGTTAGGGAATTTTGGAAAATCTGGGTTGAATATGATCGACCGATCGATCGGTGAAGAACACCGATCGATCGGCAAAAGCCGTAGCTTTTTTCCTTAATTCAAACAGTTCACCGATCGATCGGTGATGAGGGTCGATCGATCGGTAGTGCCTTTTTTTAAAAATGTAGAATTTGTTTTAAATTTGATATTGGATTGTAATGAGACATCTAATATTGTGTTGTACACTGGTGTAGAGCCTTCACAGACAGCTACACAGCGCATGGGATAGAGTCCCACAACACACTACATTTTGGAAAGGTACGTAAGCGACGTACGGGCATCCCAACGGTAACATGTACTTTATGTGTGATGTCCTGGGATTATTGGTATTAATCCCTGAGGGTTATTAATCTTTAATGTTTTTATTGTGGCAATTAGGAATTAATTGTGTTTATATGATTCTTGCGGTGATAATTAATATATGTGTTTGAATTAAGTATCTTGGTAAAAATGCTTAGTCACATGGTATGGGTGACCTGGGGTGCATTTCGGGGTGCATGTTATGCATGTTGGGAAATTAGGGGTGTTTATGGCTTGATGGTGAAATTGATAATTATTTCGGAAAAAAACATAGTTCTAATTGGGATTTTGATGCATTTTTGGTAAATGCTTTTAAAATATCATGTTGGGGTATTCTATATACCATGCTTGTGTTTTGGTTACACATTTAAATCTCATGTGAGTTGGCAAGGGAGCCACTTGCATCTTTACATCCCATCACACCCTCCCTATCAGCTTTTGTCCCCAAAACCTCATCCTTTCACCTAAGAACTCCCATTTTCGTTTCTGAAACAAGAGGAGAGGAGAAAACTTGGAAAAAGGAGTCTTTTTGTGTTTTCTTGCTTGAAACTTGGAGCTCAAGTGCACATCTTTCTCGAGGCATGGAACTAAAGCAAGGTTTGGCTCGGACTACAGAAACTCAAGGTACGTATGACGTACGAGCATAGCCTATTATAATGTTGCAACTGTAAAATGCATGGTATGTGGCAATTGGTTAAATGAATATGGAAATGCATGGCATGTGGTATTTGGTTAAATGGGTATGGAAATATGTGGCATGTGGTAATTGCATCGAATAGGTATTGAAATGCATGGTGCATGATACTTGCTATAAACGGATAATGATATGCATGGTAATTGGTATTTATGTCAAATGGTTTATACATTGGGAACCATATGCTGCCGCTATTGAGCGAGCAATGAATTGGGATGCTGTCGCCATTGAGCGACCATCAGTTATGACGCCGCTATTGTTGAGCGTGCGCGGGGTCTAGAATGCCGCTATTGTGGAGCGAGCAATGGAATAGGAACATGGAACCATTCATTTGATATATGTGACATCTACGGTCTTTTATATAATAATTGTACCATATTGGTTATGGAACTGTCATAATAAAACGGTATTAGTTAATCCATGCGCCGATTAACTGGCTTTGGGAATCTGATGAGTTTGGTTATTTTGAGAACAGGGACAATACAGGGGATCCCGGATGAGGGTGATACCATCCAGGGAGTATCATTTAAATTATGGCATTTACATTCTGTAAATTATGAATTGCAATGTTATGTTATTGGATTGGTGGTATTGGTATGCTCACCCCGTGTGGGGGCTGTCTCTGTTGGGGTAGGTGTTACAGGTGTAGCAGCAGCTTTGGAGTTGAGCTCGGGCTGTTGATTTGAGGTACTTCCAGGATCGAGGTACCGGAGCCGGTTGAATAAGTACATAGATCCAGTGTTGAGATCGAGCTGTGCTTGGGAGGTGCTTCCAGGATTGAAGTACCAGTAACGGTATCCGGTAGAGTGTTTTATACATCAGATACACGCTTATCCATTGGGTACTCTTATGTGAGTACATTTTACGTATATATGGAATGTATCAATGGATTACGGCTTCTCTCTGTTCATTATGGTTGCATGCAATTAATTATGGAATTGCTAAATGAACTAAGAGCATGTTAGTGTATTATGTGGGTGCATGTTATATGAATAATCTTGGTTGGGGAATCTGAATATTATGTGAATTGAATGCAAGAAATTTTCTGGGTAGCATACGGTGTTGCACTTGCACATGGTTTTCCCCATGATGGTATGATTATATGCACTAATGGTATGGCTTAATACACTAATAACGGGTTAAGGGCACGGGGGTCCTTACATTATGTTTGTCTTTGACACATGATGAATGCAATGTGATGCATTAAGAGTATGATACATGTTATTATGCATTGTTGTTGCATATTATGCATTGTTGTTGCATATTATGCATTGTTGTTGCATATTGTGATCTGGAATAAAGAGGTGTATTCAACGAGTCAAGAGAGATCACAGTGTATGTTTAATGCTTATGCTTGTTCTGTAGTAATGATGCGGGGAGGATTGTACCGCTCATTATGAGGTTCTGTAGTAATGAAGCGGGGAGGATTGTACCACTCATTATGAGATTCTGTAGTAATGAAGCGGGGAAGATTGTACCGCTCATTATGAGTTTATGTAGTAATGAAGCGGGGAGGATTGTACCGCTCATTATGAGTTGTGGAAGCATGAAGCATTAACATAACTGTTGATATATGACTCAAAAGATATGTAAAGAAAGAGGTGATATGTCATGACATTATTAAAGGATCCATAATTTCATATAATGTGTTATTATGAGTTATGGTACAGGGACAACCAATGGGCGTTGTAAAAGCTTGGAAATACAGGAAGTGCTTTGTATTTATGAATTGTGCATTTACGCTTTACATTCATATTATGTTGAATATGAATTATGATATGCTCATGTGTTGGGGGTTGTCTTTGTAGGTGCTTTTGTTGACGAGAACCAGGGTCGGGGTTGATATGCTGAGCTGTAAGGAGTGCTACAGGATTAGCATGTTAGAGAAAAATTTTGTATAGCTTCTACTGAGTAGAGTAAGACTATAATGTAGTACCTTTGTAGGAATTCATGTTTTCCTTTTGAAACATTTTTGTACTGTAATCTCTAAAGCTCAGGTTAATCAACACGGCACGTTACTCTGATATATTCACATGAATGTTTAGTTCTCTAAATTGCACCTTAGTACCTGTTAAGATAACGGGGTCTTACATTTAGTGGTATCAGAGCAGTGGTTAGATAACCCGGGAAGAGTGAAGGGTAGCCTTTAGAAACAAGTTGGCTAGGTATTCATTTGGGCATGCTTATGCATGTGATGCATATGGTTGTATAAGTGTTATACTAACATGCTCTGAATATGATACTCTTGTTATCTAACGACTTATATTATGAACTGCTTTTGGTATTGTTGTTAACTCTTGTGTTACAGCATGGCTGAGATTAACCCGGAGAACCCCAATGAGGAGGTAGGGGATATGGTGTAGGGTCTTCCCACCTTAACAGTGATTACTAGACATAAAAAGGATTAATCATGCAGTGATAACGTCTTAAGGATTCGGTTGTTACATGAGCTAACCGGATTACAGGCCAAAAATTACAAAACTTCAAAATAATTCATTACATTCCAAAAGAATGTCATTTAGATTTACACTACTCCTAGAGTAGATACTAATCATAACTTGAAATCCTAAACGTTCCTGTGTCCCTCGTAGCTCACTGCCTCAACCCGACCCTTAGTCCTTTCATCCAAGAGCGTACCTACAGGGGCAACACATCATGAGCATATACAATTTCACTTAACAACATATAAACATTATAGTAAATGCATGAAATCTTGGTTAAGTAAATATGCTGGTTATTCATTAACTTCTTATTGTTGTCCCTGATTCATAGTCATGCATATGGGGCACCTTACCCAGTGGCACCTTACCACAATAACATCGCATGGCTACTTACCATGTGGGGCACCTTACCCCGTGGCACCTTACCACAATAACATCGCATGGCTACTTACCATGTGGGGCACCTTACCCCGTGGCACCTTACCACAATAACAACGCATGGCTACTTACCATGTGGGGCACCTTACCCCGTGGCACCTTACCACAATAACATCGCATGGCTACTTACCATGTGGGGCACCTTACCCCGTGGCACCTTACCACAATAACATCGTATAAACATCATCATATAAACATCGTATACACATCATCATATTAACATCGGATAAACATCATGATTTCATCGTATACATATTCATGCGATAAATGCATAGTCATAGCGTAGGGATGAGTTTTACCGTCCGATGCCCGTACGTCTCTTACGTACCTTTTCAAAAGGAGGAGGAGTCAATAGACTTATCTCCTTGATGGTGCTGGTACCTGGGATGGCTCTACATAACCACATAATATAATATTAGGCACCGATACGAGAATCGAAATCAAATTTCAAAAAAAATCATAAAATTTTATAACATATGAACAGTGACTGCCGATCGATCGGTATCTCTCACCGATCGATCGCTTAACTGTTCATCATATACTCCTTTTGCTACTGGTTTTGCCGATCGATCGGTGTTCATCACCGATCGATCGGTCGTTCATATACTTCGAGATTTTTCCAGAAATCTCGAACACTTCAATTTACACCCTTCAAACTCCTTCATAACTTACATTATATGCCTAAACTAGCATATCAATAGTTTCAACATACTTTCATGCATGTATTAAAATTAAAGTTTCACTTATAGCTTAACCCGACATGCATTAAATCTACCCCTCTTTATCAATACCCGATCAGCTTTTTCGGAAAACAGGGCATGATTATTCAGTTCAGAATTTTCGAACACACACATTTATAGTCATGAAACTACCACATAGCCCATCGTTCATGCTTAAACATTTATGTTGGCATGTTCACAAAACTTCCGTGTATGTATGCACATCAAAGATTTACCCATAACCTAAGCTAGCATGCTTCAAATCTTCCTAATAAAAGTCCTGTTCAACACAAAAACAGGGTACTTCTTGCCCAGATTTTCGAGGAGCCCTTTTTACAATCGAAGATCTATCACATAAGTCATGCAAGCTACTTAACAAAACATGCTAAGGACATCATAAACATCACATAAAGGTACTCATATCAATCTTTCATTAAACTCTACCCTAGCATGCCAAATCTGCTATGACAAACATACATGTAAAAACACGAAAAGCTGGTGAACCAGCGTGATTCCTCACCACTTTTGCTCTCCGATTTTTGTCAGGAAAAAGGCAAGGAATTTCCGACCACTTTCTTCCTAGTAGTAGTCCAGATCTCAGACGAAAAGAAGGGAGGAAGAAGGAGGTTTTTGGGAGAGACCAAATGAGAAATATCTAAGTGCCAACTTGACTCCTTGGTCAATTATTTTCCAGAAAACAGGGGAGGGGGCGTGGGTTGTATGCAAGTGGGGGGTGGGTGGTTGCATGTAGGGTGGTTTTGTGGTGTTTAATTGTATCCCGGTATTTCATACGATGTATAAAAGTATCTTCCCTTGACATTTTACAATTGCACCACATCATTACCACAATTAAAAACACGTAACATGCAACCTAAACCATATCATCATATCATAAATATAACCCCCAATTAAAATACCACGACCCTCTTAGATACATCATAATTCATTATTGTAGCACATAAACATATAACATTTCATCATCGTAGCATATAATCATTTAACCTTTCGGGGGTATTACATTACTCCCCTACTTATAAGATTTCGCCCTCGAAATCCACATGCATCATCATAACGGAACTAAACATAAATACATACCAGAGAATAGTTCTGGGTAGTGCTGCACCATATGCCGTTCCGTCTCCCATGTAGCCTCCTCAACACCCCGACGATCCCACTGAACTTTGACCATCGGTATAACTTTGCTCCGTAGTCTGCGATCCTCTCGATCCAGAATTCTGATTGGTCGTTCTTCGTAGGACATATCTGAGTCTAACTGAACTTCTGTAGGCTGTAAGACATGAGACGGATCTGGCTCATACTTCCGTAACATAGAGACATGGAAAACATCGTGTATGCCAGACAAGGATGGCGGTAGAGCCAGACGATATGCCAAAGTACCGATACGCTGCAAAACTTCATATGGCCCAACATATCTCGGAGATAACTTTCCCCGCATCCCAAAACGAACCACACCCCTGAAGGGCGAAATCTTTAAGAAGACCCGGTCTCCTAACTGGAATTCTAGTGGTCGTCGCCGCTTATTGGCATAGGCCGCTTGCCTATCCTGGGCCGCTTTCATCTTCTGGCGTATCAACTTTATCTTACCTTCCATATCTCTGATCATATCCGGTCCTCCGACCGCTTTGCTAGTCAAGTCCTCCCAATACAGTGGTGATCTACATCGTCGTCCATACAGAGCTTCAAAAGGGGCCATTTGAATGCTCGCCTGATAACTGTTATTATAGGAGAACTCCACCAGCGGCACTGAATCCTGCCACGGAGTATCAAACTCCAAAATACACGCCCTCAATATGTCCTCGAGCGTCTGAATGGTACGCTCTGTTTGGCCGTCTGTCTGAGGGTGATAGGCCGTACTCAGTCTCACTTCTGTGCCCAAAGCTGTCTGGAGACCCTCCCAGAAATGTGAAGTGAACCTCGGGTCCCTGTCAGACACTATCGAGACTGGAATACCATGTAACCTTACCACATCCCGTATATACATCTGGGCCATCTTCAAGTATGTATATGACATACTGTAAGGGATGAAATGAGCCGTCTTCGTCAGCCTATCCACGATCACCCAGATAGCATCAAATCCTGAGGCCGTCCTAGGTAGGTGGGTCACAAAGTCCATAGATATATGCTCCCACTTCCATTCAGGCACCTCTAAGCTCTTCAGCTCACCACCAGGCCTCTGCCTCTCTGCCTTTACCTGCTGGCAGATCAAACATCTTTTAACGAAAATGATCACCTCACGCTTCATGCGTCTCCACCAGAATTGATCACACAGATCCTTGTACATCTTCTTTCCCCCTGGGTGGATACTGAACCGACTACTGTGAGCTCGCTCCAATATTCCTCTACGCAGTTCTGGTGTATCTGGGACTACCCATCGGTTGCCCAGTCTCAAAGAATCATCCTCAGCCACTCTGAACTTGGATGGCTGACCCTGAAGTACCAATGACGTCCACCTCTGAACCTCACTATCCGACTTCTGGGCCTTCCTGATTGCCTCAAATATGTCTGGCTCTGCCAGTAGGGTCGACACTCGCACAGGCGACGTGTCTACATCGAAATCATAGCCCAGATGGCAATAAGAAGTCATCAAGGCCGACAAACACATGACATCCTCTGCAGTACTCTTCACCTTCCGGCTTAAGGCGTCTGCTATCAAGTTTGCTTTACCTGGATGGTACTCAATTTCACAATCATAGTCTTTGAGCAAATCCATCCACCTTCTTTGCCTCATATTCAACTCTGCCTGAGTGAATAGGAACTTTAGGCTCTTATGGTCCGTATATATATTGAAAGACGTGCCATACAAGTAGTGCCTCCATATCTTCAAGGCAAATATGATGGCCGCCAGTTCCAAATCGTGCACTGGATACCTAGCCTCGTGTGGCTTCAGCTGCCTCGATGCATAAGCCACCACGTGCTTATCTTGCATCAACACACAGCCTAAACCCTGCAGTGACGCATCCGTATACAAGGTAAATCTCTCATTTTCAGACGGAATCACCAGTACAGGCGCTGTAGTCAAGCGACGCTTCAGTTCTTGGAAGCTTTCCTCACAAGCTTCAGACCAATAGAAGGGGACTCCTTTCTGAGTCAGCTGTGTCAGGGGTTTGGCAATCTTCGAGAAACCTTCGACAAAACGTCGGTAATAACCTGCCAAACCGAGGAAACTCCGTATTTCTGGTACAGAAGTGGGTGCAGCCCACTCCATCACAGCTTCGATCTTCCTGGGATCCACAGATATCCCCTGGCTAGATATGACATGGCCTAAGAATACCACGCTGTCCAACCAGAACTCGCACTTACTAAGCTTTGCATATAGTTGATGATCCCTTAGGATCTGAAGCACTATCCTCAAGTGTCTTACGTGCTCTTCTTCCGTCCGAGAGTAGATAAGTATGTCGTCAATGAAGACTATGACGAACTGATCCAAATACGGCTGGAACACCCTGTTCATCAAACTCATGAAGACAGCTGGGGCATTCGTCACCCCAAAAGGCATGACCAGAAATTCATAGTGCCCATATCTAGTCCTGAAAGCCGTCTTCTGAACATCATCTTCTCTTACTCGTATCTGATGGTACCCCGACCTCAGATCGATCTTACTGTAAAGCCTCGTTCCCTGCAACTGATCAAACAAGTCATCAATCCTTGGAAGTGGATACTTGTTCTTGACTGTGGCCTTATTCAGTTGTCTATAGTCAATACATAGGCGCATCGATCCATCTTTCTTCTTAACAAATAAGACAGGCGCTCCCCATGGCGATACGCTAGGGCGTATGTAGCCCTTGTCAAGGAGCTCCTGCAACTGCATCTTTAACTCCCTTAACTCAGCTGGTGCCATCCGGTATGGGGCACGAGAAATTGCAGACGTCCCTGGTAGCAGTTCAATCCCAAACTCGACCTCTCTCGTCGGTGGGAATCCGGGAATCTCCTCCGGAAAGACATCAGCAAACTCTGCCACTACGGGCACATCTTCAACCTTCAACTTCTTCCTCTTTTCCGTCATATCAATAGCATAGATAAGACATCCTGCATGACCTTGTTCCAATAACTGAGCCATCTTGACAGCCGATACCAACGGAATCTTTGGGCGAGAACCATCCCCAAAGAATGTCCACTGGACTCCCATATCAGATCTGAATCGGACAGTCCTTTGCCTGCAGTTAACGACCGCCTGATACTTGTTCAGAACATCGATGCCCACAATGCAATCGAAGTCTGTCATGCCCAGCACAATCAAATCTGATCTCAACTCATTATCCTCAAAATAAATGAGGCCATCGTAGACAATCTGATCAGTAGTCAAACTTTTTCCTGCGGGGGTCGAGACTAAAAGAGGCATGGGCGACGGAGAAGTGCATATGTGGTGCCTTTCAACAAAACTCGTCGACACAAAAGAGTGTGACGCACCTGTGTCTATCAATATAAGAGCAGGGTGCGTAAATAAAAGACACGTACCCGCTATCACCTCCTCTGGAGCCGCTGTAGCCTGCTCCCTTGTCAAAGCATACACCTGACCCTGAGGTGGCCCCGTGGGCTGACCTCCATACTGCCTCGGTGCGAAAGGTGGTCTGTGCGGTGCCGCTCTGTCCGCAGGCCTCCCCGCAGAGTTCTGCTGTCTTCCCCTGTTGGGACACTGTCGAGCGAAGTGGGCTCTGTCGCCACAGACATAGCAGCCAACGCAGTCCTTTGCCAAATGTGATAGTCCACATATAGTGCACTGAGCTCTTCCAGATCTATCTCCCTGAGGTTGTCCTTTCCCAGATGGAGTGTCATTCCTACCCTTCCCTTTCCATCGATTCTCGGGCCTCTTGCCACTGAATCTCGATGCTGACGTGTTCCCCTTAGGCTTAAACTGATCACCCCTGGGCTTCAAGTGGTCAGAAGTAAATTTCTGAGGGGGTGCTGGAGGTGGCACCGCATCAGGATATGCACCAACTCCCAGTTCAGCTAGCTCTGCTCGTGAGAGTGCATCATCAAAACAGGCAGGGCCATAAGTGATCACCCTGTCATACAGTTCAGGCCTCAAGCCCTTCATGAAGTTCCGCATCTTCGCTTGAGTGCTTGCAGCAATGTGTGGCACATATCGAAGTAAGGAACTGTAGTGCAAAGCATAATCAGATACAGGCATGGTACCTTGTCTTAAACTGGTAAACTCATCCTCTTTGGCTTGTCTTGCAGCAGCTGAGAAATAGCGGTTCAGAAACCGCGTTCGGAACATCTTCCAATTTACTTCATGTCCTAGAGCCTCTTGCTCAATCACCGTGGTTTTCCACCACATCAATGCTTTCTTGGACAGCTGAAATTCTGCTAATCTGATCCAGGCCGTCTTTGCACAAGGCGCTGCCACAAATATCTGTTCAATTCTCTCCAACCATTCCTCCGCTTTCTCTCCTGATTCAGTTCCCTCGAACATCGGAGGCCGATACATCATAAACTGAGCCAAGCTCAATTCCCCAGGTAGCAACTGCTGTTCAGAGGGTTCCTCACCCAAGGCTGGAGGTGGCAATGGATTCGTACGCCCAGCACTTGCGTTTACACTAATGGCGTCTCCCACTTCTATATTTGTTGCCATGCTGCAACACAGGGGTTAATAACAACACCAAAAGCAGTTCATGAAGCACATCGTTAGATAATTAAACATGTTAGCATAACCTAGAAAGCAACATACATATAAAACATGTTCAAAAGTAAGCACCTAGCCAACTTATTGCTAAGGCTACCCTTCACTCATTCACGAGTTATCTAACCACTGCTCTGATACCACTAATGTAGGGTCTTCCCACCTTAACAGTGATTACTAGACATAAAAAGGATTAATCATGCAGTGATAACGTCTTAAGGATTCGGTTGTTACATGAGCTAACCGGATTACAGGCCAAAAATTACAAAACTTCAAAATAATTCATTACATTCCAAAAGAATGTCATTTAGATTTACACTACTCCTAGAGTAGATACTAATCATAACTTGAAATCCTAAACGTTCCTGTGTCCCTCGTAGCTCACTGCCTCAACCCGACCCTTAGTCCTTTCATCCAAGAGCGTACCTACAGGGGCAACACATCATGAGCATATACAATTTCACTTAACAACATATAAACATTATAGTAAATGCATGAAATCTTGGTTAAGTAAATATGCTGGTTATTCATTAACTTCTTATTGTTGTCCCTGATTCATAATCATGCATATGGGGCACCTTACCCCGTGGCACCTTACCACAATAACATCGCATGGCTACTTACCATGTGGGGCACCTTACCCCGTGGCACCTTACCACAATAACATCGCATGGCTACTTACCATGTGGGGCACCTTACCCCGTGGCACCTTACCACAATAACAACGCATGGCTACTTACCATGTGGGGCACCTTACCCCGTGGCACCTTACCACAATAACATCGCATGGCTACTTACCATGTGGGGCACCTTACCCCGTGGCACCTTACCACAATAACATCGTATAAACATCATCATATAAACATCGTATACACATCATCATATTAACATCGGATAAACATCATGATTTCATCGTATACATATTCATGCGATAAATGCATAGTCATAGCGTAGGGATGAGTTTTACCGTCCGATGCCCGTACGTCTCTTACGTACCTTTTCAAAAGGAGGAGGAGTCAATAGACTTATCTCCTTGATGGTGCTGGTACCTGGGATGGCTCTACATAACCACATAATATAATATTAGGCACCGATACGAGAATCGAAATCAAATTTCAAAAAAAATCATAAAATTTTATAACATATGAACAGTGACTGCCGATCGATCGGTATCTCTCACCGATCGATCGCTTAACTGTTCATCATATACTCCTTTTGCTACTGGTTTTGCCGATCGATCGGTGTTCATCACCGATCGATCGGTCGTTCATATACTTCGAGATTTTTCCAGAAATCTCGAACACTTCAATTTACACCCTTCAAACTCCTTCATAACTTACATTATATGCCTAAACTAGCATATCAATAGTTTCAACATACTTTCATGCATGTATTAAAATTAAAGTTTCACTTATAGCTTAACCCGACATGCATTAAATCTACCCCTCTTTATCAATACCCGATCAGCTTTTTCGGAAAACAGGGCATGATTATTCAGTTCAGAATTTTCGAACACACACATTTATAGTCATGAAACTACCACATAGCCCATCGTTCATGCTTAAACATTTATGTTGGCATGTTCACAAAACTTCCGTGTATGTATGCACATCAAAGATTTACCCATAACCTAAGCTAGCATGCTTCAAATCTTCCTAATAAAAGTCCTGTTCAACACAAAAACAGGGTACTTCTTGCCCAGATT
Source organism: Haberlea rhodopensis (assembly GCA_907163345.1). Classification (NCBI taxonomy): domain Eukaryota; kingdom Viridiplantae; phylum Streptophyta; class Magnoliopsida; order Lamiales; family Gesneriaceae; genus Haberlea; species Haberlea rhodopensis. The sequence continues at coordinate 451,489 of CAJQUN010000281.1, forward strand.
TTCGAGGAGCCCTTTTTACAATCGAAGATCTATCACATAAGTCATGCAAGCTACTTAACAAAACATGCTAAGGACATCATAAACATCACATAAAGGTACTCATATCAATCTTTCATTAAACTCTACCCTAGCATGCCAAATCTGCTATGACAAACATACATGTAAAAACACGAAAAGCTGGTGAACCAGCGTGATTCCTCGCCACTTTTGCTCTCCGATTTTTGTCAGGAAAAAGGCAAGGAATTTCCGACCACTTTCTTCCTAGTAGTAGTCCAGATCTCAGACGAAAAGAAGGGAGGAAGAAGGAGGTTTTTGGGAGAGACCAAATGAGAAATATCTAAGTGCCAACTTGACTCCTTGGTCAATTATTTTCCAGAAAACAGGGGAGGGGGCGTGGGTTGTATGCAAGTGGGGGGTGGGTGGTTGCATGTAGGGTGGTTTTGTGGTGTTTAATTGTATCCCGGTATTTCATACGATGTATAAAAGTATCTTCCCTTGACATTTTACAATTGCACCACATCATTACCACAATTAAAAACACGTAACATGCAACCTAAACCATATCATCATATCATAAATATAACCCCCAATTAAAATACCACGACCCTCTTAGATACATCATAATTCATTATTGTAGCACATAAACATATAACATTTCATCATCGTAGCATATAATCATTTAACCTTTCGGGGGTATTACATATGGACAGTAGGAATGCCAGTATCGCTCAGCTGAATCCTTTACCACCACCTGCTGTGGGCATGGAGCCCAGTGTACAGATATTACTGCTAGGGGAGCTCAGTTTGAAGCAGTTTCTGAGTTTCCATCCGCCCATGTTTGAGGGGATTGAGTCTGGTGAAGTAGCCGAGGAGTGGTTGGAGCGTATAGAGCAAATACTTGTGACTGCACCCTGTGCACACACGGCATGGCTGAGGTTAGCCGAGTTTCAGATGGCTAAGAAGCCTGCTATGTGGTGGAAGACCACCGTGATGGAGCTGAGAGCTCTAGGTATGGCAGTTGACTGGACTGTATTCCGGACCCGGTTCCTTAACCGGTATTTCTCTGCAGCTGCCAGACAATTAAAGGAAGACGAGTTCAATGCTTTAAAGCAGGGTAGCATGTCAGTGTCAGACTACGCTATGCAGTATTCCTCACTGCTGAGGTATGTACCTCATATTGCTGTCAGCAGTCATGCCAAGATGAGGAACTTTCTGAAGGGTCTGAGGCCAGAGCTGTTTGATCGGGTTGTCTCCAACAACCCCAGCTCATTTGATGACGCCCTGACACGGGCAGAGTTGGCGGAGATTGCGGTGGGCGCGTATAAGGATGATGTACCCCCTTCATTACCACCACCGAGGCCTGTTGCTGATAGTTTGAGGCCACGAGGGGATCTGTTCAAGGCTCGTGGGGCCTCATCATCTTCCAGATTTGGTGGGAAGAAGTCTCAGGGTCAGAAGCAGAACAATCGGGGACCCACATAGGGGAGCAAGACAGGGGGAAGCAGGTGTAACAACTGTGGAGGATGGCACTCGTCACGGGACTGCCAGGGTTGCTATGTTTGTGGCAAGGTGGGCCACTTGGCTCGAGGTTGCCCCGATCGGAGAGCACCACAGAGACAGGCAGACTCTGGGCCGAATAGGCCAAGGTTTGATACTGGGAGGGCACCACAAAGACAGCAGTTCGCACCTCGACCGCAGGGAGGTCAGACTGCAGGACCGCCGCAGGGTCAGGTATATGCACTGACTAGGGAGCAGGCTGAGGCAGCCCAGAGGAGGTCATTGCTGGTACGTGCCATTTATTTACGTACCCTGCACTTATATTGATAGATACAGGTGCTTCCCATTCCTTTGTATCTACCGCTTTTGTGGAGAGGCACCGCTTGTGCTCGTCTCTGTGATTGTGGATCGGCTGTTGTCTGATTGCCTCATTTATTTTGAGGGCAATGATCTGAGGACTGATCTGATTCAGTTAGAGATGGCAGACTTTGACTGTATTATCGGCATTGATGTATTGACCAGATACCGAGCTGTGGTAGACTGCCGGCAGTGGATAGTACGTTTTCTGTCTGATCAGGGGTTCTAGTGGACTTTCTATGGGGACGACTCTCGTCCAAAGATTCCGGTAATATCAACGGTTAAGATGGCACGATTATTGGAGCGCGGACACACAGGTTACATCATTTATGCCGTGGATGTATCTGAGGAAAAGGAAGTGAGAGCCGAAGACATACCGGTTGTGGCAGAGTTCATTGATGTGTTCCCAGATGAGATTCCGGGATTTCCGCCTGTCAGGGATGTGGAGTTTGCTATTGAGCTGCTGCCAGGGACTTCTGCTATCTCCCGTGCTCCTTACAGGATGGCACCGGCAGAGCCGAGGGAGCTGAAGATACAGTTACAGGAGCTCCTCGACAAGGGATACATCCGTCCTAGTGTATCGCCTTGGGGTGCACCAGTCTTGTTCGTGAAAAAGAAGGATGGATCAATGCGTCTGTGCATTGACTACAGGCAACTGAACAAGGCCACAGTGAAGAACAGATATCCACTTCCGAGGATAGATGATCTGTTCGATCAGCTTCAGGGTACAGAGGTGTACTCAAAGATAGACTTAAGGTCAGGCTATCACCAGGTGCGTGTTAGAGCTGGTGATGTCCAAAAGACGGCATTTAGCACTCGGTATGGACACTACGAGTTCTTAGTGATGCCATTCGGGGTGACGAATGCCCCAGTTGTGTTTATGAGTCCGATGAACAGAGTATTTCAGGAGTACCTCGATCAGTTTGTAATCGTGTTCATTGACGACATCCTTGTCTATTCAAGGAGTAAGGCGGATCATGCCGATCATCTGAGGATAGTGCTCCAGATCCTCAGAGATCATCAGTTGTACGCCAAACTCAGCAAGTGTGAGTTTTGGCTGAGCAGTGTTGCATTCTTGGGCCATATCATATCACGAGAGGGGATATCAGTAGACCCGAGGAAGATAGAGGCAGTTATGGATTGGTCTGCCCCTACTTCAGTCAGTGAGATTCGAAGTTTTCTTGGTCTGGCTGGCTATTATCGACGTTTCGTCGAGGGTTTCTCAAAGATCACCAAGCCACTTACACAGCTGACTCAGAAGGGAGTCTCATTTTATTGGTCAAAGACTTGTGAGCAGAGTTTCAGGGAATTGAAGCACAGACTGACTACTGCACCAGTTCTAGTGATTCCTAAGGAGAACAAAGGATTTGTTCTTTATACCGACGCATCGCTACAGGGCTTAGGGTGCGTACTGATGCAGGACAGACATGTAGTGGCTTACGCTTCGAGACAGTTGAAGCCACACGAGACGAGGTATCCAGTCCATGATCTGGAGTTGGCAGCTATAGTGTTCGCCTTGAAGATATGGCGACACTACTTATACGGTACCTCATTTACCATCTTCACTGATCACAAAAGCCTGAAGTTCTTGTTTACATAGGCTGAGCTGAACATGAGGCAGAGGAGATGGATGGACCTGCTGAAGGATTATGATTGTGAAATCCTATACCATCCCGGGAAAGCAAATCTGACAGCCGACGCTTTGAGTCGGAAGGTGAGGAGCACAGCAGAGGATGCCATGTGTCTATCAGCTATGTTGGGCTCCTACTGCCATTTGGGATTTAATTATGATGTGTCTGCTTCACCGGTACAGGTTTTGACCTTGTTAGCTGAACCTGTTATTTATGATCACATCAGGAAGGCTCAGGGGACCGATGCAGAAGTTCAGAGCTGGATGTCAGTGGTTCATTCAGGTCAGCCATCGAGATTTAGAGTGGCTGAGGACGGTTCTCTGAGACTTGGCGACAGAGGGGTGGTTCCAGATGCACCCGAGTTGCGTCAGGGTTTATTACAGCGAGCTCATTGCAGCAGGATGAGTATCCACCCAGGCGGGAAGAAGATGTATAAGGATTTATACAGCCAGTTCTGGTGGAGGCGAATGAAACGAGATGTTACTTCATTCGTCAAGCGCTGTTTGATTTGTCAACAGGTAAAGGCCGAGAGGCAGAGGCCTGGAGGTGAGCTAAGGAGTTTGGAGATACCCGAGTGGAAGTGGCAGCACGTGTCTATGGATTTCGTGACCCACTTACCGAGGACTGTTTCGGGTTTTGATGCCATCTGGGTAGTCGTGGACAGATTGACTAAAGTGGCTCACTTCATTCCCTACTGTATGACATATACGCACTTGAGGATGGCACAGTTATATGTCAGAGATGTGGTGAGACTACACGGGATCCCTGTTTCGATAGTGTCCGATCGAGATCCGCGGTTCACATCTCACTTCTGGGAGGGTCTGCAGACAGCTCTAGGTACAGAGTTGAGGCTGAGCATAGCCTATCACCCTCAGACGGACGGACAAACTGAGCGGACGATACAGACGCTCGAAGATATGTTGAGAGCTTGTGTGCTAGAGTTCGACACTTCATGGCAGGACTCGATAGCCTTGGTGGAGTTCTCTTACAACAACAGCTACCAGGCAAGTATACAGATGGCTCCTTTCGAAGCCCTCTATGGTAGGCGTTGTAGGTCACCCTTGTGTTGGGATGACATGGACCGTAAGTCGGTTGGAGGACCAGAGTTGGTTCAGGAAATGGAAGAGAAAGTTAAGGTTATCAGAAGAAAGATGAAGGCAGCTCAGGACAGACAGGCAGCATATGCCAATCAGCGGTGTAGACCGTTGGAGTTTCAGTTAGGCGACAGAGTCTTTCTGAAGATCTCACCTTTCAGAGGTGTAGTACGGTTTGGTTTGCGGGGGAAGTTGTCCCCGAGATACGTGGGGCCGTATGAGATTTTACAGCGTGTTGGTACTCTGGCGTACCGTTTAGCTTTACCGCCCTCTCTGTCTTGTATGCACGATGTATTCCATGTGTCTATGCTGAGGAAGTATGAGCCAAATCCTTCACATGTGTTGCAGCCTTCAGAGGTGCAGATTGAGTCCGATGTTTCCTACGTGGAGCGGCCTATCAGGATTCTAGATAGAACAGACCGCAGGCTTCGGAACAAAGTTATTCCTATGATCAAGGTTCAGTGGGATCGTAGGGTTGTCGAGGAGGCTACGTGGGAGACAGAGCGACACATGGTGCAGCACTACCCAGAACTGTTTTCTGGTATGCGTTTATTTATTGTTTTACTTCATGTTGGTGAGCATGTTTGATTTCGGGGACGAAATCTTATAAGTAGGGGAGTATTGTGATATCCCCGAAATGATTATGTGATTTTAATCATTTAAATTAAATTATGATGATTTGGGTGTTAATTCATGGGATTGAATTAATATTATTGGGGAGATTCATTTCAGGGTGCATGTGATTTATGTTGGGATTTTGGGGTCGTGGCATGTTTATTTGGGGTGTGTGTTGTTTGTTTTGGTAAAGCATGTTAATGGTAATTGAAGTATTTTATTGAGAAAATACTATAAATATCGTGTGAGGATATTCTAATACATCGTGCTAAATACCGGGACCAAAACATAACACATCAAACCACCCAACACCCAACCACCCCCCAACCCATGCCAATCAGCCTGTACACATGCTGGCTTTACTCACCACTTGGCTCAATCATTTCACCACTCTCAGCCATTCCAATTCTCGAGCCTTCTCTCCCATTTCTTCACCAGCACCCGCTAAGCAAAATTCTGAGGAGCTTTCCCTTTTTCATCGCCTGGAAGTCCTTCAAAAATCGGAGCAAAGTAGGGTGAGAAACCATGCTCTGTTTTTGCTTTAAACTTGTTTAAGTACATGTTTTTAGGTGGCGTGAAAACGGCATGTTAGATTAGGTTTCTTAAAACCTTCAATTTAAATGCTTACATGGTGTTGTTATGAAGCTCTCAGTATTTTTCCTTATGTATATTACATGTTTTAGTAGAGGAATTAAGCATGTAAAGTATGGTGTTCGAAAATCTGGGTAAGGTTGTGCCCTGTTTTCTGGAAAAATTGAGTTGGGAGTGTTTTTATGAAGGCGTTATCATGCACGTTAGCTTAGGTTTTGGTAAACCTTTGATGTAAAAATATGCATGGTAGTTTTGTGAAGCCCTTGGCATGTTTGTTCGAGCATGCTTTATGTTATATGTTGTAGTTTTAATAGCATGAAATGAGGTGCTCAAGAAATCTGGAAATGAATATGTTGCCCTGTTTCCAGAAAAGTTGATCGAGTACTTGTGTGAATGGTCGACGTTTATGCATGTGGGCTTATGTTTGGGGTGTAAATTTGATATGAATACACTCAGGGTAGTGTGTTATAACTGCTAGCATGTTGAGCTTGGCATGTTGTATGTCTTACATGTTAGATTTAAGGGTACGATTATCGGTGTTAGGGAATTCTGGAAAATCTGGGTTGAATATGATCGACCGATCGATCGGTGAAGAACACCGATCGATCGGCGAAAGCCGTAGCTTTTTTCCTTAATTCAAACAGTTCACCGATCGATCGGTGATGAGGGCCGATCGATCGGTAGTGCCTTTTTTTAAAAATGTAGAATTTGTTTTAAATTTGATATTGGATTGTAATGAGACATCTAATATTGTGTTGTACACTGGTGTAGAGCCTTCACAGACAGCTACACAGCGCAAGGGATAGAGTCCCACAACACACTACATTTTGGAAAGGTACGTAAGCGACGTACGGGCATCCCAACGGTAACATGTACTTTTTGTTTGTCTTTTGACACATGATGAATGCAATGTGATGCATTAAGAGTATGATACATGTTATTATGCATTGTTGTTGCATATTGCATATTGTGATGTGGAATAAAGAGGTGTATTCAACGAGTCAAGAGAGATCACATTGTATGTTTAATGCTTATGCTTGTTCTGTAGTAATGATGCGGGGAGGATTGTACCGCTCATTATGAGGTTCTGTAGTAATGAAGTGGGGAGGATTGTACCGCTCATTATGAGATTCTGTAGTAATGAAGCGGGGAAGATTGTACCGCTCATTATGAGTTTATGTAGTAATGAAGCGGGGAGGATTGTACCGCTCATTATGAGTTGTGGAAGCATGAAGCATTAACATAACTGTTGATATATGACTCAAAAGATATGTAAAGAAAGAGGTGATATGTTATGACATTATTAAAGAATCCATAATTTCATATAATGTGTTATTATGAGTTATGGTACAGGGACAACCAATGGGCGTTGTAAATGCTTGGATATACAGGAAGTGCTTTGTATTTATGAATTGTGCATTTACGCTTTACATTCATATTATGTTGAATATGAATTATGATATGCTCATGTGTTGGGGTTGTCTTTGTAGGTGCTTTTGTTGACGAGAACCAGGGTCGGGGTTGATATGCTGAGCTGTAAGGAGTGCTACAGGATTAGCATGTTAGAGAAAAATTTTGTATAGCTTCTACTGAGTAGAGTAAGAATATAATTTAGTACCTTTGTAGGAATTCGTGTTTTCTTTTTGAAACATTTTGGTACTGTAATCTCTAAAGCTCAGGTTAATCAACACGGCACGTTACTCTGATATATTCACATGAATGTTTAGTTCTCTAAATTGCACCTTAGTACCTGTTAAGATAACGGGGTCTTACACATGCTAAGACTACCCTTCACTTGTTCCCGGGTTCTCTAACCACTGCTCTGATACCACTAATGTAAGGACCATAGTTCCTTAAGTGCGGATTAAAGGCGTAATAGAGCTAAACATGCATATAAGAGTATAGAGTTCGTGTTGATGTATTGAGTCGTTAAGGTTACAAGCCAAAATAAAATTTCCAAAAGGTATTAATTACATTCCCAACCAATTGAATGCTAATCCTATAGTTTTACACTACTCCTAGAGTAGAAACTATACAAAAGAATTAGGCCTGCTATGTCAGAAGCACTCCTCACTGGCTCACCGCATCAACCCGCCTTAGCCCGTCCGCCCAAAAGTACCTACAGGAACAACCCCAAACCCATGAGCATGTATAAATCATATTCACAATAATATGATCATAATTCAATGCATAAACCATAAATGCGAATCACTTCCTGTATTTAACACATACAAAAGCTCCCTTGGTTGTCCCTGTACCATAATTACAATCAATTGATTATAACACCAATAATGTATGTCATGACATGCATCCATTCCATGTATACCAATGGCCAATCCCAGTCTCATTATATCAGTGGCATAATACCCCTCGCGTTACATGACAGCGGCATTAATACCCCTCGCTTCGACATATTAGCGGCATAATATCCCTCGCATCAACATGACAGCGGCATTATCCTTCGCTTCGACATGTTTGCGGCAAATATTCTTCATCGCTATAATATGACAGCGGCAAGTATTCTATCATCGCTTCGACATGAAGGCGACAAGTATCCTTCATCACTGTAATATAATCTCAACCCATAATCACATGCAACCATAATGCACATTCCAATCATGTATGCAACCACAATGCATAATGAGACCACATACGCAACCATGATGCATAACCAATTTATAGCGTAATAAATACGTTTTACCGTCCGATGCCCGTACGTCTCACTACGTACCTTAGTCCCAAAATGTGTGGTGTCGTGGACTTTATCTCCTGAGTTGTGTGGCCACCTGGGATGGTTCTACACATTCACACAATTCAATATTAGGAGCCAATAATAGTCCAATATCAAAAATTCCACAAAAATATTCAAAAACACCACATTTTGTATTTCGCGATCGATCGCCGCGAAGGGCCGATCGATCGCGAGATCACACTGTCCGATATTAAATTTTTCACCCTTCGGCGATCGATCGCCACACTTGGCGCGATCGATCGCCAGCCTCACCGATCGATCGCCAAGATGTGGCGATCGATCGCCAAATGCCCCTGGAGCCTACTGCTGGCTCGCGATCGATCGCCAAAAACGGGCGATCGATCGCTGACCTCTGTACACCGAAAACCACCATTTTTGCACACCATTTTCAATCCAAACCATACCAACACTTAAACCATCAAACTCACAACATAAATAACATCAAAAACCTCCAAAATACACCTTAACACAACCATAAATCCAACCTTCAAACAAAACCACATCAACCCACAACAAACCCATTTCAAAATCATTCAAAACCCTTTCAAAACTAAACCAAACACTATAAAATTACCAAGGAGGTATCCATACCTCTTGGGGACTCCAAATCTCCCAACAAACTCCACAAATCAAACTTTTGGAAGGATTTCTCTTCACCTCTTTGCCCAAATTCGAAAATGGAGGAGAAGGAGGGTTTGGTGGTTGATTTTGGGAAAGTTAAAAAGTGAAGGTATAGTGGGGATTGGGGTATAAGTGGGTTGGGTTTAATTAGATTGCACTCCCACAATTACCATGGTGTATAAACACCCCCAACATGATATTTAAAAGGCATTTTACCATAATGCACCAAAATCACAATTAAAACATGATTCACCCAAGTAATCACAAACCATTTCATTTAAACCATTAAAACCCCCAATTACCCAACATGCATAACATGCACCCCGAAATGCTCTACCGGGTCACTCCTACCATGTGACTAAGCATTTCACCAAAATAATTAATGCCAACACAAATATTAATTATCACCATAAAAATCACATAAACATAATGTAATACCCCCGAAATGTAATATGATTTCTATGATGATGAATTATGATGTGTTTAAGGGTTATGGTGTATTTAAATTGGGGGCCACGATTTATGTTATGATGATATGATGTGGGGAGCATGTTGGGTATTTTAAGGGATGTATTAATTATATGAAGTTAGAAAATATCGAGTGAGGATATTTTAATACATCGTACTATATACCGGGATACAATTAAACACCACATGGCACCCCAACCACACCACCCCACCCCCCCCAACTCGGTCACCACCCATCCCCCACTTGTCAACCCACTTGTTTCACACCCATACCTCCACTTGCCCCAACGCATGCTATGATCATTTCCTTGCAATCAATTCCCTCCACCTCCTCCTCCCTCTCTTTTCGTCCCTGGAGCTGCAGATTAGAGAAGGAAAGAGGCTGTGAAGCTTTGTGTAAAAGCTTGCCAATTTGAGGAAGAAAAAGGGGGTAAGACTTCATACTCTGTTTTAGGGTTGGGTATAGTTATGGTGGGTTGATTTTAAAGCATGTTAAGTATAGGTTTGGGTGGAACCTTGGTAGAGATGCTTACAAGGTAGTTTTATGTAACTACTAGCATGGATGTTTGAGCATTTACATGTCTTATGTGATAGATTTCTAGTTATGAAACTATATGCTCGAAAATCTGGGCAAAGGGATACATACTCTGTTTTTGTAAAAGTTGGTTAAGGATGAAGATTATGATGATGTTATGATGCATGTTAGCTTAAGTTTCGTTAAACCTTTGATTTAAGGGCTTACATGGATATTTTATGAAGTTCTTCACATGTTTGTTTCAGCATGAAAGATGTGTTATGAGGTAGAAAGATGGTGTGAAATGTAGTGCTCAAAAATCTGGGGAAAAATCCCGATTTTCAGAGCTCTCGATCGATCGAGATTTAGTTCCGATCGATCGAGCGAGACAGAAGGTCTAAGCATGTTTTCAAAATTTTGGTGCCGATCGATCGAAGGATTTCTCGATCGATCGGTGAAGCTCCTCGATCGATCGGTAAAATGTTCGATCGATCGAGCGAGGCAGAATGCTAAGGCACTATTTGTGCATAGTGTCTCGATCGATCGAGACCTAGGGCCGATCGATCGGGAGAGGCAGAAAGTTGAAATTTATGATGATGTTTTATTTTGTTAAGTTTATGATGTAAGATGGTTTTGAGGCATCTAATATGGTATTATGTGGTCTTGTAGAACCATCCCAGGTACCGGCACCATCAAGGAGATAATGTCTGTTGACTCCTCCTCCTTTTGAAAAGGTACGTAAGAAGCGTACGGGCATCGGACGGTAACACACATCTTTACACTACAACTATGCTTTTATTGCATGAGTATTCACGATGAAATGATGATGTTTATACGATGTTTACATGATGATGTTCATACGATGTTTAAGATGTTTATAAGATGTTTACGATGTTGTTAAGATGTTTATATATATTCATATGATGTTATTTGTGGTAAGATGCCACGGGGTAAGATGCCCTACATGGTAAGAGGCCATGATGTTATTTGTGGTAAGATGCCACGGGGTAAGATGCCCTACATGGTAAGAGGCCATGATCTAATTTGTGGTAAGATGCCACGGGGTAAGATGCCCTGCATGGTAAGAGGCCATGATGTTATTTGTGGTAAGATGCAACGGGGTAAGACGCCCCCACATGGTAAGAAGCCATGATGTTATTGTGGTAAGATGCCACAGGGTAAGATGCCCATATGTATGATTATGAATCAGGGACAACAACAAGAAGGCAATGAATAACCAGCATGTTTACTTAACTAAGATGTCGTACATTTACTGTTATATTTTATGATGATGATGTTATAGGATGATGATATTTACAAGATGATGATGCTTATACGATGATGATGTTATAAAATGGTGATATTTACAAGATGATGATGCTTATATGATGATGATGTCATAAGATGATGATATTTACAAGATGATGATGCTTATATGATGTTGATGTTATAAGATGATGATTTTAATCATTCATGTTAAGAACTAATGATTCTTATGCATGGCTATGAAACAGGGACAACCAAAGAGGGTTAATGCGATTAACCAGGAAGTATACGTTACCAATTATTTTCATGCATTTAATTATATGCCATTGCCTTATGATGTTAAGTAGCTATGTACATGCTCACGATGGGTTGTTCCTGTAGGTACACTTTTGGACGAAAGGACTAAGGGTCGGGTTGAGGCAGTGAGCTACTAGGGACACAGGAATGCATAGGATTCAAGTTATGATTAGTATCTACTCTAGGAGTAGTGTAAATCTAAATGACATTCTTTTGGAATGTAATGAATTATTTTTGAAGTTTTGTATTCTGGCCTGTAATCCTGTTAGCTCGTGTAACAACCAAAATCTTAAGATGTTACCTTAATGCATGATTAGTCCTTCTTATGTCTTTTAATCACTGTTAAGGTGGGAAGACCCCACACATAATTAACTCCCAATTGCAATTAATTATTTCGGGGATATCACAGTTTTGTCGATCCAAAGGATGCTGGAAAGATATGCAAGCTACAACGATCCATTTATGGATTGAAGCAAGCTTCTCGGAGTTGGAATCTTCGTTTTGATGATGCAATCAAAGAGTTTGGTTTTATCAAAAACGTAGATGAACCTTGTGTCTACAAGAAGGTCAGTGGGAGCATAATTATCTTCCTAGTGTTGTATGTAGATGACATACTTCTCATTGGGAATGATATCCCTGCCTTTCAATCTGTAAAGATTTGGCTAGGGAACTGCTTTTTGATGAAAGACTTGGGAGAAGCCACCTATGTATTAGGAATCAAGATCTATAGAGATAGATCAAGAAGGCTTCTCGGCCTAAGTCAAAGTACGTACATAGACAAAGTGCTTAAAAGTTTTAGCATGCAAGAATCAAAGAAAGGATTCGTGCCTATAACACATGGTATATATCTCTCGAAGGAACAGTGTCCTTCAACACCAGATGAGAGACAACGCATGAGTAAGATTCCATATGCGTCAGCTATTGGATCTATCATGTATGCCATGACATGTACTCGTCCCGATGTATCGTATGCTTTGAGCATGACGAGCAGATATCAAGTTGATCCAGGTGAAGGTCACTGGATTGCAGTCAAGAACATCCTGAAGTACTTGAGAAGGACTAAGGATACATTCTTGATTTATGGAGGTGAGGAAGAGCTCAATGTAATGAGTTACACTGATGCAAGCTTCCAAACCGACAAAGATGATTTTCGATCGCAATAAGGATATGTGTTTTGCCTAAGATATACAAAGTACCTACAGATGATAACGTATCTGACCCATTGACGAAGCCACAGTCACAGCAGAAGCATGATCGTCATACTAGATCTCTAGGCATTAGGTATATGTCTGAGTGGTCTTAGTGCAAGTGTGAGATTTGTTGGGATATGCCCTAAGACAAGTCATTGGATGTTTGTTTGGACATACAATGTTTATGATTTTATGAATGGCAAATCATTAGTAAATATTATTCGAATATCTGTGCAATATATATAATTTAATGTCCTTAGAATAATATTGTATTATTCTTAAAGATTGTCCCTAGTCAAGTATTATCATGAATTGGGATAATGATAATGCATTGAGACTAGTATGTGTTGATTGATGAATTGTTCATTGATATGAGATATCAAATCAACACATGGGTACATGTTAGAGAACGATGTACTGGACAGACCCACCTTGAGAATGCTACATGGATAGTTATATGAGTGTCATAAGCAATTCTCATAGTGATAATAATGTATGTAATCCTTACGACTTGTGATCATCAGAGATCCCAACATAAGGAGTTATGTATCTTGATATTGTCAAACGTTACCCGTAACAGGGTAAACTATAAAGGCGACTATTGGATACACTACGAATTATGTAGAGGGATGTTGACTGATCGAGATAGGATTTGTCCCTCCTATATAACAGGAGAGGTGTTTGGCCCTTGATCAAGTGAGAACTAAAATGCATGGCCATGCTCGAATGAGTCGATATGAGATATCGAGCTTATTCGTTTATTCTAGTTCTACTTGGGGATCAAGAAATAAAGATTGAATATACGAGTATGACTATTCCCTTACTCGTGTTCAATCTAAACACAAAGGACAAAGGGATTAAGTTACATGGTTAATATTATCACAAGTTCTAAAGGTTATGTCGAGTCATTGACATTCTTGTAATTTGGGTATCCTTGATGTGTTGCTAGATACCGCTCATTGCTTGTAACGTAAAATGAGATTTTATGTCACTGCCAACATTACAAGATCCTATCGGGTCGCACAAAGATTAAATCGATAAAGGGAAATTAAATTCATGGGATGAATTAATTAATTAAGAAGAGTCTTAATTAAGTGATTATAAGGATTTAATTAAAGCATGGGTTTGGGCCCATTAGACTTTAAGAAAGTCTTGAACCTTAATTAAAGTCTTATAATATAAATATAAGGTTTTGATTAATTGTGAGATACACAATTGATAAAAATAAAACCTAGACACCAACAAGCTCTCTCGGCCGCCTCCTTGAAGCCGTGAGCTTCTCCACCGCCGCTGTGTGTTTTCGTGGTGGTTGATGGTGGTCGTCGATCGGTTATTGTAACCGTGATTCTTGTTTGTTCAAGGATAAGTCTAGCAACTTGTTCTTGAGCGTCCCTTGTTCGTTTAATCGTGTGGATACCGTTGAGGCAAGACCTTGGAGGTGTTGCTCGTGACTCGGGATCGTTTGACGTGGTGCTCCGTGGAATCTGCTCAAACACGCTACAAGGGTGAAACCTTTGATTCTTTATCCGATATGAACACCTATGTATAGATCCACGGTTCTAGTAATCCATATTTTTTAAATTCCGCTGCGTTGTATGCTTTATGGATTACTAACAATAGTACGTGCCTTTTATTTACGCACCCTGCTTTTATATTAATAGTCACATGTGTGTCACACTCTTTTGTGTCGACGAGTTTTGTGGAAAGGCACCACATATGCACTTCTCCGTCGCCCATGCCTCTAGTGGTCTCGACACCCGCTGGAAGAAGTTTGATTGCTGATCAGATTGTCTATGAATGCCTCATTTATTTTGAGGGCAATGAGCTGATGTCAGACTTGATTGTCCTGGGAATGTCGGACTTCGATTGCATTATGGGCATTGATGTTTTGAACAGGTATCAGGCAGTTGTGGACTGCAGGCAGAGGACTGTCCGGTTCAGGTCTGACATGGGAGTCCAGTGGACATTCTATGGGGATGGTTCCCGTTCAAAGATTCCGTTGATATCTGCTGTCAAGATGGCAAAATTATTGGAACGATGCCATATGGGATATCTGATCTATGTTGTTGATGTTACTGGAAAGAAGGAAGACTTGAAAGTCGAGGATGTGCCCGTAGTGGCGGAGTTTCCTGATGTTTTTCCGGAGGAGATTCCCGGATTCCCACCGACGAGAGAGGCCAAGTTTGGGATTGAGTTACTACCGGGGACGTCTGCCATTTCTCGTGCCCCGTATAGGATGGCATCAGCAGAGCTAAGGGAGTTAAAGACTCAGTTGAAAGAGCTCCTTGACAAGGGCTACATACGCCCTAGCGTATCGCCCTGGGGTGCGCCTGTTTTATTTGTTAACAAGAAGGATGGATCGATGCGTCTATGCATTGACTACAGGCAACTGAATAAGTTCACAGTAAAGAACAAGTATCCACTTCAGAGGATCGATGACTTGTTTGATCAGTTGCAGGGTACGAGGCTCTACAGTAAAATCGATCTGAGGTCGGGATATCATCAGATTCGGGTGAGGGAGGATGATGTTCAGAAGACGGCTTTCAGGACGAGATATGGGCACTATGAATTCCTGGTCATGCCTTTTGGGGTGACAAATGTCCCAGCTGTCTTCATGAGTTTGATGAACAGGGTATTCCAGCCATATTTGGATCGGTTCGTCATAGTTTTCATTGACGATATACTCATCTACTCCCGGACTGAAGAAGAACACGCGGAGCACTTGAGGACAGTACTCCAGATCCTTAGGGATCATCAGTTATATGCAAAGCTTAGCAAGTGCGAGTTCTGGTTGAACAGTGTGGTGTTCTTGGGCCATGTTAAATCTAGCAGTGGGATATCTGTGGATCCCAGGAAGATTGAAGCTGTGATGGAGTGGACTGCACCCACTTCTGTACCTGAGATACGGAGATTTCTCGGTTTGGCAGGATATACCGTCGAGGGTTTTTCAAAGATTGCCAAACCCCTGACACAGCTGACTCAGAAAGGAGTCCCGTTTTATTGGTCTGAAGCTTGTGAGGAAAGCTTCCAAGAATTGAAGCGTCGTTTGACTACGGCACCTGTATTGGTGATTCCTTCTGAGAATAAGAGGTTTTCTTTGTACACAGATGCATCACTGCAAGGTTTGGGCTGCGTATTGATGCAAGATAAGCATGTTGTAGCTTATGCATCGAGGCAGTTGAAGCCACATGAGGCTAGGTACCCAGTGCATGATTTAGAACTGGCGGCCATCATTTTTGCCTTGAAGATTTGGAGGCATTACTTGTATGGTACGTTTTTCACTATATATACGGACCATAAGAGCCTGAAGTTCTTATTCACTCAGGCAGAGTTGAATATGTGGCAAAGAAGGTGGATGGATTTACTCAAGGACTATGATTGTGAGATTGAGTACCATCCTGGTAAAGCGAACTTGATAGCCGGCGCCTTAAGTCGGAATGTGAAGAGTACTGCTGAGGATGCTATGTGTTTGTCGGCTTTGATGACTTCTTACTGCCATCTGGGCTATGATTTCGATGTGGACATGTTGCCTGTGCGAGTGTCGACCTTATTGGCAGAGCCAGACATATTTGAGGCGATCAGGAAGGCCCAGAGGTCGGATGATGAGGTTCAGAGGTGGACATCAGTGGTACTTCAGGGTCAGCCATCCAAGTTTAGAGTGGCTGAGGATGATTCCTTGAGACTGGGCAACCGATGGGTAGTCCGAGATACACCAGAGTTTCGTAGAGGAATATTGGAGCGAGCTCACAATAGTCGGTTCAGTATCCACCCAGGAGGAAGGAAGATGTACAAGGACCTATGCGGTCAATTCTGGTGGAGACGCATGAAGCGTGAGGTGACCGCTTTTGTTAAAAGATGTTTGATCTGCCAGCAGGTAAAGGCAGAGAGACAGAGGCCTGGTGGCGAGCTGAAGATCTTAGAGGTACCCGAATGGAAGTGGGAGCATATCTCTATGGACTTTGTGACCCACTTGCCAAGGACGGCCTCAGGATTTGATGCGATCTGGGTGATCGTAGATAGGATGACGAAGGTGGCTCATTTCATCCCTTATTGTATGTCCTTTACATACTTGAAGATGGCTCAGATGTATATACGGGATGTGGTGAAGTTACATGGCATTCCAGTCTCGATTGTGTCTGATAGAGACCCAAGGTTTACTTCACATTTTTGGGAGGGTCTCCAGGCAGCTTTGGGCACAGAGGTGAGACTGAGTACAGCCTATCACCCTGAGACAGATGGCCAGACGGAGCGTACCATTCAGACGCTCGAGGACATGTTGAGGGCATGTGTGTTGGAGTTTGATACTCCGTGGCAGGATTCACTGGCACTGGTGGAGTTCTCCTATAATAACAGTTATCAGGCGAGCATTCAAATGGCTCATTTTGAAGCTCTGTATGGACGACGATGTAGGTCACCGCTGTATTGGGAGGACTTGACTAGCAAAGCGGTCGGAGGACCGGATATGATCAAGGATATGGAAGGTAAGATAAAGTTGATACGCCAAAAGATGAAAGCGGCCCAGGATAGGCAAGAAGCCTATGCCAATAAGCGACGACGACCGCTGGAATTCCAGTTAGGAGACAGGGTCTTCTTAAAGATCTCGCCCTTCAGGGGTGTGGTTCAGTTTGGTATGCGGGGAAAGTTATCTCCGAGGTATGTTGGGCCATATGAAGTTTTGCAGCGTATCGGTACTTTGGCCTACCGTTTGGTTCTACCGCCATCCTTATCTGGCAGACATGATGTTTTTCACGTCTCTATGTTACGGAAGTATGAGCCAGACCCGTCTCATGTATTACAGCCTACTGAAGTGCAGTTGGATTCAGATGTGTCCTACGTAGAACGACCAATCAGAATTCTGGATCGAGAGGATCGCAGATTACGAAGCAAGATTATACCGATGGTCAAAGTTTTGTGGGATCGAAGGGATGTCGAGGAGTCTACGTGGGAGACGGAACGGCATATGGTGCAGCACTATCCGAAACTATTCTCTGGTATGTTTTTATGTTTAGTTTTGATATAGTGATGCATGTGGATTTCGAGGACGAAATCTTATAAGTAGGGGAGTAATGTAATACCCCCAAAATGTTAGTAATTATGTGTTATCTTACATGATTATGATTTATATGAAGGGCTGTGGTGCTTTTAATTGGGGGTTATATTTATGTTATGATGATAGATTTAGGGGGCATGTTGGGTGTTTTAAGGGATGTATTAATTAAGTAAAGTTATAAAATATCGAGTGAGGATATTTTAATACATCGTGCTAAATACCGGGGCACAATTAAACACCACATGACAACCCAACCACACCACCCCACCCCCAATATCGGCCACCTCCCCTTCCCCACTTGGCCACCACCATACTCTCCACTTGGCAACCCATGCCTCATCATGCAACTCAATCACTTTTCCTTCTCTTCTCCTCTTTCCCCTCTTCCTTTCCCCTGTTTTTCATCCCTGAAGTGCTGTAAAAATAGGAGGAAAAAGCTGGATTTATTAGGTGTAAAACCTTGCAAAAAGAGGAGCAAAAAGAGAGGGGTAAGTTGGTACTCTGTTTTCAGAGATTGTGATTAAGTTTGGGTTTTGTTGGGCGATTTTCATGCATGTTAATGTTGCTTTGAATAGAACTTTGATTTTAATGCTTGCATGTGAGTATTATGAAGTTCATAGCATGTTCCTTTGAGCATGATACACGTTTTATGTGGTAGATTTGGTATTATGATAAGAGGTGCTCGAAAAATCTGGGTGAGGATAAGTGCCCTGTTTTTCTTGGAATTTGGATGAGTATTGAAGTTTATGAAGATGTTATGATGCATGCTAGCTTAGATTTTATTAAACCTTCGATTTGAGTACATGCATGGAAGTTTTATGAAGCTTTTGGCATGTTTGTTCAGGCATTTTATATGTGTTATGAAGTGGTTTGAATGGTATGAAATGAGGTGTTCGAGATTTCTGGAAAATTTCGCATGAACAAGAACGACCGATCGATTGGTGATGAACACCGATCGATCGGCGCAAATGCCGTAGCTTAAAATTTAAATCCAAAGTTTTACCGATCGATCGGTGGGGGGCTACCGATCGATCGGTAGTCACTATTCATGTGTTATTAAACTTTTTGTGTTTTATTTTGAAGAATTGATTATGATTCTTGTATTGGTGCCTAATGTTATATTATGTGGTTGTGTAGAACCATCCCAGGTACCAGCACAGTCAAGGAGATAAAGTCTGTTGACTCCTCCTCCTTTTGAAAAGGTACGTAAGAGACGTACGGGCATCGGATGGTAAAACACACCTCTATATTATGACTATGCATTTATCGCATGAGTAGTTACGATGAAATGATGATGTTTATATAATGATACGATGTTTATGATATGGTAAGATGCCATACGATAGGGTAAGA
This sequence comes from Haberlea rhodopensis, assembly GCA_907163345.1. Classification (NCBI taxonomy): domain Eukaryota; kingdom Viridiplantae; phylum Streptophyta; class Magnoliopsida; order Lamiales; family Gesneriaceae; genus Haberlea; species Haberlea rhodopensis. The sequence goes on from CAJQUN010000281.1 coordinate 470,785, forward strand.
TGCCCATATGGTAAGATGCCATACGATGTTTATGATATGGTAAGATGTCATACGATAGGGTAAGATGCCCATATGGTAAGATGCCATACGATGTTTATGATATGGTAAGATGCCATACGATAGGGTAAGATGCCCATATAGTAAGATGACATACGATGTTTATGATATGGTAAGATGCCATACGATAGGGTAAGATGCCCATATGCATGAATGTGAATCAGGGACAACAAAAAAGGAAGTTAACGAATAACCAGCAAGTTTACTTAACTAAGATTTCATGCATTTACCGTTATGTTTTTTTTATGACGTTAAGTAAGGATGTATATGCTCATGATGTGTTGTCCCTGTAGGTACGCTTTTGGACTGAAGGGCTAAGGGTCGGGTTGAGACAGTGAGCTAAAGGAGCACAAGGATGGATAGGAAGGATGTTATGATTAGTATCTACTCTAGGAGTAGTATAAATCTAAATATTAGCATTCAGTTAAGGGAATGTAGCTGATAAGTTTTGAAGTTTTATTTTTTTTGCCTGTAATCCTAATAGCTCACGTAACAACCTGAACTCTAAGATGTCCTTAATGCATGTTTAGTACATTTTATGTTTTTAAACCACTGTTAAGGTAGGAAGACCCTACAATGATGATAGTTAGTGTTGTGTGGCACAACTATGTTGCTTATGTGCCTTTATGATATGTGTTCATATTTGGAATATTGCTAACCATGGTGGTTGCAGGGTCATATGAGACATGGATTATGCATTACGGTTGCATAAATATTGGAGTGATGATTTTAATGCTTTGCCGCTAAATGTTGAAGCGATGGTAAATTCCGCATGTAACATTTGAAGCGAGGTGCATTAAAATACACTCATGGCAATGTTTATTGGGATATGGATTATGCATTGCGGTTGCATACATGGCGTAGCGATGTGAATACTTATCGCTGTCATATTATAGCGATGAAGAATATTTGCCGCAAATATGTCGAAGCGAAGGATAATTCCGCTATCATATTACTATTGCGAGGGATATTATGCAGCTAATATGTCGAAGCGACGGGTATTTCCACTGTCATGATAAAACGAGGAGTAGTGGCGCCGCTGTCATACCATCACGATGAAGAATATTTGCCGCTTAAGCGAGGGATATTATACCGCTAATATGGCGTAGCGATGAGCTTTCCGCTGTCATATGATAGCGATGGAGGATATTTGCCGCTTAAGCGAGGGATATTATGCCACTGGTATGTCGAAGCGAAGTAGCGAGGAGGGATATTTGCAGCTGTATAGCGAGGGATATCATGACGCTAGTCTATTGGCGATGGTTTATGCCACCGGGCATTCATAGCGATGGTTCATTCCGCTATTCTATTGGCGATGGTTTATGCCACTGGGTATTCATAGCGATGATTCATTCCGCTATTCTATTGGCGATGGTTTATGCCGTCGGGTATTCATAGCGATGGTTCATTCCGCTATTCTATTGGCGATGGTTTATGCTGCCGGGTATTCATAGCGATGGTTCATTCCGCTATTCTATTAGCGATGGTTCATGCCGCCAGGTATTATATAGCGATGGGTTATTCCGCTATTCTATTGGCGATGGTTCATGCCGCCAAGTATTATATAGCGATGGGTCATTCCGCTACATCTATGGCGATGGTTCATACCGCCGGATATCTATAGCGATGTTTTATGCCGCTGACTCTATGACAAGGGATCATGCCGCTGATTCTATAGCGATGGGTTATACCGCTATGTACGTAGCACTGGATTACGCCACCTACGAGCGATGGGTGCTGCTTGCGTACCACTGGTGGACGATGGATACATGTATGCCGCTATCTTGTTAGCGATGAGGTATGGTATACTACTGTTTTATTAGCATTATTGTGGATGTCATGCGTTGATATACTTATACCGTCAAGTGTTTGACGATGGGATTTTGGATGTCATATGTTGACATATACCGTCACGAGTTGACGATGTTATTTTGGATGTCATATGTTGGCATATACCGTCACGGGATGACGATGACATAGTTGATATTCCATGTAGACGTGTGTGGCGTCGTGATGACGGCTAATACGTCTGGTGTGCGTATTTAGTCATATGGTTTGAGTGATGTTGATGAGCACAAGGTGGTGTCTACGTCACCGATTGTCGAGACTGTTACGCCGAGCAGGTTGCTCGATAGATTATTGGATGCGTTGTACCGGTGAGTGTACAGCATCATGCAATAGAGGTAAATATTTTTTTTCGGGTAGTGATACCTTTGGGTATACTCGCTGGAATGACTAAGGCCAAGTGATTGGTGGTAAGAGTAGTCATTAAGGAAACTACTCGCTTGTCGTTGTGATGTGTGGCAGACATGGTCACACCCACCCTGAGGGTGAGGAGATAAATCTTAATGGTCAGGATTGCATTGGGGTTGAGCAAGGACACCGGGATGTCCATTATGCTTTGGTGTTTTAGAGAAATATTGGGTGATGACCCACTACTCTAATGGTTTGTATGGTATGGTACACCGGGATGGAATGTATGATATGTTGGAAGGTTGGGTATAAGCCGATGGGGGCAGCGAACTGCTAGCCAGGTATTATTGCAGTGATATAGTGTGCTTGTTGTAGCCATTATACTGCTCGTATGATGATACGATGAGGGTAATAGTGGACTCTAGCAGTCACTATGTCGCATGAGGTTTGTGGCAGGGAATGCCTCACCGGGACGTTTATGCGTCAAATGTTAAGGGACTTGTACTGGGACAGCTCATTTCTGTTGGAGTACCAACGTGAGTGTCGACAAGTCATTTTTGTCTCGGGTTGAGCATCTTGCATATAGCATGCAATGGGAGGCTGTAAGGCCCCAACCCCTTAACTCGTCATTAGTGCATTTATGACGTCGTATGAGTATAAAAAAATTTCATTCTTTAAAGATTCATTACATGCTTCACATAATCCCCATGACTTTTATAAAAATTTGGGCAGAGTCTCCCCATAATCTGGCTATCCGAAAATATAATACATCACTAAAACTAACTCCCAGCCAACACAATACTAAAAGAACATAACCCGGCCAGGGAAAACACAGTACTAAGGAGATATAAAAAGTGGGCTTCAACACCCATATACAGTCCATATACACGACTCCAAGTGCTCACATACGACCAACAAATAATGAATCCCCATCTAGTTGCATAAATAATGTATACCCTTTACACACTCTCATCCTACGCTTCAGGAAGCAATATTGTCCAACCTGTAAGTAATCCAAGAGCATACAACGCAGCGGAATATGTGATATCCCCGAAATGATTATGTGGGTAATCATGCATTTAAGGGTGGTTAATTATGAACCTATATGTTTAAAGCGTTTGTATGTGGGATTAATTTATTTAATTTGATGATGTGGTTTAGGAAGCATGTTAGGTGTTTTTAATTGTTGTGTTGATGGTCTTGGTATGTATATTGTCCTACATGTTAGATTTAAGGGTATGATTATCGGTGTTAAGCAATTCTGGAAAATCGCCAAAGGAACAAGGTTGGCGATCGATCGCCAAGGAGGCGCGATCGATCGCGACGTTCCAGTAGGTTTTGGCGATCGATCGCCAATATTGGGGCGATCGATCGCTGAATGTTATTTTTTTTGGTATGCGAGGCAGTAGCATCTCGCGATCGATCGGGGCTCATGGGCGATCGATCGCGAGATGATATTGTAGGATTAATTTGGTTTTTAATTTGGTTTTGCTTCCGGATTATTATGAGGTGCCTAATATTGTGTTGTGTGGCTATGTAGAACCATCCCAGGTGCCAGCACAACCGAGGAGATAAAGTCAATTGACTCCTCTATCTTTTGGAAAGGTACGTAAGCGACGTACGGGCATCCCAACGGTAACATGTACTTTATGTTTGTCTTTATGACACATGATGAATGCAATGTGGTGCATTAAGATTATGATACATGTTTTTATGCATTGTTTTTGCATATGTATGTTGTGAAATATAAGAGGTGTATTTCACGAGTCAAAGTTATCTTAGTAAGGATTTTAATGGCTTACGCTAAAGTCCATTGGAAGCGAGGAAGAATTCCACTTACATGGAGTAGCAACGCTAAAGTCCATTGGAAGCGAGGAAGAATTCCGCTTACATGGAGTAGCAAGAAGCATTAAAATGTACTAATGATAAGGGCTCAGGATGAAATAAGGATTTAAGGAAAAAGGAATGTCATGACATTGCATATCCATACATTCATATAATGTGTTTCTATTATGAATTATGGTACAGGGACAACCAATGGGCGATATAAATGCTGGAAATACAGGAAGGACTTGTGTTTAAGATTTGCATTTATGCCTTACTTTCATATTATGTTAAATATGAATTGTGTTATGCTCATGTGTTGGGGGTTGTCTTTGTAGGTGCTTTTGTTGACGAGAACCAGGGCCGGGGTTGATATGCTGAGCTGTAAGGAGTGCTACAGGATTAGCATGTTAGAGTTTTTGTATAGCTTCTACTGAGTAGAGTAAGACTATGATGTAGTACCTTTGTAGGAAGTACGTCTTTCCTTTTGGAACATTTTGGTACTGTAATCTCTAAAGCTCAGGTTAATCAACACGGCACATTACTCTGATATAATCACATGTATGTTTAGTTCTCTAAATTGCATCTTAATATCTTGATGTGATAACGGGGTCTCACATTTAGTGGTATCAGAGCAGTGGTTAGATAACCAGGGAAGAGTGAAGGGTAGCCTTAGAGATAAGTTGGCTAGGTATTCATTTAGGCATGCTTATGCATGTGATGCATATGGTTGTATACGTGATATACTAACATGCTTTGAATATTTTACTCTTGTTATCTAACGGCTTATATTATGAACTGCTTTTGGTATTGTTGTTAACTATTGTGTTGCAGCATGGCGAACCTCAATGAAGAGGTAGGAGATGTGGACAGTAGAAATGCAAGTATTGCTCAGCCGAACCCTTTACCACCACCTGCTGTGGGCGTGGAGCCCAGTGTACAGATATTACTGCCAGGGGAGCTCAGTTTGAAGCAGTTTCTGAGTTTCCATCCGCCCATGTTTGAGGGGACTGAGTCTGGTGAAGTAGCTGAGGAGTGGTTGGAACGTATAGAGCAGATACTTGTGACTGCACCTTGTGCACTCACGGCATGGCTGAGGTTAGCAGAGTTTCAGCTGGCTAAGAAGCCTGCTATGTGGTGGAAGACCACCGTGATGGAGCTGAGAGCTCTAGGTATGGCAGTTGACTGGACTGTATTCCGGACCCGGTTCCTTAACCGGTATTTCTCTGCAGCTGCCAGACAATTGAAGGAAGATGAGTTCAACAGTTTGAAGCAGGGTAGCATGTCCGTAGCAGACTACGCTATGCAGTATTCCTCACTGCTGAGGTATGTACCTCATATTGCTGTCAGCAGCCATGCCAAGATGAGGAACTTTCTGAAAGGTCTGAGGCCGGAGCTATTCGATAGGGTTATCTCTAACAACCCCAGCTCGTTTGACGACGCCCTGACACGGGCAGAGTTGGCAGAGATTGCCGTAGACGCATACAAGAATGTTGTACCCCCTTTTGTACCATCACAGAGGCCTACTACTGATAGTCTGAGGCCACGAGGGGATCAGTTTAAGGCTTGTGGGGCCTCATCATCTTCCAGGTTTAGTGGGAAGAAGTCTCATGGACAGAAGCAGAACACCCGGGGGCACACACAGGGAAGCAGGACAGAGGTAACCAGGTGTACCAACTGTGGAGGATGGCATTTGTTACGTGACTGTCGAGGTTGCTATATCTGTGGCAAGATGGGCCACATAGCTCGGGGTTGCCCCAATCGGGCAGTTCAGACAGATTCAGGGCCGAATAGGCCAAGGTTTGATGCTGGGAGGGCACCACAGAGGCAGCAGTTTGCACCACGACCCCTGGGAGGTCAGATGACAGGACCGCCGCAGGACAAGGTGTATGCACTGACCAGGGAGCAGGCCGAGGCAGCCCCAGAGGAGGTCATTGCTGGTACGTGTCATTTACTTACGTACCCTGCACTTATATTGATAGATACAGGTGCTTCCCATTCCTTTGTATCTACTGCCTTTGTGGAAGGACACCATTTGTGCTCGTCTCTGTTACCCACGCCTCTCATGGTCTCGACACCCACGGGGAAGCATGTGATTGCGGATCGACAGTTATCTGATTGCCTCATTTATTTTGAGGGCAATGATCTGAGGGCCGATTTGATTCAGTTAGAGATGGCAGACTTTGACTGCATTATCGGCATTGATGTGTTGAGCAGATACCGAGCTATGGTAGATTGCCAAAAGAGGATGGTTCGTTTTCTGTCTGATCAGGGGTTCCAGTGGACTTTTTATGGGGACGGCTCTCGTCCAAGGATACCAGTAATCTCGGCGGTTAAGATGTCGCGGTTATTGGAACGTGGCCATACTGGGTACCTTATTTATGCTATGGATGCTTCAGAGGAGAAGGAAGTGAGAGCCGAGGACATTCCAGTTGTGGCAGAGTTCAGTGATGTGTTTCCAGATGAGATTCCGGGATTTCCGCCAGCCAGGGATGTGGAGTTTGCTATTGAGCTGCTGCCAGGGACATCAGCCATTTCTCGTGCCCCATACAGGATGGCACCGGCAGAGCTGAGGGAGCTGAAGGTACAGTTACAGGAGCTCCTCGACAAGGGATACATCCGTCCTAGTGTATCGCCTTGGGGTGCGCCAGTCTTGTTCGTGAAAAAGAAGGATGGATCAATGCGTCTGTGCATTGACTACAGGCAACTGAACAAGGCTACAGTGAAGAACAGATATCCGCTTCCGAGGATTGATGATCTGTTCGACCAGCTTCAGGGTACGGAGATGTACTCCAAGATAGATTTGAGGTCAGGCTATCACCAGGTACGGGTTAGAGCTGGTGATGTCCAAAAGACGGCTTTTAGAACTCGGTATGGGCACTATGAGTTCTTGGTGATGCCGTTCGGTGTGACAAATGCACCTGCAATCTTTATGAGCCTGATGAACAGAGTATTTCAGGAGTACCTCGATCAGTTTGTGATCGTGTTTATTGATGACATCCTAGTCTATTCGAGGAATGAGGAGGATCATGCCGATCATCTGAGGATAGTACTCCAGATCCTCAGAGATCATCAGTTGTACGCCAAACTCAGCAAGTGTGAGTTTTGGCTGAACAGTGTTGCATTTTTGGGCCATATCATATCACGAGAGGGGATATCAGTAGACCCGAGGAAGATAGAGGCAGTTATGGATTGGTCTACCCCTACTTCAGTCAGTGAGATTCGAAGTTTTCTTGGTCTGGCTGGCTATTATCGACGTTTCGTCGAGGGTTTCTCAAAGATCGCCAAGCCACTTACACAGCTGACTCAGAAGGGAGTCCCATTTTGTTGGTCAGAGGCTTGTGAGCAGAGCTTCCGGGAATTAAAGCACAGACTGACTACTGCGCCAGTTCTAGTGATACCCAAGGAGAACAAAGGATTTGTTCTTTATACCGATGCATCTCTACAGGGATTAGGGTGCGTGCTGATGCAGGACAGACATGTAGTGGCTTACGCTTCAAGACAGTTGAAGCCACATGAGATGAGGTATCCAGTCCATGATCTGGAGTTGGCAGCTATAGTGTTCGCCTTGAAGATATGGCGACACTACTTATACGGTACCTCATTTACCATCTTCACTGATCACAAGAGCCTGAAGTTCTTGTTTACACAGGCTGAGCTGAACATGAGGCAGAGGAGATGGATGGACCTGCTGAAGGACTACGATTGTGAAATCGAATATCACCCGGGAAAAGCAAATTTGACAGCCGACGCTTTGAGTCGGAAGGTGAGGAGCACAGCAGAGGATGCTATGTCTCTGTCAGCTATGTTTGGCTCCTACTGCCTTTTGGGATTCGATTATGATGTATCTTCTTCACCAGTACAGGTTTTGACCTTGCTAGCTGAGCCTGTTATATTTGATCACATCAGGAAGGCTCAGGGGACCGATGTAGAGGTTCAGAGATGGATGTTAGTGGTTCATTCAGGACAGCCATCGAGATTCAGAGTGGCTGATGACGGTTCTCTGAGGCTCGGAGACAGATGGGTGGTTCCAGATACACCCGAGTTGCGCCAAGGTATATTACAGCGAGCTCATTGCAGCAGGATGAGTATCCATCCAGGTGGGAAGAAGATGTATAAGGATCTACGCAGCCAGTTCTGGTGGAGGCGTATGAAACAGGATGTCACCTCTTTTGTCAAGCGATGTTTGATTTGTCAGCAAGTGAAAGCTGAGAGACAAAGGCCTGGAGGTGAACTAAGAAGTTTAGAGGTACCCGAGTGGAAGTGGCAGCACGTATCTATGGATTTCGTGACCCACTTGCCGAGGACTGTTTCGGGTTTTGATGCCATCTGGGTAGTCGTGGACAGATTGATAAGAGTGCTCATTTCATTCCCTACTGTATGACCTTCACGCACTTCAGAATGGCGCAGTTATATGTCAGAGATGTGGTGAGATTGCACGGGATCCCTGTTTCGATTGTGTCAGATCGAGATCCGCGGTTTACATCTCACTTTTGGGCGGGTCTGCAGACAGCTCTAGGTACAGAGTTGAGGTTGAGCACAGCCTATCATCCCCAGACGGACGGACAGACCGAGCGTACGATACAGACGCTCGAAGATATGTTGAGGGCTTGTGTGCTGGAGTTCGACACTTCATGGCAGGACTCGATAGCCTTGGTGGAATTTTCTTACAACAACAGCTACCAGGCAAGTATTCAGATGGCTCCTTTCGAGGCCCTCTATGGTAGGCGTTGTAGGTCACCCTTGTGTTGGGATGACATGGACCGTAAGTCGGTTGGAGGACCTGAGTTGATTCAGGAAATGGAAGAGAAAGTTAAGGTTATCAGAACAAAGATGAAGGCAGCTCAGGATAGACAGGCAGCATATGCCAATCAGCGGCGTAGACCGTTGGAGTTTCAGTTAGGCGACAGAGTGTTTTTAAAGATCTCACCCTTCAGAGGCGTAGTACGGTTTGGGATGCGAGGGAAGTTATCCCCGAGGTACGTAGGGCCGTATGAGATCTTACAGCGTATTGGTACTCTGGCGTACCGGTTGGCTTTACCGCCCTCTCTGTCTGGCATACACGACGTTTTTCATGTGTCTATGCTGAGGAAGTATGAGCCAGATCCCTCACATGTGTTGCAGCCTTCAGAGGTGCAGATTGAGTCCGATGTTTCTTATGTGGAGCGGCCTATCAGGATTTTGGATAGAGCAGACCGCAGACTTCGGAACAAGGTTATTCCTATGATCAAGGTTCAGTGGGATCGTAGGGGTGTCGAGGAGGCCACGTGGGAGACAGAGCGACACATGGTGCAGTACTATCCAGAACTGTTTTCTGGTATGCGTTTATGTACTGTTTTATTTCTAGTTAGCAGCATGTTTGATTTCGGGACGAAATCTTATAAGTAGGGGAGTATTGTGATATCCCCGAAATGATTATGTGGGTAATCATGCATTTAAGGGTGGTTAATTATGAACCTATATGTTTAAAGCGTTTGTATGTGGGATTAATTTATTTAATTTGATGATGTGGTTTAGGAAGCATGTTAGGTGTTTTTAATTGTTGTGTTGATGTGGTAGAATAATAAAATATCGAGGAGGGATATTTTATACATCGTATGAAATACCGGGACACAATTAAACACCACAAACCACCCCACATGCAACCACCCAACCCCCACTTGCAGCCAAACCCACGCCCACCCCTGTTTTCTGGGAAAGCAGATTGACTTGTAGGCATGTTTGGACTTAGATATTTTGGATCTTGCCTCTTCCAAAAGCTTCCTTCTTTTTCCCTTCATCTCTCTGCAACTTGGTCGAGTTCCAGGAGAAAAGTGATCGGGTTTCATGCTTCTTTTCATATAGAAAATCGAAGGGCAAAAGTGGTGAGGAGTCACATTTTTTTCCCAGTTTTCAGTTTCCTGGCATGCTTGTTCTTTGTAGCAGATTTGGCATGATAGTTTAGGGTATGATGTTATCTTGTTATGAATACCTTTTTGGGATGTTTGTGAAGCCTTTAGCATGTTTAGTTAAGAAACTTGCATGCTTTATGTGCTAGATTTGTGGTAGAGAAAAGGGCTCCTCGAACATCCGAGCAGAGAAGTACTCTGTTTTCCATGTTAGGAAGGGTTTTACCATGATGTTTCGAAGCATGCTAACTTAGGTTTTGGTTGAACCTTTGATGTGTTTTTATGTATGGTAACTTGTTGAAGGTACCAGTATATTTCCTTGAGCATGTTGCATGTGTTATGTGAAAGATTTAATCATGTGAAAGGTAGTGTTCGAAAATTCTGGGCAAGGTTCAAGTGCCCTGTTTTCTGGAAATATATGTGCGAAGAGTACTTTTATGAAGGTGTTATCATGCATGATAAACTTAAGTTTTGGAAAAACTTTGATGTAAAAATATGCTTGGTAGTTTTGTGAAACCCATGGCATGTTTAGTTGAGCACGGTTTATGTTATATGTGTTAGTTTTAATAGCATGTAAAGAGGTGCTCAAGAATTCTGGAAATGAAAATGTGCCCTGTTTCCAGGAAAAGTTGATCCAGTACTTGTTTAAATGATCGATGTTTATGCATGTAGGTTTATGCTCAGGGTGTATATTTGGTTTGAATACACTCAGGGTAGTGTAGTTCAAATGCTAGCATGATGGTCTTGGTATGTATATTGTCCTACATGTTAGATTTAAGGGTATGATTATCGGTGTTAAGCAATTCTGGAAAATCGCCAAAGGAACAAGGTTGGCGATCGATCGCCAAGGAGGCGCGATCGATCGCGACGTTCCAGTAGGTTTTGGCGATCGATCGCCAATATTGGGGCGATCGATCGCTGAATGTTTTTTTTTTTTGGTATGCAAGGCAGTAGCATCTCGCGATCGATCGGGGCTCATGGGCGATCGATCGCGAGATGATATTGTAGGATTAATTTGGTTTTTAATTTGGTTTTGCTTCCGGATTATTATGAGGTGCCTAATATTGTGTTGTGTGGCTATGTAGAACCATCCCAGGTGCCAGCACAACCGAGGAGATAAAGTCAATTGACTCCTCTATCTTTTGGAAAGGTACGTAAGCGACGTACGGGCATCCCAACGGTAACATGTACTTTATGTTTGTCTTTATGACACATGATGAATGCAATGTGGTGCATTAAGATTATGATACATGTTTTTATGCATTGTTTTTGCATATGTATGTTGTGAAATATAAGAGGTGTATTTCACGAGTCAAAGTTATCTTAGTAAGGATTTTAATGGCTTACGCTAAAGTCCATTGGAAGCGAGGAAGAATTCCGCTTACATGGAGTAGCAACGCTAAAGTCCATTGGAAGCGAGGAAGAATTCCGCTTACATGGAGTAGCAAGAAGCATTAAAATGTACTAATGATAAGGGCTCAGGATGAAATAAGGATTTAAGGAAAAAGGAATGTCATGACATTGCATATCCATACATTCATATAATGTGTTTCTATTATGAATTATGGTACAGGGACAACCAATGGGCGATATAAATGCTGGAAATACAGGAAGGACTTGTGTTTAAGATTTGCATTTATGCCTTACTTTCATATTATGTTAAATATGAATTGTGTTATGCTCATGTGTTGGGGGTTGTCTTTGTAGGTGCTTTTGTTGACGAGAACCAGGGCCGGGGTTGATATGCTGAGCTGTAAGGAGTGCTACAGGATTAGCATGTTAGAGTTTTTGTATAGCTTCTACTGAGTAGAGTAAGACTATGATGTAGTACCTTTGTAGGAAGTACGTCTTTCCTTTTGGAACATTTTGGTACTGTAATCTCTAAAGCTCAGGTTAATCAACACGGCACATTACTCTGATATAATCACATGTATGTTTAGTTCTCTAAATTGCATCTTAATATCTTGATGTGATAACGGGGTCTCACAGAATAAAATTTTATATGGATTACTAACCAGCAGATCTATACATATGATTTCATATCGGATAAAGGATAATAAGAATCTCACCCTTGTAGCGTGTTTGAGCAGATTCCACGGAGCAGCACCACGTCCAACGCCTCCTCCGAGTCACTAGCAAAACTTAACAAGTTTTGCCTCAACGGTATCCACACGATCAAATCGGGTGAAGGGAAAGTTTAAGAACAAGTTGCTAGACAAGTTCTTAAACCGGGACAAGAAACACACTCGATTCTCAATCGAATAATCGCCACAAATCAAACAAGTCTCCTTCGGCTATAAAGAAGAAGCCGAGAGCCTTATTGATTCAATTAGGCGGCCGTGTGGTCTTCTTGGTTTAGGTTAGTATGATATGAAGTTGTGTCTTACAATTAAAACATAACCTTGTATTTATATTATAAGGCTTTTATTTAGGTTCAAGACTTTCTTAAAGTCTTATGGGCCCAAACCCATGATTTAATTAAAACCTTTTAATCACTTAATTAAGACTCTTCTTAATTAATTAATTCATCCAATGAATTTAATTTCCCTTCTCGATTTAATCTTTTGTGCGACCCGATAGGATCTTGTAATGTTGGCAGTGACATAAAATCTCATTTTATGTCGCAAGCATTGAGCGGTATCTAGCAACACATCAATGCTACCCAAATTACAAGAATGTCAATGACTCGACATAACCTTTAGAACTTGTGCCATGTAGCTTAATCCCTTTGTCCTTTGTGTTTAGATTGAACACGAGTCATGGAATAGTCATACTCGTATATCCAATCTTTATTTCTTGATCCCCAAGTAGAACTAGAATAAACGAATAAGCTCGATATCTCATATCGACTCATTCGAGCATGGCCATGCATTTTAGTTCTCACTTGATCAAGGGCCAAACACATATCCTGTTATATAGGAGGGACAAATCCTATCTCGATCAGTCAACATCCCTCTACATAATTCGTAGTGTATCCAATAGTCGCCTTTATAGTTTACCCTGGGTCACGTTTGACGATATCAAAATACATAACTCCTTATGTTGGGATCTCTGATGATCACAAGTCGTAAGGATTACATACATTATTATCACTATGAGAATTGCATATGACGATCATATAACTATCCATGTTGCATTCTCATGGTGGGTCTGTCCAATACATCGTTCTCTAACATGTACCCATATGTTGATTTGATATCTCATATCAATGAACAATTCATCGATCAACACATACTAGTCTCTACGTATTATCATTATCCCTTTCATGATAATACTTGACTAGGGACATCTTTAAGAATAATACAATATTATTCTAAGGACATTAACATATATATTAATTCACATTGCACAGTTAAAAGAATAATATATAATAATGAATTGCCATTTATAAAATCATATTACATTGTATGTCGTAAACAATCATCTAATGATATGTCTTAGGGCATATCCCAACAAATCTCCCACTTGCACTAAGACCACTCAGACATATACCTAATGCCTAGAGATCTAGTATGACGATCATGCTTCTGCTGTGACAGTGGCTTCGTCAATGGGTCAGATACATTATCATCTGTTGGTACTTTGCATATTTTAACATCTCCCCTTTCAACGATTTCTCGAATGAAATGGAAACGCCTAAGTATGTGCTTGGATCTTTGGTGAGATCTTAGTTCCTTAGCCAATGCGATCGCTCCATTGTTGTCACAAAAGAGTTCTATCGGATCTTTAATGCTAGGCACCACTCCAAGTTCAGAAATGAACTTCCTCATCCAAACAGCTTCCTTTGCTGCATCCGAGGCAGAAATATACTCAGCTTCCGTTGTAGAATCGGCTACTGTTTCTTGCTTTGAACTCTTCCAGCTCACAGCACCTCCATTTAGGCAATACACATATCCGGATTGCGATCGAAAATCATCTTTGTCGGTTTGGAAGCTTGCATCAGTGTAACCCATTACATTGAGCTCTTCCTCACCTCCATAAATCAAGAATGTATCCTTAGTCCTTCTCAAGTACTTCAGGATGTTCTTGACAGCAATCCAGTGACCTTCACCTGGATCAACTTGATATCTGCTCGTCATGCTCAAAGCATACGATACATCGGGACGAGTACATATCATGGCATACATGATAGATCCAATAGCTGACGCGTATGGAATCTTACTCATGCGTTGTCTCTCATCTTCTGTTGAAGGACACTGTTCCTTCGAGAGATAAATGCCATGCGTCATAGGCACGAATCCTTTCTAGGATTCTTGCATGCTAAACCTTTTAAGCACCTTGTCTATGTATGTACTTTGACTTAGACCAAGAAGCCTTCTTGATCTATCTCTATAGATCTTGATTCCTAATACATAGGTGGCTTCTCCTAAATCTTTCATCGAAAAGCAGTTCCCTAGCCAAATCTTTACAGATTGCAAGGCAGGGATATCATTTCCAATAAGAAGTATGTCATCTACATACAACACTAGGAAAATGATTATGCTCCCACTGACCTTCTTGTAGACACAAGGTTCATCTTCATTTTTGATAAAACCAAACTCTTTGATTGCATCATCAAAACGAAGATTCCAACTCCGAGAAGCTTGCTTCAATCCATAAATGGATCGTTGTAGCTTGCATATCTTTCCAGCATCCTTTGGATCGACAAAACCCTCGGGCTGTGTCATGTACACATCCTCGAGCAGATTTCCATTAAGGAAAGCTGTTTTGACATCCATCTGCCAGATTTCATAATCATGAAATGCATATTGCAAGTAAGATCCTTATGGATTTAACCATGGCCACTGATGAAAAGGTTTCATCATAGTCAATACCATGAATTTGTTTGAATCCTTTTGCAACCAGCCGACCTTTATAGGTTTGTACGTTACCATCCATATCGGTCTTTTTCTTGAAAATCCATTTGCACCCTATGGGTCGTACCCCTTCAGGTGGATCAACCAAAGTCCATACTTGGTTTGCATACATGGATTCCATCTCAGATTTCATGGCCTCTTGCCATTTCTCAGAATCAGTGCCCATTATAGCTTGTTGATAAGATGACGGCTCATCCTCATCAATAAGTAGTAAGTCACCTTGTTGAGTCACAAGAAATCCATATCTCTGTGTCTCCCGGTGTTCTCTTACAGACCTACGCTCTCTTGAGCAGGTGCTTCTTCCACAACAGCTTGCGGTGCCTGCTCTGTTTCCATCTCAATATCAGGTTCAGTGTTTTCTTGTGGTTGAACTTCACTAAGTTCTATCTTTCTCCCACTGGTTTTTCTAGAAATAAATCTCTTTCAAGAAATACACCAGTCCGAGCAACAACTACTTTGTTCTCGGTGGGATAATAGAAATAGTATCCTTTTGTTTCCTTAGGATACCCCACAAATAAACACTTATCAGATTTGGGTCCAAGTTTGTTAGTGGCGTGACGTCTAACGAAAGCCTCACAACCCCAAATGTAATACCCCCGAAATGTTATATGTTCATGTGCTATGATGATGATTTATGTTATGTTTAAGGGTTGTGGTGTAATTAATTTGGGGGAATATAATTACGATATGATGATATGATTTAGGGGGCATGTTGAGTGTTTTTTTAAGGATGTATTAATCATATGAAGTTAGAAAATATCGAGTGAGGATATTTTAATACATCGTACTAAATACCGGGACACAATTAAACACCACAAGGCACCCCAACCACACCACCCCCCCTACTCGGCCACCTCCCCTCCCCCACTTGGCAACCCATACCTTTTCCCACTTGGCAACCCATGCTTGCACTCATTACTTTCCAATCAACTCTCCTCCATTCCCTTCTCCTCCTCCTCTCCTCCATTTTCGTTCCAGATTTAGCTTCATTAAGGCAAGGAAAAGCTTGGTTAGAAGGGTGTCTAAAACCTTGCAAAAAGAGGAGCAAAAGTAAAGGGGTAAGCCTTACTCTGTTTTTTTCGGAGTCTTGGATTGAGTTGGGTTTTGTTGAACGATTCTTATGCATGTTAAGTGTAGGTTTGGGTGAAACCTTGGTATGGGTGCTTACATGGTAGTATTATGTAACTACTAGCATGGTTGTTCGAGCTTTTTACATGATTTATGTGATAGATTTCTTGTTATGAAACTATATGCTCGAAAATCTGGGAAAAGATAAGCATGCTCTGTTTCTGTTTAAGGTTGGCTGAGGATGAAGATTATGATGATGTTATGATGCATGTTAGCTTAGGTTTTGTTAAACCTTTGATTTAAGTGCCTACATGGATATTTTATGAAGTTCTTTACATGTTTGTTTCAGCATGAAAGATGTGCTATGAAGTAGAAATGTTGGTGTAAAAAGAGGTGCTCAAAAATCTGGGGAAATCACGATTTTTTCAGAGCTCTCGATCGATCGAGATTTGGTCCCGATCGATCGAGCGAGACAGGAAATTTTGGTGCCGATCGATCGAAGGATTTCTCGATCGATCGGTGAAGCTTCTCGATCGATCGGTATAATGCTTCGATCGATCGAGCGAGGCAGAATACTAAGGCACTGTTTGTGCACAGTGTCTCGATCGATCGAGACCTTGGGCCGATCGATCGAGAGAGGCAGAAAGTTGGCAAGTATAATGATGTTTTATTTTGTTAAGTTTATGATGTGAGATGGTTTTGAGGCATCTAATATGGTATTGTGTGGTCTTGTAGAACCATCCCAGGTACCGGCAGCATCAAGGAGATAAAGTCTGTTGACTCCTCCTCCTTTTGAAAAGGTACGTAAGAGACGTACGGGCATCGGACGGTAACACACATCTTTATACTACAACTATGCTTTTATTGCATGAGTATTCACGATGAAACGATGATGTTTATACGATGCTTATATGATGAAGTTTACATGATGTTATTTGTGGTAAGATGCCACGGGGTAAGATGCCCCACATGGTAAGAGGCCATGCGATGTTATTGTGGTAAGATGCCACGGGGTAAGATGCCCCATATGGTAAGAGGCCATACGATGATATTTGTGGTAAGATGCCACGGGGGTAAGATGCCCCACATGCATGATTATGAATCAGGGACAACAATAAGAAGTTAATGAGAAATCCAGCATATTTACTTAACAAATATTTCATGCATTTGTTATGATGTTTTTTATGATGCTAAGTAAGATTGTATATGCTCATGATGTGTTGTCCCTGTAGGTACACTTTTGGACAAAAGGACTAAGGGTCGGGTTGAGGCAGTGAGCTACGAGGGACACAGGAATGTATAGGATTCAAGTTATGATTAGTATCTACTCTAGGAGTAGTGTAAATCTAAATGACATTCTTTTAAAATGTAATGAATTATTTTTGAAGTTTTGTATTTTGGCCTGTAATCCTGTTAGCTCGTGTAACAACCAAAACCTTAAGATGTCACCTTAATGCATGATTAGTCCTTCTTATGTCTATTAATCACTATTAAGGTGGGAAGACCCCACATTAGTGGTTAGATAACTCGGGAATGAGTGAAGGGTAGCCTTAGCAATAGGTTAGCTAGGTGCTTACTTTTGAACATGTTAATATGTATGTTATACATAAAGAAGAAGATGTTATGCTAACATGTTCAATTATCTAACGATGAGTTTTATGAACTGCTTTTGGTGTTGTTATTAACCCTTGTGTTGCAGTATGGCAGCAAACATAGAAGTGGGTGACGCCATTAGTGTAAATGCAAGTGTTGGGCGTACGAATCCATTACCACCACCAGCCTGGCAGCGCCTTGTGCAAAGACTGCCTGGATCAGATTAGCAGAATTTCAGCTGGCCAAGAAGGCACTGATGTGGTGGAAGACCACCGTGATTGAGCAAGAGGCAGGAAATAAATTGGAAGATGTTCCGAACGCGGTTTCTGACCCGCTACTTCTCAGCCGCTGCAAGACAAGCCAAGGAGGATGAGTTTACCAGTTTAAGGCAAGGTACTATGCCTGTATCTGATTATGCTCTACATTACTGTTCCTTACTGCGGTATGTGCCCCATATTGCTGCAAACCCTCAAGCGAAGATGAGAAATTTTATGAAAGGATTGAGGCCGGAACTGTACGACAGAGTAATTACCTATGGCCCTGCCTGTTTTGATGATGCACTCTCACGAGCTGAGCTAGCTGAACTGGGAGTTGGCGCATATCCTGATGCGGTGCCACCTCCGGCACCCCCTCAGAGATCCACTTCTGATAATTTGAACCCCAGGGGTGATCAGTTTAAGCCTAGGGGGAACACTTCAGCATCGAGATTCAGTGGCAAGAGGCCCGAGAATCGATGGAAAGGGAAAGGTAGGAATGATGCTCCATCTGGGAGAGGACAGTCTCAGGGAGACAGATCTGGAAGAGTTCAGTGCACTCTTTGTAGGCAACCACATTTGGCAAAGGACTGCGTAGGATGTTATGTCTGTGGCGACAGAGGCCACTTTGCTCGGCGGTGTCCCAACAGGGGAAGACAGCAGAGCTCTACGGGGAGACCTGTGGACAGAACGGCACAACACCGGCCACCTTTTGTGCCAAGACAGTATGGAGGTCAGCCCGCGGGGCCACCTCAGGGACAGGTGTATGCATTGACGAGGGAGCAGGCTACAGCGGCCCCGGAGGAAGTTATAGCGGGTACGTGTCTTTTATTTACGCACCCTGCTCTTATATTGATAGACACAGGTGCGTCACACTCTTTTGTGTCGACGAGTTTTGTTGAAAGGCACCACATATGCACTTCTCCGTCCCCCATGCCTCTTATGGTCTCGACCCCCGCTGGAAGAAGTTTGACTACGGATCAGATTGTCTATGATGGCCTCATTTATTTTGAGGATAATGAGCTAAGATCAGATTTGATTGTGCTGGGAATGACAGACTTCGATTGCATTGTGGGCATCGATGTTCTGAACAAGTATCAGGCAGTGGTAGACTGCAGGCAGAGGACTGTCCGATTTAGATCTGTATTGGGAGTCCAGTGGACATTTTATGGGGATGGTTCCCGTCCGAAGATTCCGTTAATATCTGCTGTCAAGATGACACAGCTATTGGAACGAGGTCATGCAGGATATCTTATCTATGTTGTTGATATGACGGATAAGAGGAAGGAATTAAAGGTTGAGGATGTGCCCGTAGTGGCGGAGTTTCCCGATGTCTTTCCGGAGGAGATTCCCGGATTCCCACCGACAAGAGAGGTCGAGTTTGGGATTGAGTTGCTACCAGGGACGTCTGCAATTTCTCGTGCCCCGTATAGGATGGCACCAGCGGAGCTAAGAGAGCTAAAGATTCAATTGCAAGAGCTCCTAGACAAAAGCTACATACGCCCTAGCGTATCGCCATGGGGTGCGCCTGTCTTATTTGTTAAGAAGAAAGATGGATCGATGCGTTTATGCATTGACTATAGGCAGTTGAACAAAGCTATAGTAAAGAACAAGTATCCACTTCCGAGGATCGATGACTTGTTCGATCAGTTGCAGGGTACGAGGCTCTACAGTAAGATCGATCTGAGGTCGGGGGTACCATCAGATTTGAGTAAGAGAAGATGATGTTCAGAAGACGGCTTTCAGGACTAGATATGGGCACTATGAATTCCTGGTCATGCCTTTTGGGGTGACGAATGCCCCAGCTGTCTTCATGAGTTTGATGAACAGGGTGTTCCAGCCATATTTGGATCAGTTTGTCATAGTCTTCATTGACGACATACTTATTTACTCTCGGACTGAAGAAGAGCATGTAAGGCACTTGAGGACAGTGCTTCAGATCCTTAGGGATCATCAATTATATGCAAAGCTTAGCAAGTGCGAGTTCTGGTTGGACAGTGTAAGTAACCCCATGAGCATACAACGCAGCGGAATAAAATTTTGGGATTACAAACCAGCGATCTATACATAGGGATTCATATCGGATTAGAGAATTACAAGTGTCTTACCCTTGTAGCGTGTTTGAAGCCGAATCCACGGAGCTGCACCACGTCCTACGCCTTCTCCGAGTCAATAGCAAAACACGAATGGTTTTGCCTCAACGGTATCCACACGATCGAATCGAACGAAGGGATGGTTTAATAACAAGTTGCTAGACTTGTTATTAATCCTATACACGAAACAAACTCGATTCACAATCGAAACAACCACCAAACCACCAAGAACCCCTCGACTTTTGAAGGAGGCCGAGAGCTCTTGTGATGATGCGGCCGTTTTGCTCTTGCTTGTGTAGGGTTTTAGTGTTATCAATTGTCTTACAAGTGATAATCTAATTAAACCTTGCAATCATATTAAATATGATTAATTAAAGGCTTTCTTAAAGCTTCATGGGCTTAAGCCCATGATTTAATTAATCCTTATGATTATTAATTAAGACTCCTCTTAATTATTTAATTCATCCCATGAATTTAATTTCCCTTCTCGATTTAATCTTTTGTGCGACCCGATAGGATCTCGTAATGTTGGCAGTGACATAAAATCTCATTTTATGTCGCAAGCATCGAGCGGTATCTAGCAACACATCGATGCTGCCCAAATTACGAGAATGTCAATGACTAGACATAACCTTTAGAACTTGTGACAATATTAATCATGTAACTTAATCCCTTTGTCCTTTGTGTTTAGATTGAACACGAGTCATGGAATAGTCATACTCGTATATTCAATCTCTATTTCTTGATCCCCAAGTAGAACTAGAATAAACGAATAAGCTCGATATCTCATATCGACTCATTCGAGCATGGCCATGCATTTTAGTTCTCACTTGATCAAGGGCCAAACACATCTCCTGTTATATAGGAGGGACAAATCCTATCTCGATCAGTCAACATCCCTCTACATAATTCGTAGTGTATCCAATAGTCGCCTTTATAGTATACCCTGTTACGGGTAACGTTTGACGATATCAAGATACATAACTCCTTATGTTGGGATCTCTGATGATCACAAGTCGTAAGGATTACATACATTATTATCACTATGAGAATTGCATATGACGATCATATAACTATCCATGTTGCATTCTCATGGTGGGTCTGTTCAGTACATCGTTCTCTAACATGTACCCATATGTTGATTTGATATCTCATATCAATGAACAATTCATCGATCAACATATACTAGTCTCTACGTATTATCATTATCCCATTCACGATAATACTTGACTAGGAACATCTTTAAGAATAATACAATATTATTCTAAGGACATTAACATATATATTAATTCACAATGCACAGTTAAAAGAATAATATATAATAATGAATTGCCATTCATAAATCCATAAACATTGTATGTCTTAAACAATCATCTAATGACTTGTCTTAGGGCATATCCCAACAAATCTCCCACTTGCACTAAGACCACTCAGACATATACCTAATGCCTAGAGATCTAGTATGACGATCATGCTTCTGCTGTGACAGCGGCTTCGTCAATGGGTCAGATACATTATCATCTGTTGGTACTTTGCATATTTTAACATCTCCCCTTTCAACGATTTCTCGAATGAAATGGAAACGCCTAAGTATGTGCTTGGATCTTTGGTGAGATCTTGGTTCCTTAGCCAATGCGATCGCTCCATTGTTGTCACAATAGAGTTCTATCGGATCTTTAATGCTAGGCACCACTTCAAGTTCAGAAATGAACTTCCTCATCCAAACAGCTTCCTTTGCTGCATCCGAGGCAGCAATATACTCAGCTTCCGTTGTAGAATCGGCTACTGTTTCTTGCTTTGAACTCTTCCAGCTCACAGCACCTCCATTCAGGCAATACACATATCCAGATTGCGATCGAAAATCATCTTTGTCGGTTTGGAAGCTCGCATCAGTGTAACCCATTACATTGAGCTCTTCCTCACCTCCATAAATCAAGAATGTATCCTTAGTCCTTCTCAAGTACTTCAGGATGTTCTTGACAGCAATCCAGTGACCTTCACCTGGATCAACTTGATATCTGCTCGTCATGCTCAAAGCATACGATACATCGGGACGAGTACATATCATGGCATACATGATAGATCCAATAGCTGATGCGTATGGAATCTTACTCATGCGTTGTCTCTCATCTGGTGTTGAAGGACACTGTTCCTTCGAGAGATAAATACCATGTGTCATAGGCACGAATCCTTTCTTGGATTCTTGCATGCTAAACCTTTTAAGCACCTTGTCTATGTATGTACTTTGACTTAGACCAAGAAGCCTTCTCGATCTATCTCTATAGATCTTGATTCCTAACACATAGGTAGCTTCTCCTAAGTCTTTCATCGAAAAGCAATTCCCTAGCCAAATCTTTACAGATTGCAAGGCAGGGATATCATTTCCAATAAGAAGTATGTCATCTACATACAACACTAGGAAAATGATTACGCTCCCACTGACCTTCTTGTAGACACAAGGTTCATCTTCATTTTTGATAAAACCAAACTCTTTGATTGCATCATCAAAACGAAGATTCCAACTCCGAGAAGCTTGCTTCAATCCATAAATGGATCGTTGTAGCTTGCATATCTTTCCAGCATCCTTTGGATCGACAAAACCCTCGGGCTGTGTCATGTACACATCCTCGAGCAGATTTCCATTAAGGAAAGCTGTTTTGACATCCATCTGCCAGATTTCATAATCATGAAATGCAGCTATTGCAAGTAAGATCCTTATGGATTTAACCATGGCCACTGGTGAAAAGGTTTCATCATACTCAATACCATGAATTTGTTTGAATCCTTTTGCAACCAGCCGACCTTTATAGGTTTGTACATTACCATCCATATCGGTCTTTTTCTTGAAAATCCATTTGCACCCTATGGGTCGTACCCCTTCAGGTGGATCAACCAAAGTCCATACTTGGTTTGCATACATGGATTCCATCTCAGATTTCATGGCTTCTTGCCATTTCTCAGAATCATTGCCCATTATAGCTTGTTGATAAGATGACGGCTCATCCTCATCAATAAGTAGTAAGTCACCTTGTTGAGTCACAAGAAATCCATATCTCTCTGGCTCCCGGTGTACTCTTACAGCCCTACGCTGGGCTTGTGTCTCTTGAGCAGGTGCTTCTTCCACAACAGCTTGTGGTGCCTGCTCTGTTTCCATCTCAATTTCAGGTTCAGTGTTTTCTTGTGGTTGAACTTCACTAAGTTCTATTTTTCTCCCACTGGTTTTTCTAGAAATAAATTCTCTTTCAAAAAATACACCAGTCCGAGCAACAACTACTTTGTTCTCGGTGGGATAATAGAAATAGTATCCTTTCGTTTCCTTAGGATACCCCACAAATAAACACTTATCAGATTTGGGTCCAAGTTTGTTAGTGGCGTGACGTCTAACGAAAGCCTCACAACCCCAAATCTTCATAAAAGACATACTAGGACGCTTCCCAGTCCATATCTCATATGGTGTCTTTTCCACTGATTTAGATGGAACACGGTTCAGTAAGAAAATCGCTGTTTCTAGAGCGTGTCCCCAAAATGATATCGGAAGATCTGCATGACTCATCATTGATCTAACCATGTCTAACAAGGTTCGATTTCTCCTCTCGGATACACCATTCCATTGTGGAGTATACGGAGGAGTGAGTTGTGGGACTATCCCACACTCCTTTAGATAGTCATGAAACTCTTGGCTTAAGTATTCTCCTCCTCGATCTGATCGAAGGATTTTGATACTTTTGCCAAGTTGGTTTTGTACTTCATTCTTGAAATCTTTGAACTTTTCAAAGGTTTCATGCTTATGTTTCATTAGGTACACATACCCATATCTACTGAGGTCATCAGTAAATGTAACGAAGTATTGAAAACCACCTCTAGCTTGTGTACTTATTGGTCCACATACATCACTATGTATTAGTCCCAATAAAACATTTGCCCTTTCAACATGTCCCTTGAAAGGGGCTTTAGTCATCTTGCCCATTAAACAAGATTCGCATGTTTCATATGATTCAAAATCAAATGAATCTAATACTCCATCCTTATGAAGTTTAGATATGCGGTTCTCGTTTATGTGGCCCAAGCGACAGTGCCAGAGATAAGTCGGATTACAATCATTATTTTTAATCCTTTTAGTATTTATGTTATAGATAGGCATATCAAGATTTAATACATAAAGACCATTCACCATTTGTGCATTAGCATAAAACATATCATTTAAATAAATAGAACAACAATTGTCCTTTATTATAAATGAAAAACCATACTTGTCCAAACAAGAAATAGATATAATGTTTTTAGTAATTGAAGGCACAAAATAACAGTCTTTTAAAATCAACGATAAACCAGAAGGTAAAGCTAAATGATAATCTCCTATAGCTAATGCAGCAACTCTTGCTCCATTTCCAACTCGGAGATCAACTTCACCTTTTGCCAATGCCCTACTCCTTTTGAGATCCTGCACATTTACACAAATGTGAGATCCACATCCAGTATCTAATACCCAAGATGAAGAAGTAGATAAATTGACTTCTATAACAAAAATACCTGAAGCGGAAGTCACACTTCC
Organism: Haberlea rhodopensis; assembly: GCA_907163345.1. NCBI lineage: Eukaryota > Viridiplantae > Streptophyta > Magnoliopsida > Lamiales > Gesneriaceae > Haberlea > Haberlea rhodopensis. Next base: position 495,163 of record CAJQUN010000281.1, read on the forward strand.
TTTCTTTAGATCCTCCAGATATACTTTGCAGTTTCTTTTCCAATGGCCGGTCTCACCGCAATGGAAACAGTTCCCTTCCTTTGCTATCCCTCCCTTTGGCTTTAGTGCAGAAGACTTTGGCTTAGATTTAGCAAAGACCTTCTTTGCTTTCTTGTTGCCTTTAGTTTTGGCCCTTCCTTTGCCCTTATTCACAATAAGGACATTTGTGGCCTTAGTCTTCTTAGTATTTGCTTCATATGTTCTCAACATGCCAAGCAACTGGGGTAGAGTCTTTTCCATATCAGTCATATTGTAATTTACTACAAATTGACTGAAGCTCTCCGGCAACGATTGCAAGATTACATCAGTGGCCAACTCTTGGTCCAATGGAAAACCTAGCTTATCCAGATTCTCAATGTACCCAATCATCTTGAGCACATGAGTTCCAACTAAGCTTCCTTCTACCATCCTGCACTGGAATAACGCCTTAGAGACGTCATACCTCTCTTGTCTAGCCTGCTGTTGGTACAACTGCTTTAAGTGTTCGATCATATCGAACGCCTCCATTTCCTCATGTTGCTTCTGAAGCTCAGAGTTCATGGTGGCAAGCATGAGGCACCCAACATCAAGTGCGTCACTCTGATGCTTCTTGTAAGCATCTTTTTCAGTTCTAGTAGCCGTTATGGGAGGTTCCTCAGCGGGTAAGGGTTCCTCTAGGACATATTGTTTCTTTTCTTGTTTGAGGACTATCCTCAAGTTCCTATGCCAGTCTAGGAAATTTGTCCCATTTAATTTGTCCTTCTCAAGGACCGATCGCAGTGATAAAGTGCTAGTAACGTTTGTAGTTGCCATGGATATCTACAATATAAATATGCAAAATAAGTTTATGATTTAAATCATTTAACATGGTCTTATATTAAATGACACTCCCACTATTTTGTTTGAAAAATATCAACCCTCGAAACCTTTAGTGGGCCAAGATCCATATTTCACTTAATCTTGAGTTAGCTTTGGCTAATCGCCCAAGACTCGGTTATTTAGGTAGACAACACTTTGTCAATTACATCACATATAATTCTTGGATAGTTGGACGAACAACACTTTGTTCAATTCATCAAATGAATTATAATCCAACCCATGCCTCTAGGTTCCCAATCCTATTGAGATAACCTAGTTAAGTCGTACCCAATTAAAGTATGACGGATATCACTTTTATCCTTTCGCGCCTTACTAAGATTGCCACGGTGCTTTGCTTTGGCAAACCCACACATGTACAATCGAAGTTATTGACGAGTACTTTTATTTGGAAGGCATCTAAAACTTAATATTTTAGAGGGATTTATTGATCTCATGATTAATTTGATAATTTAAAATATGTCCACTACATATAGTTGTATACATATCTACATATATGTGTAATACTATTATCAAACTAAAACATAAGATAAATCATGCATCAACATACATAATTAAAACGTGACATGGTTATAGCCCCTACTAATGAGTTTCTCAAGCCAATGAGAAACTCCTATGAGTCAACCTAAGGTAACTTCATAAGCACCTTCCTTTGGCTCCAATTTGTGAATGGCCTCCTCATCCCGGCACGATGCTCCATCTTCATTGATCACCATCAATAAAATAAACTACACTATTTTACAAGATATAGAATTCCTCGATTCACATTCGAGGGGAACATAGGGGAGGGATAACATTTAGAATGAAATAGAGAAAGGCACGACACGCAGGTCGTATTATAAATTACAATCATTCACAAATCCTATCTAATAGGTCAAAGGGCTATAACCACGCACCATGCTCAAACAACACATAAAGCATGCATTAACATTTAATTAATTAAATTCTAAACAATTTAAATTTAATTCTAATTAAAACTGTAAAATAATTTTTGAAAAATTATCGTACGCTCGGGACATCACATGCCACGAACTAAAGCGACTAAAACACGAACCACCATGATTCGAACCAAGACCCATGGCTGGACCAATAGTGGGCCTAGGGTTCGAAACCCTAGCCCATGGCCGAGCCATGGTCCATGCGGCGGCTTGGGTGCGACGCTGCTAGGGTTCAAAACCCTAGTCGCCTTGCACCATCTTGATTCTATCGAGCCAACTTGCACCTTCTCAATACTTTATCGAGCCAAAAGAGTTCAAAACCCTAGATAGTGCGACGGCTTGACCCATGCTCGAACCAGGGTCCGAACCCTAGCTCTTAGGCGGCGGCCGAGAGGCCAATTTGACTAGGGTTCAAAACCCTAGCCACTTTGTAGCGGCGGCCGAGCCATGGTGACTAGGGTTCGAAACCCTAGCACCTAGGTGGCCTCGGCCGTGAGCCTACACGAGCCATGTTCCGGTTTTTGATCACGAATTATCATATATTTCGATCCGTTTTCAATTATATCATATATATTATCATACGATGATCTTCACAAAATCGATTTTTCCATATCATATATGAAAATACAGTTTTAAATAGCATGCAATATTAATTCTAACATGATTAAACTATTTAACCACATAAAATCCGATATGAGCCTTGTACACGGCTCTGATACCACTGTAAGTAACCCCATGAGCATACAACGCAGCGGAATAAAATTTTGGGATTACAAACCAGCGATCTATACATAGGGATTCATATCGGATTAGAGAATTACAAGTGTCTTACCCTTGTAGCGTGTTTGAAGCCGAATCCATGGAGCTGCACCACGTCCTACGCCTTCTCCGAGTCAATAGCAAAACACGAATGGTTTTGCCTCAACGGTATCCACACGATCGAATCGAACGAAGGGATGGTTTAATAACAAGTTTCTAGACTTGTTATTAATCCTATACACGAAACAAACTCGATTCACAATCGAAACAACCACCAAACCACCAAGAACCCCTCGACTTTTGAAGGAGGCCGAGAGCTCTTGTGATGATGCGGCCGTTTTGCTCTTGCTTGTGTAGGGTTTTAGTGTTATCAATTGTCTTACAAGTGATAATCTAATTAAACCTTGCAATCATATTAAATATGATTAATTAAAGGCTTTCTTAAAGCTTCATGGGCTTAAGCCCATGATTTAATTAATCCTTATGATTATTAATTAAGACTCCTCTTAATTATTTAATTCATCCCATGAATTTAATTTCCCTTCTCGATTTAATCTTTTGTGCGACCCGATAGGATCTCGTAATGTTGGCAGTGACATAAAATCTCATTTTATGTCGCAAGCATCGAGCGGTATCTAGCAACACATCGATGCTACCCAAATTACGAGAATGTCAATGACTCGACATAACCTTTAGAACTTGTGACAATATTAATCATGTAACTTAATCCCTTTGTCCTTTGTGTTTAGATTGAACACGAGTCATGGAATAGTCATACTCGTATATTCAATCTCTATTTCTTGATCCCCAAGTAGAACTAGAATAAACGAATAAGCTCGATATCTCATATCGACTCATTCGAGCATGGCCATGCATTTTAGTTCTCACTTGATCAAGGGCCAAACACATCTCCTGTTATATAGGAGGGACAAATCCTATCTCGATCAGTCAACATCCCTCTACATAATTCGTAGTGTATCCAATAGTCGCCTTTATAGTATACCCTGTTACGGGTAACGTTTGACGATATCAAGATACATAACTCCTTATGTTGGGATCTCTGATGATCACAAGTCGTAAGGATTACATACATTATTATCACTATGAGAATTGCATATGACGATCATATAACTATCCATGTTGCATTCTCATGGTGGGTCTGTTCAGTACATCGTTCTCTAACATGTACCCATATGTTGATTTGATATCTCATATCAATGAACAATTCATCGATCAACATATACTAGTCTCTACGTATTATCATTATCCCATTCACGATAATACTTGACTAGGAACATCTTTAAGAATAATACAATATTATTCTAAGGACATTAACATATATATTAATTCACAATGCACAGTTAAAAGAATAATATATAATAATGAATTGCCATTCATAAATCCATAAACATTGTATGTCTTAAACAATCATCTAATGACTTGTCTTAGGGCATATCCCAACAGACAGCGTGGTATTCTTAGGCCATGTCATATCTAGCCATGGGATATCTGTGGATCCCAGGAAGATTGAAGCTGTGATGGAGTGGGCTGCACCCACTTCTGTATCTGAGATAAGGAGTTTTCTCGGTTTGGCAGGTTATTACCGACGTTTCGTCGAAGGTTTTTCGAAGATTGCCAAACCCCTGACACAGCTGACTCAGAAAGGAGTCCCCTTCTTTTGGTCTGAGGCTTGTGAGGAAAGCTTCCAAGAGCTGAAGCGTCGTTTGACTACAGCGCCTGTGCTGGTGATTCCGTCTGAGGATAAGAGGTTCGCCTTGTATACGGATGCGTCATTACAGGGTTTGGGCTGCGTGTTAATGCAAGATAAGCACGTGGTGGCTTATGCATCAAGGCAGCTGAAGCTACACGAGGCTAGATATCCAGTGCATGATTTGGAACTGGCGGCCATCATATTTGCCTTGAAGATCTGGAGGCATTACTTGTATGGCACGTCTTTCACTATTTTTACGGACCATAAAAGCCTGAAGTTCTTATTCACTCAGGCAGAGTTGAATATGAGGCAAAGAAGGTGGATGGATTTACTCAAAGACTATGATTGTGAAATTGAGTACCATCCAGGTAAAGCAAACTTAATAGCAGACGCCTTAAGTCGGAAGGTGAAGAGTACTGCAGAGGATGTTATGTGTTTGTCGGCCTTAATGACTTCTTATTGCCATCTGGGCTATGATTTTGAAGTAGACACGTCACCTGTACGAGTGTCGACCCTATTGGCGGAGCCAGATATATTTGAGGCGATCAGGAAGGCCCAGAAGTCTGATAGTGAGGTTCAGAGATGGGCATCATTAGTACTTCAGGGTCAGCCATCCAAGTTTAGAGTGGCTGAGGATGATTCTTTGAGACTGGGCAACCGATGGGTAGTCCCAGATGCACCAGGACTGCGTAGAGGAATATTGGAGCGAGCCCACAGTAGTCGGTTCAGTAACCACCCAGGGGGAAAGAAGATGTACAAAGATCTATGCGATATATTCTGGTGGAGACGCATGAAGCGTGAGGTGATCACGTTTGTGAAAAGATGTTTGATCTGCCAACAAGTAAAGGCAGAGAGGCAGAGGCCTGGTGGAGAGCTGAAGAGCTTAGAGGTGCCTGAATGGAAGTGGGAGCATATATCTATGGACTTCGTGACCCACTTACCGAGGACGGCCTCAGGATTTGACGCGATCTGGGTGATCGTGGATAGGCTGACGAAGACGGCTCATTTCATCCCTTACAGTATGTCATATACATACTTAAAGATGGCCCAAATATATATACAGGATGTGGTGAGATTGCATGGTATTCCAGTCTCGATAGTGTCTGACAGGGACCCGATGTTCACTTCACATTTCTGGGAGGGTCTTCAGACAGCTTTGGGCACAGAGGTGAGACTGAGTACGGCCTATCACCCTCAGACCGACGGCCAAACAGAGCGTACCATTCAGACGCTCGAGGACATGTTGAGGGCATGTATTTTGGAGTTTGATACTCCGTGGCAGGATTCAGTGCCGCTGGTAGAGTTCTCCTATAACAACAGTTATCAAGCGAGCATTCAAATGGCCCCTTTTGAGGCTCTGTATGGACGACGATGTAGATCACCGCTGTATTGGGAGGACTTGACTAGCAAAGCGGTCGGAGGACCGGATATGATCAAGGATATGGAAGGTAAGATTAAGATGATACGCCAAAAGATGAAAGCGGCCCAAGATAGGCAAGCGGCCTATGCCAATAAGCGGCGACGACCACCAGTTAGGAGACAGGGTCTTCTTAAAGATCTCGCCCTTCAGGGGTGTGGTTTGTTTTGGGATGCGGGGAAAGTTATCTCCGAGGTATGTTGGGCCATACGAAGTTTTACAGCGTATCGGTACATTAGCATATCGTTTGGCTCTACCGCCATCTTTATCTGGCATACACGATGTTTTCCATGTCTCTATGTTAAGGAAGTATGAGCCAGACCCGTCTCATGTCTTACAGCCTACAGAAGTTCAGTTAGACTCAGATGTGTCCTACGTTGAACGACCTATCAGAATTCTGGATCGAGAGGATCGCAGACTACGGAGCAAAGTAATACCGATGGTCAAAGTTCAGTGGGATCGTCGGGGTGTCGAGGAGGCTACGTGGGAGACGGAACGGCATATGGTGCAGCACTATCCGGAACTATTCTCTGGTATGTTCTTAATGTTTAGTTCCATTATGATGATGCATGTGGATTTCGAGGACGAAATCTTATAAGTAGGGGAGTAATGTAATACCCCCAAAATGTTATATGATCATGTGCTATGATGATGATTTATGTTATGTTTAAGGGTTGTGGTGTAATTAATTTGGGGGAATATAATTACGATATGATGATATGATTTAGGGGGCATGTTGAGTGTTTTTTTAAGGATGTATTAATCATATGAAGTTAGAAAATATCGAGTGAGGATATTTTAATACATCTTACTAAATACCGGGACACAATTAAACACCACAAGGCACCCCAACCACACCACCCCCCCTACTCGGCCACCTCCCCTCCCCCACTTGGCAACCCATACCTTTTCCCACTTGGCAACCCATGCTTGCACTCATTACTTTCCAATCAACTCTCCTCCATTCCCTTCTCCTCCTCCTCTCCTCCATTTTCGTTCCAGATTTAGCTGCATTAAGGCAAGGAAAAGCTTGGTTAGAAGGGTGTCTAAAACCTTGCAAAAAGAGGAGCAAAAGTAAAGGGGTAAGCCTTACTCTGTTTTTTTCGGAGTCTTGGATTGAGTTGGGTTTTGTTGAACGATTCTTATGCATGTTAAGTGTAGGTTTGGGTGAAACCTTGGTATGGGTGCTTACATGGTAGTATTATGTAACTACTAGCATGGTTGTTCGAGCTTTTTACATGATTTATGTGATAGATTTCTTGTTATGAAACTATATGCTCGAAAATCTGGGAAAAGATAAGCATGCTCTGTTTCTGTTTAAGGTTGGCTGAGGATGAAGATTATGATGATGTTATGATGCATGTTAGCTTAGGTTTTGTTAAACCTTTTGTGATGTCCGGGAATTAATGGTGTTAATCCCGGTGTAGTATTAATCCTGGATGGATTTTTAATTGTGGCAATTAGGAATTAATTGCGGTTCGGCATCTCCCGAGGTTGGTAAATCGGGCCTTCTGGGCTCGTCTAATTGATTATTTGGGATCGTTGGATCCCGAGGTTGAGATCGTATTCTCATTCCGGTGAAAACCTGCGAGTTGGGTTTTTAGTGTGACTCGGAATCTCGGGTGCTTTGTGTGGGCACCGGTAGGGGGTTTTTGAGTTAGAGAGAGAATTTTTGAAAACAGATGATTTTTAATGAATCATGATGTATTTGTGGGGCTATTAATATTTTGGGGTATTTTTGCTATAAATACCATTTGAACCCGGGATTTTAATTATCGGAACCATTTTCTTCCCCCTCCTTCTCTCTCCCCGTAACCGCGATTCTCGATCCCCTTTTGACCCACGCCGCTTCCAGGCGTGCGCCCGCCGCCGTGCGGCCGCCGTTCGGCGCGTCCGACCCGCCGCCGTGTTCGTCTCGACCAGGCGCTCCTTCCCGTACCATCAATTTGAGGTTTGGTCGCGAATGGAGCTCGGATTTCTGCTGGAAACGCTAGGGTTCGTCACTGCAGTTCATCCGATTTTTGGGCCTCGATTTTGGTATGTTTTTGGCACGATTTTTCTGGTGTTTTTGGGGCGTTTTTATGGTGTTTTTGGGTCGAACATTTCAGACTTTTTGGTTCGAAATTTTGGTTGCATTTTGGTTCGAATTTCAGCTCAATTTTGTGGGTTAGGGTTCGAAAATTTGGAGTTTTGACTTGGGGATGTTTATTCTTGTTGGTAATTGATTAATTCATGTTGTAGATGCATTATGATGCTTGATTGTGTTCGAATTCGAAGAATTATAAGGGTTCGAATTTAAGGGCTTGTTTGGGTTCGAATTTAAGGGTATTGAATTCGAAAATTGGGGGGTTTTTGGCAAGGGGTGTTGTTTCTTGCTTGGATAGCTTAATTCATGTTTTAAATGAATTATGGTGATTATTTGGGTTTGATTTGTGTTGTTGGTGTTCGAAATTTAGAGGTGGTCCTTGAGCAATTTTCGATATTGTCTCATTCGATTTCCCTCCCTGTATATGCCCTGCCCCGGGTCTTTTATATGGTAAATTGTCGTGTGTTGACAATATATTTTTGTATAAGGGTAATGGGTGTGCTTGAGCATGGGTTGCATGCTTGTAAATAATTGTGAATTATTTATCGTGTTAGCACATCGTTCTTCGGGGCATGGAACTCGAGCAAGGTTTGGCTCGGACTTCGGAAATTTAAGGTACGTATAACGTACGAGCATAGCCTTTTATAATGTTGCAATAGTGAAAAGCATGATATATGGTAATTGTAATAAATGGACATTGAAATGCATGGTGTGTGGCATTTACAATAAATGGGTATTGAAATGCATGGGGTATGGTATTGGAAATAGATGGGTGTCGAAATGCATGATTCATGGTACTTGCAATGATTGGTTTGTGGAATGCATGGTATATGGTAACTGTGATAAATAGACATACATTGGAAATCATAGGGTGCCGCTTTAGAGCGAGCAACGATTGGGTGTTGTCGCCGTTGAGCGACCATCGGTCATGACGCCGCTATTGTTGAGCGTGCGCTGGGTTTAGAATGCCGCTATTGTGGAGCGAGCAATGTTATGGGAACATGGAATGGTTAAATGTATGTGAAATCTATGGCCTATATATATATGCTGATTTTACACATTGATTAGGGAACTGGCATGCTAGAACTATATTAGTTAATCTATATGGCGATTAACTGGCTTTGGGAATTTGATGAGTTTGGTTGTGTTGAGAACAGGGACAATACATGGGATCCCGGATGAGGATGTTACCATCCAGGGAGTATCATTTAATTATGGCATTTACATTCTGTAAATTATGAATTGCGATATTATTATTTTGGATTGGTGGTATTGGTATGCTCACCCCGTGTGGGGGCTGTCTCTGTTGGGGCAGGTAACACAGGTGTAGCGGCTATGGAGTTGAGCTCGGGCTGTTGATTGGGGTACTTCCGGGATCGAGGTACCAGAGCTGGTCAAAGAAGTGCGCAGATCCAGTGTTGAGATCGAGTTGTGCTTGGAAGGTGCTTCCAGGATTGAAGTACCAGTAGCGGTATCTGGTATAGTTTTTATGCATCAAATACACGCTTATTCATTGAGTGCTCTTATGTGAGTACACCTTACGTGTATATGGGATGTATAAATGGGCTATGGCCTCTTTCTGTTCATTATGGTTGCATGCAATTAATTATGGAATTGCTAAATGAACTAAGAGCCTATTAGTGTATTATGTGGGTGCATGTTATGTGAATAATAATAGTAGGGGGAATATGAATATTGGGAATTGAATGCAAGAAATTTTCTGGGTAGCCTACGGTGTTGCACTTGCATAGGGTTTTTCCCCCTGATGGTATGATTATATGCACTCATGGTATGGCTTAATGCACTAATTACGGGTTAAGGGCACGGGGGTCCTTACATTAGTGGTATCAGAGCAGTGGTTAGCTCTTGGGGGCTGTTGAGGGCCTAGGAACATGTTATTGGGAATGAGAAGCACATACTTATTCATGATTGCTTATGTGCGTTTATGATATGCGTTCATAATTGGAATATGTGTTGCTAACCATGGTGGTTGCAGGGTCTTATGAGACATGGACTATGCATTACGGTTGCATAGATATACATCGGAGTGATGATTTTGATGCTTTGCCGCTATATGTTGGAGCGAGGTGCATTAAAAATACACTCATGGCGATGTTTATGGGAATACAGGTTATGCATTACGGTTGCATGCACGTCGAAGCGATGATGCCGCTGTCGTGTCGAAGCGATGGTAAATGCCGCTGTCACGTCGAAGCGATGATGCCGCTGTCGTGCCGAAACAATTATTGAAATACGGGTTATGCATTACGGTTGCATGCATGGCGTAGCGATATGAATACTTGCCGCTGTCGTATTATAGCGATGAAGAATATTTGCCGCAAATATGTCGAAGCGAAGGAAAATGCCGCTGTCATATTATTATTGCGAGGGATATTATGCCGCTAATACGTCGAAGCGAAGGGTATTTCCGCTGTCATGCCGGAATGATGGTAAATGCCGTTGTCGTGTCGAAGCGATGGTAAATGCCGCTGTCACGTCGAAGCGATGGTACCACCGTCATGTCGAAACGATGATGCCGCTGTCGTGTCGAAGCGATGATACATGCCGCTGTCACGTCGAAGCGATGATGCCGTTGTCATGACGTAGCGATGTGATCGGGAACAAAGTACTACATGAGTGTGAGTACCTCTTGAGTCCGCGATTATCCGGGTATTTTATTGGCGATGGTTCCGCCGGGTATTTTATTGGCGATGGTTCCGCCGGGTATTTTATTGGCGATGGTTACGCCGGGTATTTTATTGGCGATGGTTACGCCGGGTATTTTATTGGCGATGGTTACGCCGGGTATTTTATTGGCGATGGTTACGCCGGGTATTTTGTTGGCGATGGTTACGCCGGGTATTTTATTGGCGACGGTTACGCCGGGTATTCTATTGGCGATGGTTTATACCGCCGGATATCTATAGCGACATTTATGCCGCTGACTCCATGGCGAGGGATCATGCCGCTGATTCGATAGCGATGGGTTATACCGCTATGTGTGTAACACTGGATTATGCCGCCTACGAGCGATGGGTGCTGCTTATGTACCGCTGGTGGACGATGGATACAGGTATTCCGCTATCTCGATAGCGATGAGGTATGGCATATTACTTTTGTTATCAGTATGGTGAGTATGGTGTATTATTATTTACCGTCATGTGTTTGACGATGAGATTATGGATGTCGTGTATCGACAGGTACCGTCATATGTTCGACGATGTTATTTGGGATAACTATGTGGACGCTTGGCGTCATTTTGGTGATTTATACATTCATGTTTATGTATATGGTTGTATGGTTTGAGTGCCGATGGTGGGCACATGGTAGGGTCTGGGTATTTAGTTGACGAGACCTTTTGCCGAGCAGGTTTGCTCGATGGATCATTGATGCATTGTACCGGTGAGAGTACGCATCGTATTATGGAGGTATATTATTGACGAGCAATGATACCCTTGGGTATGCTCGCTGGGATGGCTAAGGCCAAGTGAAGGGTGGTAAGAGTAGTCATTGAGGAAACTACTCGCTTGTTATTGTGATGAGGAGTAAACATGGTTACACCCACCCTAAGGGCGTGGAAGAAGTCCTAATGGATTAGGATTGCATGATAATTGAGCGTGGACGCCGGGTTGTCCAGTGTGCTTTGGTGTTTTAGAGATATGTTGGGCAATGACCCACAACTCTAATGGTTTGGGCGGTATGGTATACCGGGATGGAATGTGTGTCGCGTTAATAGGTTGGTATAAGCCTATGGGACCAGCGAATCACTAGCCAGGTATTGTTGCAGTGCTTTAGTGTGCTTGTGGTAGCTATTATAATGCTCGTTGGATTCGAGTTTGGTGAATCGTATGGTGATACGATGAGGGTTATGGTAGACTCTTGTAGTCTCTATGTGGCATGGTGTTTGAGGTAGGGAATACCTCACGGGGACGTTATACGTCATTGTTTTGAGGGACTTGTGCTGGGACAGCTCAAGTTTGTTGGTATTACCAACGTGAGTGTCAACAAGTCGTGGTTAGCTCTAGTTGAGCATCCTTGCATATGGCATGCAATGGGAGTCACAATGGTTTGTGAGATATAGTTAGTGGGGTGACACTACTATATTGATTTTTTTATCTCTTGGAGAGATTTGGATTGTACTGTCTTGGAGACAGCTTGCATCGGTCGTGGTTTGATTGTAAGTCAGCCATGGTAAGCATTACTGATGTTGGACCGAGTAATGGATTTCTTACCTCGGTGAGACGTTTGAGGAGACGTCTTCGGGGAGATGCTCGATTTTGGAGTACTATGGTATTAGTACAGAACATCGTTGGAAGGTGTATACATGGCGTATACGGATTTTTGGATCGGGTAATGGTAGTATTGATGCACTACTCTAACCAATTGTATATTTCTGGGTTCCGGGATATGTTTTGGTATTAATATACCAGGTTTTCCGAACGGTAATTCGAGGATTGGAGGATCATGGATTCATGACTTCTTCCTTGAGAGGCAGACGGTATTGTGATTCCTACCGGTTGAATCTTTTGGGGAGATTCGTTATTTTGGTTCGTGTGGTGGTGATGTTGAAATCACACCCTTTGGTTTTGGTTTGTCAACCATCATTCTCCGTGGGGCGAGAATAATCGGGGTTTGACAGTTGGTTTTGGGATGTGGGTATGATTGGAGATACCCGAGTCTATTGCATTGCGTATGCATGTTGTGTGGTGTATGGGCATGTATGCCGTGTGTGTATACGAATGCCAACTCTATTTTTTTTTGTTCATTGTTGAACGTCGAGTGTGTATACTTGGTTTAGTGGATCTCCGGTGTGAGATTGAGGAACCTCGAGATCGGTAATCTCGAATGGCACGATGCATTCTGATGAATGATCGTGAGGGTTGTTTGATTCCCCCGAGGAGGGATCGACGTGTTTTGGAATCATGGTGGTTTTGTTGGACAATTCGATAGCCTTCCTATTTTAGGATTGTTGGACCCAAGGATAAATGAGGGATGGCCGAGATTCAGATTTGTTTAGTGTCATGGTTAACACGTGTGTAGGAATGCATTTGGTTGCCTTGCATGTCCCCTATGGAACTTGAGACTTGGTGGAGTCTTGATGGTGTGTCGGGACCAAGATATGATTTCTTGGAACACACCGGTGTAAACATCCTCGGTGATGTATTTTTGTGTGGATCAGTGACCGTGGGTAACCCGGTCCGGGTTGCAAGTGGTGCAACTACTCCTTTGGAGGAGATGGGCTGGGAAGCGAAAACTGGTTTCTTTTTGTGAGTATACTGTTGTATGCTAGTGGTCCCCATTTTGACGATGCGTGTCAAGCATCGTGGGCAGGTGGTGAATATCACGGGATGATATCTTTGTCAGAACCAATGGAGATTTGGTTGGTTTGCAGTTTTGGTGAACTGACTTGTGGGACGATTCACGTCGAGGTATGTTGTTATCTTTCGGGTTTGTATTGGTTTTGGCGTTGCGCTATTTAAGGGCTTGGTGCGAGACTGGTATTCTCGCAGTTGTTAATTTGATTCTAAGGTGGTTCAGAATCAGGGTCTTGGCTTTGTTTTGTTGGTGTAGTCCTGGTGTTACGTGGAGTACACCGGTGCAATTTCGGGGACGAAATTTTATTAGTAGGGGATAATTGTGATGTCCGGGAATTAATGGTGTTAATCCCGGTGTAGTATTAATCCTGGATGGATTTTTAATTGTGGCAATTAGGAATTAATTGCGGTTCGGCATCTCCCGAGGTTGGTAAATCGGGCCTTCTGGGCTCGTCTAATTGATTATTTGGGATCGTTGGATCCCGAGGTTGAGATCGTATTCTCATTCCGGTGAAAACCTGCGAGTTGGGTTTTTAGTGTGACTCGGAATCTCGGGTGCTTTGTGTGGGCACCGGTAGGGGGTTTTTGAGTTAGAGAGAGAATTTTTGAAAACAGATGATTTTTAATGAATCATGATGTATTTGTGGGGCTATTAATATTTTGGGGTATTTTTGCTATAAATACCATTTGAACCCGGGATTTTAATTATCGGAACCATTTTCTTCCCCCTCCTTCTCTCTCCCCGTAACCGCGATTCTCGATCCCCTTTTGACCCACGCCGCTTCCAGGCGTGCGCCCGCCGCCGTGCGGCCGCCGTTCGGCGCGTCCGACCCGCCGCCGTGTTCGTCTCGACCAGGCGCTCCTTCCCGTACCATCAATTTGAGGTTTGGTCGCGAATGGAGCTCGGATTTCTGCTGGAAACGCTAGGGTTCGTCACTGCAGTTCATCCGATTTTTGGGCCTCGATTTTGGTATGTTTTTGGCACGATTTTTCTGGTGTTTTTGGGGCGTTTTTATGGTGTTTTTGGGTCGAACATTTCAGACTTTTTGGTTCGAAATTTTGGTTGCATTTTGGTTCGAATTTCAGCTCAATTTTGTGGGTTAGGGTTCGAAAATTTGGAGTTTTGACTTGGGGATGTTTATTCTTGTTGGTAATTGATTAATTCATGTTGTAGATGCATTATGATGCTTGATTGTGTTCGAATTCGAAGAATTATAAGGGTTCGAATTTAAGGGCTTGTTTGGGTTCGAATTTAAGGGTATTGAATTCGAAAATTGGGGGGTTTTTGGCAAGGGGTGTTGTTTCTTGCTTGGATAGCTTAATTCATGTTTTAAATGAATTATGGTGATTATTTGGGTTTGATTTGTGTTGTTGGTGTTCGAAATTTAGAGGTGGTCCTTGAGCAATTTTCGATATTGTCTCATTCGATTTCCCTCCCTGTATATGCCCTGCCCCGGGTCTTTTATATGGTAAATTGTCGTGTGTTGACAATATATTTTTGTATAAGGGTAATGGGTGTGCTTGAGCATGGGTTGCATGCTTGTAAATAATTGTGAATTATTTATCGTGTTAGCACATCGTTCTTCGGGGCATGGAACTCGAGCAAGGTTTGGCTCGGACTTCGGAAATTTAAGGTACGTATAACGTACGAGCATAGCCTTTTATAATGTTGCAATAGTGAAAAGCATGATATATGGTAATTGTAATAAATGGACATTGAAATGCATGGTGTGTGGCATTTACAATAAATGGGTATTGAAATGCATGGGGTATGGTATTGGAAATAGATGGGTGTCGAAATGCATGATTCATGGTACTTGCAATGATTGGTTTGTGGAATGCATGGTATATGGTAACTGTGATAAATAGACATACATTGGAAATCATAGGGTGCCGCTTTAGAGCGAGCAACGATTGGGTGTTGTCGCCGTTGAGCGACCATCGGTCATGACGCCGCTATTGTTGAGCGTGCGCTGGGTTTAGAATGCCGCTATTGTGGAGCGAGCAATGTTATGGGAACATGGAATGGTTAAATGTATGTGAAATCTATGGCCTATATATATATGCTGATTTTACACATTGATTAGGGAACTGGCATGCTAGAACTATATTAGTTAATCTATATGGCGATTAACTGGCTTTGGGAATTTGATGAGTTTGGTTGTGTTGAGAACAGGGACAATACATGGGATCCCGGATGAGGATGTTACCATCCAGGGAGTATCATTTAATTATGGCATTTACATTCTGTAAATTATGAATTGCGATATTATTATTTTGGATTGGTGGTATTGGTATGCTCACCCCGTGTGGGGGCTGTCTCTGTTGGGGCAGGTAACACAGGTGTAGCGGCTATGGAGTTGAGCTCGGGCTGTTGATTGGGGTACTTCCGGGATCGAGGTACCAGAGCTGGTCAAAGAAGTGCGCAGATCCAGTGTTGAGATCGAGTTGTGCTTGGAAGGTGCTTCCAGGATTGAAGTACCAGTAGCGGTATCCGGTATAGTTTTTATGCATCAAATACACGCTTATTCATTGAGTGCTCTTATGTGAGTACACCTTACGTGTATATGGGATGTATAAATGGGCTATGGCCTCTTTCTGTTCATTATGGTTGCATGCAATTAATTATGGAATTGCTAAATGAACTAAGAGCCTATTAGTGTATTATGTGGGTGCATGTTATGTGAATAATAATAGTAGGGGGAATATGAATATTGGGAATTGAATGCAAGAAATTTTCTGGGTAGCCTACGGTGTTGCACTTGCATAGGGTTTTTCCCCCTGATGGTATGATTATATGCACTCATGGTATGACTTAATGCACTAATTACGGGTTAAGGGCACGGGGGTCCTTACACCTTTGATTTAAGTGCCTACATGGATATTTTATGAAGTTCTTTACATGTTTGTTTCAGCATGAAAGATGTGCTATGAAGTAGAAATGTTGGTGTAAAAAGAGGTGCTCAAAAATCTGGGGAAATCCCGATTTTTTCAGAGCTCTCAATCGATCGATCGAGATTTGGTCCCGATCGATCGAGCGAGACAGAAGGTCTAAAGCATGTTTTGAAATTTTGGTGCCGATCGATCGAAGGATTTCTCGATCGATCGGTGAAGCTTCTCGATCAATCGGTATAATGCTTCGATCGATTGAGCGAGGCAGAATACTAAGGCACTGTTTGTGCACAGTGTCTCGATCGATCGAGACCTTGGGCCGATCGATCGAGAGAGGCAGAAAGTTGGCAAGTATAATGATGTTTTATTTTGTTAAGTTTATGATGTGAGATGGTTTTGAGGCATCTAATATGGTATTGTATGGTCTTGTAGAACCATCCCAGGTACCGGCACCATCAAGGAGATAAAGTCTGTTGACTCCTCCTCCTTTTGAAAAGGTACGTAAGAGACGTACGGGCATCGGACGGTAACACACATCTTTATACTACAACTATGCTTTTATTGCATGAGTATTCACGATGAAACGATGATGTTTATACGATGAGCAAACCCCAACTCAATATTGTAGCTGTAATACCAGTTTCAACAGAAACAGCCCCCAGACAGGGTGAGCAAACCCCAACTCAATATTCATTCACAAGTCAATATACAAAATTGTAATGCAACGATTTAGATTATTCAGAACTCATAACAAAATATACTCCCTGTACAATTTCGATCCTGCATACTATCCCGAACTATTCCTGTTTCAATCTTATACACTTTCATAAATATCAAGTTCAATATCATTATTCAAACCATGGTACTCATCAATGCCATAAATATGACATAACCACAGTTTATTATTTAAACTCAAACATGACGAATCTTATCTCGAAGGCAACTCTGTGTAAGGCCCCGATGCTAATTAGTCCGGATTAACAATGATTAAGCAAACCCGGATATTAAAAGTTAAGACTTTGAATTAAGGTGTTCCGGACCATGATGAGTCAACCAACTAGTGGAACATGTTTTAGTGCATGAGCATGTGCATGATCACATGGCACTTGGAGAGCACATGCCACTAATTAATTTAACTCATGTTTAATACATGATTTTGTACCAATAATCTTGCAAGATAATGATGTATTGACACATGGATTCCACAATACATCAAATGAATTAAAAATCCCACATTTTGGCTTAGGAAGCCACGCCCCTTAACACATACAAAATCAGATTTTTGGTTTCATTTTCACCATCATCTTCTCTCTCTTCAACCCATCAATTTCTCTTCCTTCTCTCCTCTTTCTCCCACCTTCTATTTCGAAAATTTGCAGGCCTTTTTCCTACCAAATTCTTGTGAAATCTTTAGTGCATGTTACATGCAATTAAGGTTTTAGAAGCTACAAGGCTAGGGAAGAGGAACCCATCAAGAATTTTCTAATTTGGAGCAAATTGGAGAAATGAAAGCTTGGTTTGAGTTAGGTTGATGGTTTGTGCATCAAATCTTCAAGAGGAGTGAAGGTATAACACTTTTATTGAGTTTTATATACCTTGGTGTTGTTTAAGGATCGGAATTTAGGAGTCTTGGCATGAGAAATGTAGAGATAACTTGCTGTCAAAAAGTGTGCAACAGATTTCAGCATGCATATATCTGTCATTTCGAATTTTGGGTTTAGTTAAGTTTCGAATTTGAGGTTGGGGTTCAAATACAAGTTGTAGCTTGTTGGAATACCTTCTATTTGACAGTAAATTCGAGTAATTTGGAGTTTTTATGAAAACGTTATGGTCATTTTACCAATATGTGTGAAATCTGGAAATTTAGTGCATGCGAGTTCATTTATGTTCTGTTCTTCGAGTTTCTGGGTAAATTGGTTTCCAAATTTGATGTTGGTATTCAAATAAAAGTTGTAGATATATGTGTTTTCGTCCTGTGGTTAAAATATGAGACGATTTGGACTTAAAATGAATGAGTTATGATGTTTTTACCACAAGGTGCAAAATCTGGAACATGCATGTAGGCGGGTTGCACATGCAGTGTGTTCTTGGTAAATCTGGGCAACATTTGCTACTATTCTGACCTTGGTGTCTGAATAAAAGTTGTAAAACTTTGCGTTATCTTGCATTTGAAACTGGCCTCACATGATTTGGAGTTTATTTGTGCAAGATATGCACTTTTTCCTAGAACTGCTCACTCTGTCAAAACAGAGTGTATAGGTATTTTCAACACTGCCATACTTTGTTTTGCATGTACCTCTAGATGAGCGAACTAGCTTCTGTACGTCAAATATGAACTGTAGTACTTTGGGTTTTGGTGATTTTCCCACTAGCCGCAAGTCATTTGGACGTCATATGAATTTATTATGATTTTTATACAAAAATGGGTCAGGCTGGAATTTGGTGAATTGTCCTGTTTTTCTAGCAGATTGTTCTTGGCCATTTTACCTAGGCTAAATGAACGAAATTGAAGATGAGTTGAACTGATGAAATGTTCATTTTTGAGTTATATTTGAAAATAAATTAGACCCATGTGATTTTATTAAGTATCGGACAAGTTATGAGCCGATCTCTACGGTTGCGCAGGCTGAAATTTAGAGAATTGGTTTTGGGTCTAAGTTTGAGTTTTATTTGATATGTTTAAGGCTAGTATGTGACATTATGTTGTATTTGGAACTGTTATGGCCAGGTTTATTAATCCTGAGATTGAGTCGAGGATCACTTGGTAATTAGCTAACGGTTTGAGGTACGTAGAAAACGGGTTTTATCACAATGTCTGGCAAAGACATGTGATGTTCCCGGGTATGATTTACTTGTCATTACTTGCTTCTTATGTGACTATGTGATAAGTTGATCTGCAGTATGTGAATTACATGGTACATTGACTGCATGATATATGATGACATGAGATTTGAGGTGCATCACATGAGATTATGATATTGCATGATGCATTGACACGCATGGGCATTGAGCATGTCATGTTGAGCCTATCGATTCGTTTCTTAGTACCTATATCTTTTCTTTGGTATCTGTGATGCGTGTCTGGGGATGATGGGCAGCCGTTGGCTCGGCAGGAGTGAGAGTGAGCTGAGTGATGCCGGAGCGACGAGCGTGCCGACGTCGCCCAGACACGAGGATGATGGACCGCCGATGGCTCGACTGAGAGATAGATCGGAGCGCGGAGCGTGTCACATCCTGCTCGAGCACTGATGAGTGATTGATGATCTTCCTTTGGACTCCTGAGATATGGATATTCGAGATTTGATACCCTTCATATGCATTTGCATTCATGCACGGCATGCATCGCATGTTATTTGTCATACACTGTGATTTTATCTGTTTCTCGTACTGGGGTTCTGACCCCCTTCGCGGGGGGCTGTCATGTCTTTGTTGGATGGACATGACAGGTATTGCAGGTGGACGTACTGTGGATGCTCGAGATGAAGCATCAATAAATACCAGAGCTCCTTGAGAGCGAGCTCAGGTATACGATTTATGTTTTGAGTCCCAGTAGTTGTTTAGTATTTTTACTTATGTTTTAAATTACCGGGGTATGCCCTGAGTATCTGTATTTTTAAGTATTACTTTACTGAGAAATTATATGTAATGCTTATGCGATGAATATCATGTTAGATGTAAAACTGGAAATAAATATTTTCACTATTTGGAAATGTTTTAGAAACAAAATGCGAAAAATTTTGAGGGTCACTTTGATAAAGTTTTTAACTAAATCTTCCGCTGTTTACATGAATATAACAATCGTGTGTTAATTAAACCTCTGATTAGGACGAGGCCCTCACAGTTGGTATCAGAGCATAATCTGGGATATGCTCGAACTAGAGTTAGGACACTGAGAATAGACACAAATGAATTGTTTGTGCATGTGTCTGACTATCTGATTTATATGCTCTTGCTTGCTATGTTTACATGTTCGATAATGAAGTTTAAGACATGTAATGGATTATTGAGCAGGGATAATTAGTGGTCATATCTCTGAATATTTTAATATGCTGAGTTGCTCATAATCTAGAGAATGTGAATGCTGAGTTGCATATATTATGCTGAGTTGCATATAATTTTGAGAATTTTATCTGTTAGCACTGATAGTTGCTGATAGGATGTTGATGTAGAATGAATGATGATAACATCTATGACTTGAGATGTATGAATTATGTTGGACAGTTAGTGTTTGGACAGGTAGCTGTGATATAGACTTTAAGAGTTACTATCGAACCTGTAGACACTATAAACTGTTAATCGCACTATAATTTAGTGATAATGTGGCCATTATTGGAAATTGTATT
Source organism: Haberlea rhodopensis (assembly GCA_907163345.1). NCBI lineage: Eukaryota > Viridiplantae > Streptophyta > Magnoliopsida > Lamiales > Gesneriaceae > Haberlea > Haberlea rhodopensis. The sequence continues at coordinate 515,518 of CAJQUN010000281.1, forward strand.
TATCACTTTGGGATTTAATCCTTATGATTAGTGGATGCCACTAGAATTATTTAGAACACTTTTTGTCGATTGACATCGGGAATTTAAGTCTAAAAGACCAAGGTTATACGTATGAGTTTACGTCAAAACCTGTGTACACCAAGATGATAATTTAGAACTTGAGAATATTGAAACTAGCAAGATTTCAACTGAAGAATGGAGTGTAGTTGTTGTGAGAAACAACGAGAATTGTTTGACTTAGGACTTGGATTGGGGGACTGTTGTAATTCAGTTCTAGTTTATATGTCCAACTTATGAATAAATACTACATGATTAACTCTTCTAGATGAGAGTATCTAGAGTAATGGTAGTGATGGAAGAAGAGTTTTCCCTCTTGTTGACACAGGAAAGAATATTTACGAGAAAGTCATGTTGATTACATGGAAAATGATAAACGTTTATCGTGGACTTGAGAAATAGAAATATCTGCTTAATCTCAATAGCTATTCACTAGTGAAGAGATTAGATTTTGACTAAGGAATAAGACACCGATGTGGTGCGAAGTAATTAGAACTGGATTAAAGATTAATGAAGTGACTATCATTGGGATAATCCAAGTAATCCTGGAAAAGTTTCAGAAGTATCACTCAAATTTATCCAGCTCTAGTAGTCTAGAGGACTATGAAATTGTAGAATACCAAATCTTTTGAGGTCACTGTGGATGTAAATATCTACTGATCCATTTGAAAGAATAATAAGAACTGATATTGATTGTGGCCAGTCAGAGCATGTATGTTACTTACTCGGGAATAGATGCAGCCATAACAACAAATACCCTGAGCTAGGGGTAGATATCATGGTGGAGTCTTTACGACCACTCAGTTTCAGCAGCAGTAAATTACCTGTAGACCAGAGAGTATACCTTGACAATGGGATTGAGATGTCTCCAGGATATATAACCATTTCGATTTTGGCAATGATAGAGATGCTAGTGATCACAGATACATGTTGTGTATTGGTCACATGGCACGAGTTTGATTTGAGATAAAATCATTGGTTTCATATATTGCATCAAATGTGCATTAATAATTATGATTGGGAAAATACATCAGCAGTGATAATTATTCTATCCACACTTGTAATAGTGAACTGCAGATTACAGTTTGTTGATAGTGTTGTGGATTTGAATTAAATGATGTTGTCGAAATATGGTTTTGATTGTATCAAGGGCATGGATACTCTGATAAATTTTGAGATATTGCAAGTTGATTTCAGAGTATAATGAATTTTTGATTATATTGTGGCTACAAATGAAATGTATATCGCCACGAATAGCAAGCTAAGATATTGATAGTATCAGCTATGAAAATATTGTGGTTGCAATACTTGGGAAACGAGGGATATTTGATAATAAGCAGTTGATGCTTATCAAAAAGAGTCGAGGTTGACTGATAGAGGTAAGAAAACCTACCAAGATTTTCCTGAGGAAATGAAAGAATTTTCACTAAAGAAGGAAATTGATTTTAACTATTCGTTGATGACAAGGAATAGATTTGATATCAAAAGCACTGTATGGAATGTCATCAGCAGAGTTGACAGATATAGATGAATAGTTGATGAATATCCTCGATACTGGTACATATGTCTGAGTATGTCACCTTGAGGGAACATCAGTATTGTTCGTGAAGAAGAAAAATGATATGATGAAGATGTGTATCGATTAAAGGTAGTTGAATCGGGCTATTGTCAAGAATAAATACCCACTACCTAAGATCGAAAAGTAACTGATCAAGTTGTAAGGAACTTTAATGTATAAGAAGAACGATTTTTACTCTGGTTACCATCAGTTGAGTCAGAAGAGAAAATGTTCTCTAGGCAATTGGTCAAACCAGATATAGACATTTTGAATTTTTGGAAATGTCGTGTGGTCTGACAACTATACCGGTAGAATTATGAATTTGATGAAGAAAATTTTTCGTAACTTTTGGGCGGAAGTGTAATCATATTCCTCAGTGGTATACTAGTGTATACGAGATCCGGAAGGAACCACACAGAACACATGTGATTGATTTTTCAGATGCTTCGTGAAGCTCAAAGGGTGTACCAAGTTAGTGAAATGTAAATCTTGGTTGAATCAAGTGTTGTTTTGGGATAGGTGATATCATCTCACCAGATACCTAGTGATTCAAGTAAAGTAAAGATAGTACTAATTTGGCCAAGACCAATCATTGTACTCAAGATGAAAAGTTTTATGAATTTTGACAGATACTACAGGCTTTTACGGAAGGATAGCCTGTCTTATGAACTAATTGACCAAGAAGAAATTTGATATTCGTTTGGTCAGATGAATGAGAAAGCAATTTTCATAACTGAAGCTGAAATGGACTACAACCTCAATGTTGTTTTGGTTTAACTGGTTCAGGGAGATATGTAGTTGTGCAAAGACGTATGTCAAAGATTTTAAGATATGTTCTAGTGTATCATGAAAAGATAAATGCATATTCTTGAGATATAAGCGATGACTGGATTTATTAAAGAATTTGACTTTGATAGTCAATATAAATCAAGGAAAATGAAAGTAGTAGCAGATGCACTGAACCTAAAAGTGCAAGTGCAATGGTAGCATCGATGTTTGCTTTGCAGTTTGATAACCTCTGATTTTGACGATCGGAAGGACTCGAAGGACATACCCATACAGATATTGATTGAAGAATTTGGTTCTGTCTTATCAACCAAGTAAATTAGTATGCCATTTAGTGGTGGTTGCGAATGAAAAATCAGTATATAGCATCGAGTTTTACTGATTTGAAAGACGTATTACAACAGAAAGCACACTATAGAGAACATAGTGTTATTCTGGGAATGATGAGATGTATCATTCTCGAGATCCTATTTATGATGAGATGGTATAAAGAAAGAAATTTTTGAATTTTGTGGCAAATTGTTTGACATGCCAGCAGGTCAAGATAAAAATACGAGACCTAATGGGATAGTACAGGATTTGTAAGTACCACAATGAATTTGGGAAATTTCTAGCTTTGAGTTTTATAGCTCAAATATTTACAAACAGAGATTGTGAAACAAGTTGAATTTGTTTGACTATTCAATACTAGATATTGATTTCATGTGATAGTCTATATGTCTATGAGAAGACGACATGTTTAAGATATGGATAATGTGGTTTAGTTACAGTGAGTTTCTGTAATAGATGTATCTGATTGAGATCCGAGGATAATATCAGAATTTGAAACTATTTTCAGAATGTAATGGATACTAAGTTAGCAATGAGTATTGCTTAGCATACCCATACAGATGGATCAACTGAGAAAATATCCAGACCTTGGAAGTTGTCTCGATTAATAGTGGTGAATTTAGTGGGAATTGACAGAAATCATTATTCACCAGTAGAATTTTCCTATAATTTAAGTTTCAGAAAACTTTTGGGATGGCATCGGTTCAGGTTTTGCAGAACCAGAATTACCAATTGCTGATGTGATAGAAAATTGATAAGAAATTTTGGCATAACTTGAGATTGTTGAGAAATGCCAGGAACGATAAATTTTCTGCGAAAACGATTGAAATTGGCTTAAAGTGAGCAGATTTGCTACGTCAAAGAGAAATATATCGTTAGACTTCGAGTTGAAAATCAGGTAAATATGGAAATATTACATTTGCGATGATCAATATGATTCGTTAAGTGAGGTTTGATGTTGCCTTGATATTTTGAACTTTGTGGAATCATAGAGAACTTTGATTAAGTGGTAGATCGTTGAGACGACCACAACAGTTGCCATTGATACATGATGATCCTTATGTATCTATGAATGAGATTGAGACACTCATATGTTGTGATTTATTGAGTTATACTCAGTTTGCGATTTCGAGGACGAAATCTTTTTAAGAGGGGAAGAAGTGTAAGGCCCCGATGCTAATTAGTCCGGATTAACAATGATTAAGCAAACCCGGATAATTAAAAGTTAAGACTTTGAATTAAGGTGTTCCGGACCATGATGAGTCAACCAACTAGTGGAACATGTTTTAGTGCATGAGCATGTGCATGATCACATGGCACTTGGAGAGCACATGCCACTAATTAATTTAACTCATGTTTAATACATGATTTTGTACCAATAATCTTGCAAGATAATGATGTATTGACACATGGATTCCACAATACATCAAATGAATTAAAAATCCCACATTTTGGCTTAGGAAGCCACGCCCCTTAACACATACAAAATCAGATTTTTGGTTTCATTTTCACCATCATCTTCTCTCTCTTCAACCCATCAATTTCTCTTCCTTCTCTCCTCTTTCTCCCACCTTCTATTTCGAAAATTTGCAGCCCTTTTTCCTACCAAATTCTTGTGAAATCTTTAGTGCATGTTACATGCAATTAAGGTTTTAGAAGCTACAAGGCTAGGGAAGAGGAACCCATCAAGAATTTTCTAATTTGGAGCAAATTGGAGAAATGAAAGCTTGGTTTGAGTTAGGTTGATGGTTTGTGCATCAAATCTTCAAGAGGAGTGAAGGTATAACACTTTTATTGAGTTTTATATACCTTGGTGTTGTTTAAGGATCGGAATTTAGGAGTCTTGGCATGAGAAATGTAGAGATAACTTGCTGTCAAAAAGTGTGCAACAGATTTCAGCATGCATATATCTGTCATTTCGAATTTTGGGTTTAGTTAAGTTTCGAATTTGAGGTTGGGGTTCAAATACAAGTTGTAGCTTGTTGGAATACCTTCTATTTGACAGTAAATTCGAGTAATTTGGAGTTTTTATGAAAACGTTATGGTCATTTTACCAATATGTGTGAAATCTGGAAATTTAGTGCATGCGAGTTCATTTATGTTCTGTTCTTCGAGTTTCTGGGTAAATTGGTTTCCAAATTTGATGTTGGTATTCAAATAAAAGTTGTAGATATATGTGTTTTCGTCCTGTGGTTAAAATATGAGACGATTTGGACTTAAAATGAATGAGTTATGATGTTTTTACCACAAGGTGCAAAATCTGGAACATGCATGTAGGCGGGTTGCACATGCAGTGTGTTCTTGGTAAATCTGGGCAACATTTGCTACTATTCTGACCTTGGTGTCTGAATAAAAGTTGTAAAACTTTGCGTTATCTTGCATTTGAAACTGGCCTCACATGATTTGGAGTTTATTTGTGCAAGATATGCACTTTTTCCTAGAACTGCTCACTTTGTCAAAACAGAGTGTATAGGTATTTTCAACACTGCCATACTTTGTTTTGCATGTACCTCTAGATGAGCGAACTAGCTTCTGTACGTCAAATATGAACTGTAGTACTTTGGGTTTTGGTGATTTTCCCACTAGCCGCAAGTCATTTGGACGTCATATGAATTTATTATGATTTTTATACAAAAATGGGTCAGGCTGGAATTTGGTGAATTGTCCTGTTTTTCTAGCAGATTGTTCTTGGCCATTTTACCTAGGCTAAATGAACGAAATTGAAGATGAGTTGAACTGATGAAATGTTCATTTTTGAGTTATATTTGAAAATAAATTAGACCCATGTGATTTTATTAAGTATCGGACAAGTTATGAGCCGATCTCTACGGTTGCGCAGGCTGAAATTTAGAGAATTGGTTTTGGGTCTAAGTTTGAGTTTTATTTGATATGTTTAAGGCTAGTATGTGACATTATGTTGTATTTGGAACTGTTATGGCCAGGTTTATTAATCCTGAGATTGAGTCGAGGATCACTTGGTAATTAGCTAACGGTTTGAGGTACGTAGAAAACGGGTTTTATCACAATGTCTGGCAAAGACATGTGATGTTCCCGGGTATGATTTACTTGTCATTACTTGCTTCTTATGTGACTATGTGATAAGTTGATCTGCAGTATGTGAATTACATGGTACATTGACTGCATGATATATGATGACATGAGATTTGAGGTGCATCACATGAGATTATGATATTGCATGATGCATTGACACGCATGGGCATTGAGCATGTCATGTTGAGCCTATCGATTCGTTTCTTAGTACCTATATCTTTTCTTTGGTATCTGTGATGCGTGTCTGGGGATGATGGGCAGCCGTTGGCTCGGCAGGAGTGAGAGTGAGCTGAGTGATGCCGGAGCGACGAGCGTGCCGACGTCGCCCAGACACGAGGATGATGGACCGCCGATGGCTCGACTGAGAGATAGATCGGAGCGCGGAGCGTGTCACATCCTGCTCGAGCACTGATGAGTGATTGATGATCTTCCTTTGGACTCCTGAGATATGGATATTCGAGATTTGATACCCTTCATATGCATTTGCATTCATGCACGGCATGCATCGCATGTTATTTGTCATACACTGTGATTTTATCTGTTTCTCGTACTGGGGTTCTGACCCCCTTCGCGGGGGGCTGTCATGTCTTTGTTGGATGGACATGACAGGTATTGCAGGTGGACGTACTGTGGATGCTCGAGATGAAGCATCAATAAATACCAGAGCTCCTTGAGAGCGAGCTCAGGTATACGATTTATGTTTTGAGTCCCAGTAGTTGTTTAGTATTTTTACTTATGTTTTAAATTACCGGGGTATGCCCTGAGTATCTGTATTTTTAAGTATTACTTTACTGAGAAATTATATGTAATGCTTATGCGATGAATATCATGTTAGATGTAAAACTGGAAATAAATATTTTCACTATTCGGAAATGTTTTAGAAACAAAATGCGAAAAATTTTGAGGGTCACTTTGATAAAGTTTTTAACTAAATCTTCCGCTGTTTACATGAATATAACAATCGTGTGTTAATTAAACCTCTGATTAGGACGAGGCCCTCACACTCTGCCTATCAATTAATCTCATTCTCGAGCACTTCTCATATCGTTTGGTAGTGCGCTTATCGTGTACGCCCAAATTAACCACACTCAATCCTCAAGATCGATAACAATAATGTAGTAGTGTGAGTAGGGATCGATCCCACGAGGAGGTGTGAATCTTTGTGTTAATGAAAATCAAAATCATAACAATAAAAATTGGGGTTGTGATGTTGAATTATACTAATTAAAATTAAAAACAAAGATTAACTAATGAAAGTGATTCTTGGTATCGGTCGACTCTTCCTTGGAATTATCATCTATTTCATCGATTCACAAAAGACTCAATTTTTCATATGAATATTCATCGTTGGACGTTTAATCCAATAATCAAAGTCATATCTCACCTTACGTTTAGTTAAGTAGCCCAAGCGTTCTAGTTTAGCCCTTATCAAACAATCAATCAAAATACAAGCGATTAAGATTTAAATCGATGATAGCATATGAATTAGTGAGATCGATGAAGCTAAACAACATAATCCAAGCGTCTATGTTTAATCTAGTCAAGTGTTCTCCCTAAGAATTTAACGAACTCACAAGCGGAAATTCATCAATCTTAGTTGCTTCGTAAATTAGAGGGATCAAACGATTCCGTATTTGATATCTAATTTAGCATTAGATTTCATGCAAGTTATTAGGTTGTCAATCCAATAAACAAAGACAACAATCATATCAATAAAATCATAAAAACTCTTGATACTCAATAAAAATGATAATTAAAGCATATGAATCTCCCCAAGATAAATAATTCGAAGGATTTGTCTTCCTCAACCAAGAATTAAAAACTAGCTAGACATAATCTAAGATAAAGCAATAAATAAAAACAAAGGAAAGAAAACTAATCCGATCTTCGCTCGTCGAGGTGTCAATCCCGCATTCGTTTCGATCTTCGTAGCGTTCTTCAACAAAATTGAAAGAAAAAATATAAAACTAGTCTAAACTATTCTATCCTAACTATCTAGATGTTCTTTAGTCCGATTTTCGTCCATATATGTATAGGGCGGCTGATGGAGTTGGTTAGAATCCATGTGGGAAGGAAAGAAATCAAGTTTTTACACTTTCCAAAACTCTGTTGGCGTAGCTACGCCAGAAAATGGAGTAAATACTCCTGATGACGTGTCAAAATTATGGCTTCCCATGTTTCTGGCATAATTACGCCTCTGAATGGCATAGCTACGCCTACACATGCCGTAGCATTGGCGTAAATACGCCTGATAATGGCGTAATTACGCATGTCCTCCATTTTTCTGACGAGTTTTGTATTTTGGCCATAACTTTCTCGTACAAACTCCGAATTCGATGAATCAGCTGTCCATGCAAAGATAACTCAAAGTTCTACAACTGTTCTATGGACTACATTTCCAAAACATGTCTTAAACATATAGAAATGTGAGGATAAAGGAGCTACATGAAAAATTTGAGGAGAAAGGAGCAACATGTGTCTTGGATTCCGGTTTTTTTTTTCTATTTTCTTCAACTTTATTGCTTCTTTCATCATTTTAGCTTGATTTCTTCACCTTTCCCTACATTCACACAAATATACGATTAGGTAGCATATGTATAAATTTATCCATCAAAATATAACAAATCGTAGACAATTAAGCGCAATAGATGTGTCTATTTCTAGTCACATCAAACACCACATACTTAATCTTTACTCGACCTTGAGTAAATCAGACAAAACTATAATCTTTTTGTTTGGCTCATAGCATCATAACAAAATAACTTGTTCTCACTTTAATGCCTCAATAATTTTAAACATGCATAGTAATGAAAGGCGGTGAAAAGTTAACAATGGAACAAGTTCAATCCCTAAATATCTCATACCTAACAAAGTAGTGAACGTGTGTGTGTGGTCATAAACAAGTGTTGTGTACAAATTATAGATCCAAAGGATGCAAATCCACAATAGTTTAAGTCATACACTAACACAAGTATAAGCTTACTTGCACACTCTTCTCCACTATCTTAGCCACTTTGGCCTAGGCATTGGCTTATGAAAGAAAGGAAAAAGACATGTCAAACAAGAGAGTATGATGATATGCTTCTTGCTTGAATTTTTCAACTTTTATTTCAACATTTTTCTTCTTTTGTGCCTTGGCTCCCCTTGGAGTCATATTTTTTTTTATCTAGTTTCTCAAGGTATCCCTTTTCTTTCATGCATTTCATTCTTTTCATACTGAAGCTCACAAACATTTTAATCATTGAATACTTAAGTGCATGTGAATGAAACACATCATACTCCCTTCAAAGGTATGGATAGAATTCATATTAGGCTCATTAGGGAAGGATGATAAGCTAGTCAAAGAGTGTCGAATTGGGGTCTTTTGTATGCTTAGCATACAACCGTTCTTTTGCATTAAAGCTCAAAAATGGTACTAGTGATTGATTTTCTTTACATGGTAGGCTTGAAAGACAGATTGCCTATATCACTTTCATGTTTGCAAGGACATATGCCTCAAAGAGCATGTAGTTAAGTTCTATCATGTAGAGACTTCTTAAGACTATTACAAAGTTCACACAATCTTCACTAAGCCATGCACACTTCACAAGTCATGACAATAATGTGCTCAAAATATTCAACTACTATGTTAAAGCACACTTTGCATTAGAGTTCAAAGTGTTCCAAGGTTAACAATTCACCTATGTTCAAAAGCATGCATGTCATCAATTAGGTTTCATCATGGGCTAGTGATTCTAAGCATGCATTCATTACTAACAATGAGCTCAAAAAATTTCAAATTTTTCGATTTTTTTTTTTGTATTTTTGTAATAAGAAAAACAATAACACACCATTAATCCCTCCCCCATACTTAAATCTTACATTGTCCCCAATGTAAGTCAAAATTGTAAGGAAAGAGAAAAGTCTAACTAAGAAAGCAATTAAAAAATAAAAAGGAAAAATGACAATAACTTCCCTTGGGTTGCCTCCCAAGTAGCGCCTCTGTTTAACGTCGGTGGCCCGACGCCAGTCCTCTCGCTTAAGGAGATGCCTATCCGCCTTGCACCTCTTGGAGGGTTTTTGTCTTTTCACTATGTCGCCTTCCTCCAAAGAAATCAGTTGAGGTCGATCAAGATCTACCTCATGGTATCCTTTAAGTTTTTGTCCCTTATGCTCACCTTTGGGAATCTCATTCTGATGAGATTCCTTGCCATCCACCTCGACCTCTGTTTGTTGTTCAAGTATTGATGGCCTCAGTACCATCGTTGCAAGAGTTTCTACCACTTTGTCACTGTCCAAGGTGATGCTGTCTTCGAAAAAATAGTCCCAAGGATTCATTTCATCACAATACTTGTTCGTCGACTCTTCTATCATAGCACATGATTCATCTAAGTATTCAACATAGCTCTCAGTGGGAAACATACCTTGCGGAGTTGTAGGATGTACAAGCTCCTTTTCTTCTATTGGCACATGTGTCTCCTCTTCTAGCTCGGGTGGCATCAGTACCACCTTCTCCATAGTCTCCTCTTCTTCATCACTCCATGATTTGAATGCAATCATGGTCTCCTTTTGTGCTGCTATCCAATCGTCCGATCTTATTAGTTGCTCCATTTGGTTACCCAAATTCCGAGTGCTATCCCTGAATTCCTGTTGAAATTGCAAAGTACTATCATTAAATGTTGAAACAAGATCCTCTAAAGACTCACCAGGGGTATGGTTTTGAGGTTGTTGTGGTCATGACGGGTATTGCGGTATGTATGGCGGTAGGGTGGACTTCATGTAAGGTGGAGGTGGGCTCATCCATTGATTTGCATAGTTGAGATTGGGAAGATCACTCCAACTTGAGTTGTAAGCACTTTGTCCATCCCCTATGCCAAGTTGTCTCACAAGATGGGCAACTCATCTAGTCGCCTATAGTCCTCCAATGAGATCCGATTTTTTCAGAATCAACCTGTAATCACGAACAAACAAGAGTAGCGGTGGGGGGAAAAGAAAGAAATAAAACGAAAGAGAGAAAAAAAAATAGAAAATATTAACACAAAAATATAACACGCCTCCCCGGCAACGGCACCAAATTAAAAAAAAAACAGAAAATATTAACACAAAAATATAACGCGCCTCCCCGGCAACGACACCAAAATTTGGTAGTGCGCTTATCGTGTACGCCCAAATTAACCCCACTCAATCCTCAAGATTGATAACAATAACTTATTAGTGTGAGTAGGGATCGATCCCACGAGGAGGTGTGAATCTTTGTGTTAACGAAAATCAAAATCATAACAATAAAAAACGGGGTTGTGAGGTTGAATTATACTAACTAAAATTAAAAACAAAGATTAAGTGATTCTTGGTATCGGTCGACTCTTCCTTGGAATTATCATATATTTCATCGATTCACAAAAGACTCAATTTGTCATATGAATATTCATCGTTGGACGTTTAATCCAATAATCAAAGTCCTATATCACCTTACGTTTAGTTAAGTAGCCCAAGCGTTATAGTTTAACCCTTATCAAACAATCAATCAAAATACAAGCGATTAAGATTTAAATCAATGATAGCATATGAACTAGTGAGATCGATGAAGCTAAACAACATAATCCAAGCGTCTATGTTTAATCTAGTCAAGTGTTCTCCCTAAGAATTTAACGAACTCAGAAGCGGAAATTCATCAATCTTAGTTGCTTCGTAAATTAGAGGGATCGAACGATTCCGTATTTGATATCTAGTTTACCATTAGATTTCATGCAAGTTATTAGGTTGTCAATCCAATAAACAAACACAACAATCATATCAATAAAATCAGAAAAACTCTTGATACTCAATAAAAATGATAATTGAAGCATAAGAATCTCCCCAAGATAAATAATTCCATTGTCTTCCTCAACCAAGAATTAAAAACTAGCTAGACATAATCTAAGATAAAGCAATAAATAAAAACAAAGGAAAGAAAACTAATCCGATCTTCGCTCGTCGAGGTGTCAATCCCGCCTTCGTTTCGATCTTCGTAGCGTTCTTCAACAAAATTGAAAGAAAAAATATAAAACTGGTCTAAACTATTCTATCCTAACTATCTAGATGTTCTTTACTCTGATTTTCGTCCATATATGTATAGGGAGGCTGATGGAGTAGGTTAGAATCCATGTGGGAAGGAAAGAAATCAAGTTTTTACACTTTCCAAAACTCTGTTGGCGTAGCTACGCCAGAAAATGGCGTAAATACTCCTGATGACGTGTCAAAATTATGGCTTCCCACATTTCTGGTGTAATTACGCCTCTGTATGGCGTAGCTACGCCTACACATGCCGTAGCATTGGCGTAATTACGCCTGATAATGGCGTAATTACGCCTGTCCTCCATTTTTCAGGCGAGTTTCGTATTTTGGCCGTAACTTTCACGTACGAAATCCGAATTCGATGAATCAGCTGTCCACGCGAAGATTCTCAAAGTTCTACAACTTTTCTATGGACCACATTTCGAAAACATGGCTCAAACATATAGAAAGTTGAGGAGAAAGGAGCAACATGTGTCTTGGATTCCGGTTTTTTTTCTCTTTTCTTCAACTTTATTGCTTCTTTCATCATTTTAGCTTGATTCTTCACCTTTCCCTATATTAACACAAATATACGATTAGGTAGCATATGTATCAATTTATCCATCAAAATATAACAAATCGTAGACAATTAAGCGCAATAGATATGTCTATTTCTAGTCACATCATCGTTCGTGCCAAGGGCATCAATAATCAACTCGTATACCCGGATCACGAACATCGACGTATCCACCATTCCACGTATATTAAACTCAACCATCAAACTCAATCACTTAACCTTAAACATCACATTCAAAATACATATACACATGAATATATAAAAACTGGGTATACTTGCTCGTACGTCACCACGTACCTTATCACTTGAATTTCAAGTCGAGTTATCCTCCTCTTTGTCCGGAAGTTCGAGAAGACTCTGAAGGGAATTCAGCTCCTCAATATAAAATCAATAATCCAATAAAGTGTTATACCAATCACCCCAAATAGTTACATCAATTGAATTAGCTTTCCTACTTTAGCAACAACTCATTAATCATAAGCTGTAGTATATATACACATCAATACATGCATGGTCAAACACATTCATGTTTATACATCACCCATGAACCTCAATACATGCTTAATAATTCAATGTTGAGATTCCATCACTTTAAATCAATGCAGTCCATACTACTTCCTCATGTATCCTACGTCTTGTTCGTACATTTACTCAAAGTATATTCATTACACTTTAATACATGTTTATAACACATTAACATCTATCTAACTCACCTATTCACACAATGACACATGCTCCAAGTTATTAGCATATCAAACCATAGCCAACACTCCTCAAAACACAACCATGATATAAGCCATAAAAGTAGACTTTGTTACTACTCAATTAGTAGAGTTTGGCCAACACTTGAACACCACTTAAGCCTATTATCAAACACTTTATAAGCATGATTTACAAGCTCCATTAAAGATCTAATTTTCGGTCATCACAATCCCACACAATTAGACCATTACAGCACATAAATTTTGATTCATTTCATCACCATTACGATTTATTTCAGCAGCCTTTTACGGACTCAAAACCAGCATGATTTACTAACCATATATTGCAGATCAATACAAATCAGCTAGATTTCAAACTACATATCAGCAGATTTTTGAACCAATAAACTTCAGATTTTCGAGCCAATTGACATTAGATTTTCGAACTCATCACATTAGCACAATCCTACAAAAAAATAGCAGCTAAGATGTTCAACCACAACACACATACAGAAAATTTCATGCATCAATTCATGCACTTATGCAACGCCCAACCCAACAACTTCGACTACTACACATCGACAAACAATAATTTTTAGAAATTTCATAAGCAAGAAATCGAGGCAGAGAAAAACAACAAGGATTTTGATTCAAAGCTGCACGATTTCGATCAAGAACAAGGAAAGAAATTGAAATTCCAATGGCCTGCACATTCGAAAAAATCGCACCAGAATGGCAGCCATTCTTTTCCTCAAAAAAATCGAACCAAAATCGCACCAAAATGGCCTGCACATTCGAAAAATAAACGTTTAATCGACCAAGGAACCATAAAGCATCGATTATACACGAACCTGGGCAAGAAACCGTGTCTAAAATGGTGAAAGGACCAGTCTTCACGGCCGAGAGAGAGACATCGCGATGGAGGGGGAAAAAATGAGAATCGATTTTTTTTGTTTTTGGAATGGGAGAGAGTATTTAACCTAGTGCTATATTTAATCCCAACCACTCAAATTAAATCTTATCTCAATACTAGGTTTAACCCCCACTCTCCAATTACTAACTCATAATTACCATGATTATAGACAAATAAATAATTATCATTTATTCCAATCCCGGACCAAAATGACATTCTCAAGAATTTAAAGAATTTCCTTGAATTTAATTAACACTATAAATTCAAATCCTTATTTATTCCAACTCCGGTCCAAATAAGATTTCCAATAGTTCAAATCTCGAAATCTTATTGAAATACCACAATTAAGTCAATTGAATACTTACTAATTATTCCGGACATCACAATTCTGCCCAACTAATAAAAATTTCGACCTCGAAATTTAAATGCATGCTTACCACAAAAGTCAACTGTAAAATTTACGTACCGTTATACAGCTCAAGATAGTGACTTGACCATCTGTAGGATGACAGTCATCCAAATCATCACGGTTCACACATGTGCCCCATTACACCAACGATCGCAAGACTGCAATTCACATCACTTTACCATATTCCAACATTAAAATTCAATGAGTTATCATATATGAATACACTTATTCATGTACATCGTCATGAAATTACCATCATCGTACTTTAGCCATTATGTACTCTTCATTATGATATGATAAATTATCGTTACTAGCACACTAGCATCATTCGAAGATTAGTATCAACATGTTAACAATTTTCAAGTGCCATTAATTCGTAAAAGTCAACACTTACAGTGTTTAATCATCAAGCTTCTTTGTCATACTTCAGTACCTGCATACTCCCATCGGTACAGTTTCCTTGCACAAAATCTTAATCCGTCATAGTTTACTTTCATCATAGTACACATCATATAATCGCTAAATCATGCAACCCATGCATATCATGTGTATGTAAGAATGTATGACAATAGACCAACCTTTATCGTATAAATAACTTCATACTTGTGTTGTTGCAAATGTATGCAACTTATACCAATATCACCAATATCGTCCATATGAAGTAGCGGTACTCTTGAGCCTTTACGCATCAACATCTCATATATCATCTCCTGGCTATTATCTGGTGCGAAGTATAGTAATTCTCACATACATATATCAACATTATACGCACTAACAGCCGCATATCATCAATATCAAATCATGATGAATGGCCTAACATCAATATTCCTATGTCACGATTATACTCCATCTAAAACAAGGCGTCAACATCAATATCGAATAATCTGTATCATACCTTTGTAGATGGAATCATCTACAATACACAATAGCATCATAGTATCATGCTCATCACAGTACTTACATGCTCTTAAGCATCAACTTTCCGCATTTCATCACCCAACTATCATCTGCCATGGAACAAGTACTAAAAATAAACTCATTAGTATTTCTCAAATACTCATAACATAACCACGTACCTTGTCATTTATGCATTTTGATATTCATAATGTTTCCATCATCGAACATTAGTTCCCTGATTCAAAAGTTTCACGCAATCCTATACACAACATGCTACAGCACACTAACACATATCTGGATGATTGAAATTCAACATAAGAATCAATCGCATGCCTCAATGACACAATTCATTTCAATCTTTAATTCGTCCTCGAAAATTTACAAGGAGCGAACGAAGAATTGGCATGACAAGCAAATCGTGAGAAGAGAGTTCATTCCTGGTCAGAAAGTGCTTCTTTATAACTCCCATCTCAGACTATTCCCAGGAGAGTTGAAGTCACGATGGTCTGGGCCGTTCACTATTGAGAAAGTGACCCCATATGGAGCAATTGAACTGAAATGCAATGACGGTCACACATTTCAAGCAAATGGGCAGTGTTTGAAGCATTATTTTGGGGAAGAAGTAAGACGTGGACCAGGTTCATCTGAGCGAGCCTAACTGAAGGAATGGAAGACAGTCGGGCTGAGGACTATAAACTAAGCGCATTTTGGGAGGCAACCCAAATTTTGTATCCTTTATTTTTGTTTTTTTTTATTTCATATAAAAAAAATAAAATAAAAAAGGGGGCGTATTTACGCCTTTACAGGCGTAAAATGCCACAAAAAATTTTTCTGTTTTTGAAAAGCCGTAGCACATGCGTAACTATGCCTGTTTTTGGCGTAATTACGCCTGTCAAATTTTCAGAAAATAAAAAAAAGACGTAGAGTAGGCTTAACTACGCCTGTTTTTGGCGTAGTTACGCCTTCATTTTTTCAAAAAATAAATAAAAGCCGAACAGTAGGCGTAATTACGCCTCTCATGCGGCGTAATTACGCCTCGCGTATTTTAAGTCTGATTCTGCATACCGTTTTTCAGAATTCCTTCCTCCCCTTCAACCCTAACTCACGCCTCTTTCCATCAAATTTTCAATTCCCAACTTTTCCCTTCAATTCCTCTTAATTAAGCTATCCTACCTCTAAAATCTATACTTTTGTCGATTAATTGCAGGATTTTGGGAGTCTATTCGTGCAAGGAAGCAAGTTTAGGGGTTGCTAAGAGGAGGTCTTGTTTATACAACAAAAATCGAAATTTCTTCATCTAAGGTTGGGTAAGTATTATTCCTTAATGATTATTGAGCTTTTGCAAGAAAAGGTGGACATATTTTGTGTTATATAGATGTGGAGTTGAAGTGAGGGTGATAGTTCTTGTGAAGTTGAATTGGGGTGATAATTTTTGTGAATTGTGGTATTGGAGTTGTTGTTGTGGGGGTGCATTAGCCAATTTGGGTTATTGTTGAGTTGGTTTATTGGAAGTGTATATGGCACCTAACAAGAAACACAAGGGGAGCACTTCCAAAGGAAAAGAACCCGCCGCTTCATCGGGGTTGTTTGACGCCCAAAAATTCTGGAATGTGGATGCTGAGACCAACTATAGGACGGAATTAGCTAGGCCTTGGATTAGCCAGCGTGGGTTTGACTTAGCTGAGCCCCGACACCCCATCATTCAAAATGCCATACCTCGTGGGTGGGGGGAATTTATAAAGGAGCCAAATGATGCTGTGCAACCGGTCGTAAGGGAATTCTATGCCAACCTCTCCGTGCGCCAAGAGGATTTTAAGGTCTTGGTTCGTGGACAAATGGTAGCGTTTGACCGCCACACGATCAATACGCTGTTTGAGATACATGATGTGGAAGATGATGAGTACACTACCTTTGTCAATGGAACCGTTGACTATAATGAAGTCATTTTGAGGTTGTGTGGCCCTAATGCCCGTTGGAGAATGAATCAAGACAAATTCGTCAATTTTCAAGCCTCGGCACTTAAAGCAACCGAGAAGTTATGGTTCGCCTTCATCAAGGCACGCCTTAAGTCGGCTCTTCGTGCCACTGATGTCACCAATGACAGAGCTTTATTGCTATATGCTATTATGACTGGGATGTCTATCGATTTGGGGCTTCTTCTCCAGTATTCTATCGAGTTTGCTTGCAGGGGGCAACGACTTTGGGATTCCCACATTCCATGCTTAGTACTGATCTATGCTACTATGCGGGGGTGCGATGGGGCCCTAAAGAAGAGCGATTGAAAATTAGGGGGGTACTTTGAATCTCAAATTATATTCCTGTTATTTTTGTTTGCTTGTTTTCCTTATTTTTTTTGGTTTGTCTTGGTTTAGAGTCTGTTTAGTTTTGAGTGTCATAAGTTGTATTACGAGTCAGTTGAGGCCAATGATGAGAAATTGAGTTGACTTGTGGAAAATTTTCATGTTTTCACTTTGCTCTTGAGTTCTCACATATCCATGCACTAGAGACCATGACCATTTGATTAATCAATGATGATTTGAACGAACACAAAAATAATATAGGCGCTTCTTGATAATTTGGGCCTTTATTCATTGATAGAAATTTGCCATAGTAGCCCCTTTGAGATTAAGTATAAAAGAATGAGGATTGAATTGTTTGCAATACCTTTTAGAATCTCATTCAAAAAAAAATTTTCCTGATATTACCATGGTTTTCAGATGCAATCTGAACATATTGGCCAAATCATGTAAGTTATTTGTGAATTGAGAGTAGTATAGAACTTACTATAGTAACCTTTGAGGCGAAATACAGACATATGTGGCTTAGGAATGATTTAGGCAATTTTTGATCGTTTGAGCATTTGAAGCCACCAAATGACATCATTTTATCTTTAGTTACCCTTTTGAGCTTAATATAAATCAAATGGTATGTGTTTAGGCACATGAATAACCCCATTCGGCATCGTTTCAAGATACCACATCAATCACCTTGTTGAGAGATTATAAACTATTTCCCACCCTCAAGGGAGTAAGCTTCTATTGCGCTTTAAAAGTTCAAATATCTCCTATGATCATAATTGAAAATTAGAAGTGGAGTAACAATGAAAAAGAGAAAAATAATGAGGTGAATGATGAAGAGAAAAGATGATGAATTGAAAAGAAAAGAAAATTGATGAATTATCAATAGAAGGAATCGAAAGCAGGATGAGAATGCGCAAATTGATGATAATTTTAACTTACTCTCTTGCTTTGAATATCCTTTCCTTTTATTGAAGCCATGAGCCAAAGCCCAACGTTACAAGCTTATTAAGACCTATTGACCAAGCCACATTTGTCTAATATACTAGTGGAGAAGGTTATGAATAGTGAACCTATTACACTCGAGAAACACTTGTAATAAACATGGTTTTGACATTCACATATGAGCATCTCATTACCTAGCCTTGATGCATTGTTAGCATTTATCAAAGCTACACTCTGTTTTTGAACAATGCAATTTGAACCTATACCTTGCAAAGTCCTATTGATTTGTGTGAGTAAATAGCGCTTTGAGTTAATGATTAAATGGAAATGGTAGCACACACACTTGAGAATTCTTGAGAAAGTGATATGCATGTTTGAATATTTCTGAGGCCTACACAATTGGAATGTTTTACAACTTTGTTTTGTGTGTCTTCTCGTGTCAGTTTTGTTTTGATTTTTTTTGTTTTGTTTTTTTTGTTGTTTTGCTCGGGACTAGCAAAAGTTTAAGTTTAGGGGGTTTGATAAGTGTATTTTATACACTTATATTTCTTCTTATTTTGCATGGTTTAGTGCTAGTTTTCGATCAAAATTACGCGTTTGGTTTTGTTTTGTTTTGTCTTGCAGAAATCCAGGTGATTACATGATTTATGGACTAAAAGGGTGCAAATGGCGGAAAGAAAGGATGAATTGAAGTCAAAAATCTACACTTTCCATCAAAGCATCAGGCGTAATTACGCCTGATTCAGGCGTAAAGACGCCTAAGCCACGGCAAATCAAAATTTGAAGAAATACATTTGGCGTAACTACGCCTCATTTAGGCGTAGCTATGCCAAAGCTACGGCTTTTGAGAATTTTTACAGGCGTAAAGACGCCACATTGTAGCGTAATTACGCCAGTCACACGGGAAGCCACATTTCTTGACACATCATCAGGTGTAGTTACGCCTGTTTTGAGGCATAATTACGCCAAAGGAATTTTGGTAATTTTTTAGGCTTTCCTTATCTGATGCACGGGGGTTGAAAAAGGTTTTTACCAAAGGCAGAAGAGGATATTCAGTCATACACGTTTAGAAATAGAGAGAAGGAGGCTAGGGTTGAAGAAGAAAGAAATAAACGACGACGGCTCGGAGCAAAATGTAGAGATTTCATCACGAGACGGCGGCGTTCATCGAAGATCGAAGAATAGCGTCCAATTCGTTTTGTATCTCTAAACTTTTAACAATTTTTATGGAGTATTTAAACATGTCTATGTGTTTAATTAATTCTAGCATGAGCTAATTTTATTTTCTAGGAGACGATGTAGCTTGTTTTGAAAACTACACTTATGATGAATTATTGAAGTTTATTTGGATTTCCATATGGTTTATTTATGTTTTTCTGTTCTTAATGCTTTTATTCTACTGGCCGAATGATGTTATGTTTGTGATCTATCACTCGGGAGAGGGGGTTGTGAATAGGACAGAAGGAATTCATATCGTGGTAGTTATATTGTTCGAGATGCCTATAACTCCATAGAAGTCGTTAAAGGAATTACTGCACTTTTACAATTGTTTGATAATTGATCTTAGATAGGGATATCAAGATTGATGTTAGATGATTACTTCTGCTTAACACTCGGGAGAGGGAGTAGAAATAAATAAGAATTCTCGGCTAGTAAACTAGGAAAATCCATAACATGGAAATCAAGGAATGATAAGTGTAGTGAATGAACAAGTGAAATCGTACTCCTAGATTCGTCTCTAATTGATTTCTTTTCAACTCAATATTTGAATATCGTTAATTAATTGATTTTTATTATTCGCATAACAATCAACCATTTGATTCACTAAATAAAGCAAAGATGATTTTAATTCAGTACTTAGATTTAACTATTTATTCAATCTCTGTGGGTTCGACATCTTTTATACTAAAACTTGACTACCGTGCGCTTGCGGTAAAGGATTTTTAAGCAACAGCGATCGATCGCTATGTCCATAGCTGTGATGCCCCGAAATTGATCGTATGCAATTTTAGCATTAATGATGGTTATATAATGATTTATGTTGGGAATTGATTTATGTGATGGGTAAACAAGTGTTAACATGATTTAATTGTATTGATTATCAATTATGAGGAAAGCATGATTTAGTGGAAGTTTAATGCATTTTTGTAAATGCTTTTAAAACACCATGTTGGGGTGTTTTATACATCATGTTAACTTTGGGGTATAATTTTAATATTAACCTTATAACCCCCTTTTTCCCACTATACCCACTTACTTTACCAATCACTTTTAAATCCCCAATTCATTCATCAACCCTAACCCATCTCCCAATTTCGATATTCACCAAGGAAGGAGAAGGAAAGCTTCACAAAACCTTTGTTTGTGTGATCTTTGTTAAGATTTGGAGCCTACAAGAGGTATGGAACCCTTCCTAAAGTTTTTATGATGTTTGGTTTTGAAATGGGATGATTTTGAAGTGTTTTGGGTGGGTTTGTTTTGAGTATATGTTTTATATGTTTGGGGTATGATTTTTGAAGTGTTTTATATGGGTTTTAGTGGGTTATGATGATGTTAATGTTGTAGGAATGTTTGGGTTCGAATGGTTTGAGGTAGAGCTTGTAAAATGATCAAAAATGGCGATATTTCGTGGTTCAGGACTCGGCGATCGATCGCCCGTTCTTGGCGATCGATCGCGAACCACCAGTGCACACCAGTAGCATTTGGCGATCGATCGCCACCTTTGGGGGATCGATCGGCGAGCTGGCGATCGATCACGCCAAAATTGACGATCGATCGCCGAAGACTCAAAATTTCAACAACGGGCAGTGTGATCTCGCGATCGATCGAGACAACCCAGCGATCGATCACGAGACACATAATTATGTGTTTTTGATCTTTTTGTGGGATTTTTGGATATGGAACTATAATTAGCTTCTAATATCGATTTGTATGGTTGTGTAGAACCATCCCAGGTACCCACAACGTCAAGGAGATAAAGTTCTCCAACTTCTCTACCTTTGGGAATTAAGGTACGTAAGACGCGTACGGGCATCGGACGGTAACATATTCTTACACTATGACTATGCAATAATCGTATAAGTATTGAAGATGTTTATGATGATGATGTTTATGATGAGTGAAGAGGATATGATGTTTATGATGATGATTATGATAAGTAAGTTTATGATGATGATGTTTATGATGAGTGAAGAGGATATGATGTCTATGAGGATGATTATGATAAGTAACGATGATGTTTATATGATGTCTATATAATGATACGATGTTATGATATGGTAAGAGACCATACAATTGGGTAAGATGCCCACGTGGTAAGATGCCACACGATGTTATGATATGGTAAGATGCCATACGAATGGGTAAGATGACCACGTGGTAAGATGCCACACGATGTTATGATATGGTAAGAGACCATACGATTGGGTAAGATGCCCACGTGGTAAGATGCCACACGATGTTATGATATGGTAAGATGCCATACGATTGGGTAAGATGCCCACGTGGTAAGATGCCCCACGATGTTATGATATGGTGAGATGCCATACGATAGGGTAAGATGCCCACGTGGTAAGATGCCACACGATGTTATGATATGGTAAGATGCCATACGATAGGGTAAGATGCCCACGTGGTAAGATGCCATACGATGGGGTAAGATGCCCATATGCACGAATGTGAATCAGGGTCAACAAAAAGAAGTTGACGAATAACCAGCAAGTTTACTTAACTAAGATTTCGTACATTTACTGTATATTTTGTTATGATATTTATAAGATGATGATGTTATAAGATGATGATATTATAAGATGATGATACTATAAGATGATGATGCTATAAGATGATGATGCTTATATGATGATGATGTTATAAGATGATGATGTTATAAGATGATGATACTATAAGATGATGATGCTATAAGATGATGATGCTTATATGATGATGATGTTATAAGATGATGATATTTATAAGATGATGATGCTATAAGATGATGATGCTATAAGATGATGATGATGTTATAAGATGATGATATTTATAAGATGATGATGCTATAAGATGATGATGCTTATATGATGATGATGTTATAAGATGATGATATTTATAAGATGATGATGCTATAAGATGATGATGCTATAAGATGATGATGTTATAAGATGATGATGTTTATATGATGATGATGTTATAAGATGATGATATTTATAAGATGATGATGCTTATATGATGATGATGTTATAAGATGATGATATTTATAAGATGATGATATTTATAAGATGGTGATTTTAATCATTCATGTCAAGAATTAACGATTATATGCATGGCTATGAAACAGGGACAACCAAATAGGGTTAATGCGATTAACCAGGAAGTATATGTTACCAATTATTTTCATGCATTTATTTATATGCCATTGCCTTATGATGTTAAGTAACGATGTACATGCTCATGATGGGTTGTTCCTGTAGGTACACTTTTGGACTGAAGGGCCTAGGGTCGGGTTGAGGCAGTGAACTAAAAAGAGCAAGATGAATATAGGATACATGATTTTGATAGTCTCTACTCTAGGAGTAGTGTAAATCTATAGCTTTAACATTCATTATTGAGAATGTAATTAATTAAGTTTTGAAATTTTATTTTGACCTGTTATCTTATTAGCTCAAAGATACAACCGGAACCCTAAGGTGTTATGAATGCATGTTTAGTCCATATTACGTGTATAAGATGACGTTAAGGTAGGAAGACCCTACATTAGTGGTATCAGAGCAGTGGTTAGAGAACCCGGGAATGAGTGAAGGGTAGCCTTAGCAATAAGTTGGCTAGGTGCTTACTTTTAAACATGTTTTATGCATATGTTGCATATGAAGTATATGATGTTGTACTAACATATTTTGTTTCTCTAACGATGTATTATATAAACTGCTTTTGGGTATTGTTGTTAACCCTTGTATTGCAGCCTAGCAGCAAATGCTGAAGTAGATGATGCGATTTCATATGCACTTCTCCGTCGCCCATGCCTCTTACAGTCTCGACCCCCGCTGGAAGAAGTTTGATTACTGATCGGATTGTCTATGATGGACTCATTTATTTTGAGGATAACGGGCTAAGGTCAGACTTGATTGTTCTGGGAATGTCAGACTTTGACTGCATTATGGGCATTGATGTTCTGAACAAGTATCAGGCAATTGTGAACTGCAGGCAGAGGACTATCCGATTCAGGTCTGACATGGGAGTCCAGTGGACATTCCTTGGGGATGGTTCTCGTTCTAAGATCCCGTTGATATCTGTTGTCAAGATGGCGCAGTTGTTGGAACGAGGCCATATAGGATATCTCATCTATGCCATTGATGTTACTGGAAGATGGAAGAATTAAAGGTTGAGGATGTGCCCGTAGTGGCGGAGTTTCCTGATGTCTTTCCGGAAGAGATTCCCGGATTCCCACCGACGAGAGAGGTCGAGTTTGGGATTGAGTTACTACTGGGGACGTCTGTCATTTCTCGTGCCCCGTATAGGATGGCACCAGCGGAGCTAAGGGAGTTAAAGATTCAGTTGCAAGAACTCCTTGATAAGGGCTATATACGCCCTAGTGTATCGCCTTGGGGTGCACCTGTCCTATTTGTTAAAAAGAAAGATGGTTTGATGCGGCTGTGCATCGATTACAGACAACTGAACAAAGCCATAGTGAAGAATAAGTATCCGTTTCTAAGGATTAATGATTTGTTTGATCAGCTGCAGAGTTCAGCTGCAGAGTACGAGGCTCTACAGTAAGATCGATCTGAGATCGGGGTATCATCAGATTCGAGTTCGAGAGGATGATGTACAGAAGACAGCTTTTTCAGGACTAGATATGGCCACTACGGATTCTTAGTCGTGCCCTTTGGGGTGACGAATACCCCAGCTATTTTATGAGCCTGATGAACAGGGTGCTCCAACCATATTTGGATCAGTTCGTCATAGTTTTCATTGACGATATGCTTATTTACTCTTGAACTGAAGAGGAACACGTGAAGCACTTGAGAACAGTACTCCAGATCCTTAGGGATTGCCAGACCCCTGACACAGCTGACTCAGAAAGGAGTGTCGTTCTATTGGTCCGAAGCTTATGAGGAAAGCTTCCAAGAATTGAAGCGTTGTTTGACTACGACACCTATATTGGTGATTCCTTCTGAGAATAAGAAGTTTGCCTTGTACACAAATGCATCACTGCAGGGTTTGGACTGTGTGTTGATGCAAGATAAGCATGTGGTGGCTTATGCATCGAGGCGGTTGAAACCACATGAGGCTAGGTACCCAGTCCATGATTTGGAGCTGGCAGCCATTATATTTGCCTTGAAGATTTGGAGGCATTACTTGCATGGTACGTCGTTTACCATCTCCACGGACCACGGACCATAAGAGCCTGAAGCTTCTATTCACCCAGGCTGGAATGAATATGCGTCAAAGAAGATGGATGGATCTACTCAAGGATTATGACTGTGAGATTGAGTACCATCCCGGTAAAGCAAATTTGATAGCAGACGCCTTAAGTCGGAAAGTGAAGAGTACTGCTGAGGATGTTATGTGTTTGTCGGTTTTGATGACTTCTTATTGCCATCTGGGCTATGATTTCAATGTGGACAGGTCGTCGGTGTGAGTGTCGACCTTGTTGGCCGAGCCAGATATATTTGAGGCTATCAGGAAAGCCCAGAGGTTAGATGATGAGGTTCAGAGATGGTCATCGATAGCACTTCGAGGACAGCCATCAAAGTTCAGAATGGCAGAAGATGATTCCTTGAGGCTGGGCAACCGATGGGTAGTCCCAGATACACCAGAGTTGCGTAGAGGGATATTGGAGCGAGCCCACAGTAGTCAGTTCAGTATCCACCCAGGAGGAAGGAAGATGTACAAGGACCTATGCGGTCAATTCTGGTGGAGACGCATGAAGCGTGATGTGATGACTTTCGTCAAAAGATGTTTGATCTGCCAACAAGTAAAGGCAGAAAGACAGAGGCCTGGTGGTGAGCTGAAGAGCTTGGAAGTACCTAAGTGGAAGTGGGAAAACATATCTATGGACTTCGTGACCCACTTGCCAAGAACGGCCTCTGGATTTGATACGATCTGGGTGATCGTGGATAGGCTGACGAAGGTAGCTCATTTCATCCCTTACTGTATGACTTTCACGTACCTAAAGATGGCCCAATTATATGTACGGGATGTGGTGAGGTTGCATGGAATTCCAGTCTTGATTGTGTCTGATAGAGATCCAAGGTTACTTCACATTTCTGGGAGGGTCTCCAGATAGCTTTGGGCACAGAGGTGAGACTGAGTACAGCTTATCACCCTCAGACAGATGGCCAGACAGAGTGTACCATTCAGACGCTCGAAGACATGTTGAGGGCATGTGTTTTGGAGTTTGATACTCCGTGGCAAGATTCTATACCGCTAGTAGAGTTCTCCTATAATAACAGCTATCAGGCGAGCATTCAAATGGCCCCTTTTGAAGCTCTTTACGGACGACGATGTAGGTCACCGCTGTATTGGGAGGACTTGGCGAGTAAAATGGTCGGAGGACCGGATATGATTAAGGACATGGAAGAAAAGATTAAGATGATACGCTTAAAGATGAAAGCGGCCCAAGATAGGCAAGCAGCCTATGCCAATAAGCGGCGACGGCCGCTAGAATTCCAAGTAGGAGACAAGGTTTTCTTGAAAATCTCACCCTTCAGGGGTGTGGTCCGTTTTGGTATGCGGGGAAAGTTATCCCCGAGATATGTCGGACCGTATGAGGTGTTGCAGCGTATTGGTACATTGGCTTACAGTTTGGCTCTACCGCCGCCTTTATCTGGGATTCATGATGTTTTCCACGTCTCTATGCTACGGAAGTATGAGCCAGACCCGTCTCATGTGTTACAGCCTACTATAGTGCAGTTGGACTCAGATGTTTCATACGTTGAACAACCGGTCAGAATTCTGGATCGTGAGGATCGCAAATTACGAAGTAAGGTTATACCGATGGTCAAAGTTCAGTGGGATCGTCGGGGTGTCGAGGAGGCTACGTGGGAGACGGAACGGCATATGATGCAGCATTACCCGGAACTATTTTCTGGTATGATTTATGTTTAGTTTCATTTTGGGTAAGTGCGTGCGATTTCGAGGACGAAATCTTATAAGTAGGGGAGTAATGTGATGCCCCGAAATTGATCGTATGCAATTTTAGCATTAATGATGGTTATATGATGATTTATGTTGGGAATTGATTTATGTGATGGGTAATGAAGTGTTAACATGATTTAATTGTATTGATTATCAATTATGAGGAAAGCATGATTTAGTGGAAGTTTAATGCATTTTTGTAAATGCTTTTAAAACACCATGTTGGGGTGTTTTATACATCATGTTAACTTTGGGGTATAATTTTAATATTAACCTTATAACCCCCTTTTTCCCACTATACCCACTTACTTTACCAATCACTTTTAAATCCCCAATTCATTCCTCAACCCTAACCCATCTCCCATTTTCGATATTCACCAAGGAAGGAGAAGGAAAGCTTCACAAAACCTTTGTTTGTGTGATCTTTGTTAAGATTTGGAGCCTACAAGAGGTATGGAAACCTTCCTAAAGTTTTTATGATGTTTGGTTTTGAAATGGGATGATTTTGAAGTGTTTTGGGTGGGTTTGTTTTTAGTATATGTTTTATATGTTTGGGTATGATTTTTGAAGTGTTTTATATGGGTTTTAGTGGGTTATGATGATGTTAATGTTGTAGGAATGTTTGGTTTCGAATGGTTTGAGGTAGAGCTTGTAAAATGCTCAAAAATGGCGATTTTTTGTGGTTCAGGACTCGGCGATCGATCGCCCGTTCTTGGCGATCGATCGCGAGCCACCAGTGCATACCAGTAGCATTTGGCGATCGATCGCCACCTTTGGGCGATCGATCGGCGAGCTGGCGATCGATCACGCCAAAAGTGGCGATCGATCGCCGAAGACTCAAAATTTCAACAACGGGCAGTGTGATCTCGCGATCGATCGAGACAACCCAGCAATCGATCACGAGACACATAATTATGTGTTTTTGATGTTTTTGTGGGATTTTTGGATATGGAACTATAATTAGCTTCTAATATCGATTTGTATGGTTGTGTAGAACCATCCCAGGTACCCACAACGTCAAGGAGATAAAGTTCTCCAACTTCTCTACCTTTGGGAATTAAGGTACGTAAGACGCGTATGGGCATCGGACGGTAACATATTCTTACACTATGACTATGCAATAATCGTATAAGTATTTAAGATGTTTATGATGATGATGTTTATGATGAGTGAAGAGGATATGATGTTTATGATGATGATTATGATAAGTAAGTTTATGATGATGATGTTTATGATGAGTGAAGAGGATATGATGTCTATGAGGATGATTATGATAAGTAACGATGATGTTTATATGATGTCTATATAATGATACGATGTTATGATATGGTAAGAGACCATACAATTGGGTAAGATGCCCACGTGGTAAGATGCCACACGATGTTATGATATGGTAAGATGCCATACGATTGGGTAAGATGCCCACGTGGTAAGATGCCACACGATGTTATGATATGGTAAGAGACCATACGATTGGGTAAGATGCCCACGTGGTAAGATGCCACACGATGTTATGATATGATAAGATGCCATACGATTGGGTAAGATGCCCACGTGGTAAGATGCCACACGATGTTATGATATGGTAAGATGCCATACGATAGGGTAAGATGCCCACGTGGTAAGATGCCACACGATGTTATGATATGGTAAGATGCCATACGATAGGGTAAGATGCCCACGTGGTAAGATGCCACACGATGTTATGATATGGTAAGATGCCATACGATGGGGTAAGATGCCCATATGCACGAATGTGAATCAGGGTCAACAAAAAGAAGTTGACGAATAATCAGCAAGTTTACTTAACTAAGATTTCGTACATTTACTGTTATATTTTGTTATGATATTTATAAGATGATGATGTTATAAGATGATGATATTATAAGATGATGATACTATAAGATGATGATACTATAAGATGATGATGCTTATATGATGATGATGTTATAAGATGATGATGTTATAAGATGATGATGCTATAAGATGATAATGCTTATATGATGATGATGTTATAAGATGATGATATTTATAAGATGATGATGCTATAAGATGATGATGCTATAAGATGATGATGATGTTATAAGATGATGATATTTATAAGAAGATGATGCTATAAGATGATGATGCTTATATGATGATGATGTTATAAGATGATGATATTTATAAGATGATGAAGCTATAAGATGATGATGCTATAAGATGATGATGTTATAAGATGATGATGTTTATATGATGATGATGTTATAAGATGATGATATTTATAAGATGATGATGCTTATATGATGATGATGTTATAAGATGATGATTTTAATCATTCATGTCAAGAATTAATGATTATATGCATGGCTATGAAACAGGGACAACCAAAGAGGGTTAATGCGATTAACCAGGAAGTATATGTTACCAATTATTTTCATGCATTTATTTATATGCCATTGTCTTATGATGTTAAGTAACGATGTACATGCTCATGATGGGTTGTTCCTGTAGGTACACTTTTGGACTGAAGGGCCTAGGGTCGGGTTGAGGCAGTGAACTAAAAGGAGCAAGATGAATATAGGATACAAGATTTTGATAGTCTCTACTCTAGGAGTAGTGTAAATCTATAGTTTTAACATTCATTATTGAGAATGTAATTAATTAAGTTTTGAAATTTTATTTTGACCTGTTATCTTATTAGCTTCAAAGCTACAACCGGAACCCTAAGGTGTTATGATTGCATGTTTAGTCCATATTACGTGTATAAGATGACGTTAAGGTAGGAAGACCCTACAATGGCGATTAGATTTATTCGACTTTTCTCTCTATGGCGATCAATCTCTGTCTGAGTGGAGATCGATTCCTCAGACTTCTGCCCCGATGCGATCGATTTCTTATACTCAGCGATCGATCTCTTCCCGTATTAAATTTTTCACACTTCCTGCCTTGAAGCGATCGATTTCATCTTCTTAGAGATCGATCGCCTACTTCAAAATTTCCCAACTCAATTATTTTCACCTTCTTTCCAATGTCTTGGCTTGTTTTGTTCAATTTCCACCTTTCGGTCCATAAAATGGGGGTTTCTCTTGTAATCTTTGCACTTTTACTGGATTCCAGGAATATACAAAAACACAACCAAAAGAGTAAAATCGTCCAAGAATCATTATAAAAATGGGAAGAAACATATGCAAATATAATTTCAAAAATAGCACTTATCATTCAACTCTCTCTCTTTTACCACAGAGGTGTTGGGTTGACTTGACGGTTTGAGATTGTTATGACACTTGACACTCAACATTCGCTACAGGTTGTACATCATCAAGGAATGCATCATCTGCAGCACCTGTGACAGGGGTATGTGAATCCCTTACCTCTGGGTTAGATGATCACCATTCTCTAAACATCCCTTTTTGCACTGTTGGAGTTGCGTCCTGGAGGATAGGCCCCCTCAAGACTTCGAATAAGCGTTCATGGGCCTGAAGGCAACCTCGTATATGACCAGAAACTAAGTCCTGATATGCCTGTTGTAGTCGTCCTGCGACCTCAGCATCGAGACAAAGTGTCCCAAAATCTCGTTCCACGATCTCCAGGTTTTCCCTGAGATGCCTAACTCGTTTGAGGGTATCGCTAGCAATGTGTCCCTCCATCTCGTGTTAAGAAATATGCAAGAACGTTTTTATAAGATTTCACAATGACAATATCATAATCATAATAATGGCATTAAGCTTGCCATCTTAAAAGTGTAGCATTTTCTGGTTTTGGTTCAATTTTATTTTTCAGAAAAGACTTAACACTAGTATTATCTATTTTCAAGATAAATTTCTTTGAGAGTAAAAATAGTGCCCATTTTTTAAAAAGCCTTTCAAACTGCAAAGAATCCCTTCTTGTTGATGTGACATCTGATAACTTTGCTGCTATCGATTAGACTGCTGCAATATCTTCATGGCATTTCTCCATCTGGTGTGGCCTTCATAAGTACTGCAGCGCACCAATGATCACTGGCATCTGTTATAATACCAGCTCATCCTCGTCGTTTGGAATTGCAAGCTTTGGTAGTTGCCTGCAAACTTCTTTAAGCTATTTGATGACAGCTTGTCTATGATTTTCATTCAACTCGAACTTAACATCTTTTTTTAGTAGTGGACTGAACTCTTCATGTGGTTTGCTAGGTTATTGATGAATATCCCAACAAAATTAACAACTCCCAGAAAACTCTGAATTTGCTTTAAATCCTTGAGGTCATCCGAATATCCTTGCACTTTCTCAACAATATGATTCTGCAAAATGATTCCAGATTCTTCGATCTCAATTCCAAGAAACTCGATTTGTCTTGTGGCAATTACTTCCTTCATTTCGGAGAGCTCTAATCCTTCATTGTAACAAACATGTGAAAATATTTACAAATGATTAAATGTTCTTTCATGTTTCTTGACGCAATGTGGATATCATCAATATACACGAACATGAAGCTGAAGTATTCCGTGAAAAGATTGTCCATTTTGCTAGCTTCCTCCATCTTAATCTGGTAGAATCCAGACTTACAATCGAACTTAGAAAACACTTTGGCATTCTTGATGCTATTTACCAAATGTTCTCTGCTTGGGATATAATATCCATCGAATTCCAAGATCTCATGTAGGGTCTTCCTACCTTAACAGTGTTAATTAGAACATAAAAAGGACTAATCATGCATTAAACAACATCTTAAAGTTCCGGTTGTTACACGAGCTAACAGGATTACAGGCCAAAATACAAAACTTCAAAAATAATTCATTATATTCCAAAAAGAATGACATTTAGATTTACACTACTCCTAGAGTAGATACTAATCATGACTTGAATCCTATACATCCCTGTGTTCCTCGTAGCTCACAGCCTCAACCCGACCCTTAGCCTTTAGTCCAAAATACCTACAGGGACAACACATCATGAGTATATACAATCGTACTTAACATCATAAAAACATCATAGTAAATGCATGAAATCTTGGTTAAGTAAATATGCTGATTGTTTATTAACTTCTTTTCGTTGTCCCTGATTCATATTCATGCATATGGGGCATCTTACCCCGTGGCATCTTACCACAAAGAACATCGTATGGCCTCTTACCATATGGGGCATCTTACCCCGTGGCATCTTACCACAAATAATAACGTATGGCCTCTTACCATATGGGGCATCTTACCCCGTGGCATCTTAACACAAATAATAACGTATGGCCTCTTACCATATGGGGCATCTTACCCGCATCTTACCACAAATAATAACGTATGGCCTCTTACCATATGGGGCATCTTACCCCGTGGCATCATGCCACAAATAACATCGTATGGATATATATAAACATCTTATAAACATCATCATTTCATCATGTATACTCATGCAATAAAAGCATAGTCGTAGTGTAAAGATGTGTGTTACCGTCCGATGCCCGTACGCCTCTTACGTACCTTTTCAAAAGGAGGAGGAGTCAACAGACTTTATCTCCTTGATGGTGCCGGTACCTGGGATGGTTCTACAAGACCACACAATACCATATTAGATGCCTTAATACCATCTCACATCATAAACTTAACAAAATAAAACATCATCTTATTTTTCAACTTTCTGTCTCTCTCGATCGATCGGCCCCAAGGTCTCGATCGATCGAGAAACTGTGCACAAATAGTGCCCAAACATTCTGCCTCGATCGATCGATCGAAACATTTTACCGATCGATCGAGGAGCTTCACCGATCGATCGGAAAATCCCTCGATCGATCGATGCCTGGATTTCAAACCATGCTTAAAAGCTTTCTGCCTCGCTCGATCGATCGGGACCAAAATCTCGATCGATCGAGAGCTCTGAAAAATCGGGACTTCCCCAGATTTTTGAGCACCTCATTTCATACCATCCTTTCTACTTCATAAGGCGTAAAACATGCCTGAATAAAAATGTTACAAGCTTCATAAAACTACCATGCATGTATTCAAATTAAAGGTTTAGCAAAGCCTAAGCTAACATGCATCATAACATCATCATAATCTTCATCCTCAACCAATCCTATACAGAAAACAGAGTATCTTCTTCCTTGCCCAGGTTTTCGAGCACATAGATTCATAACTAGAAATCTATCACATATAACATGTAACATGCTCAAACAAACATGCTAGTAGTTACACAAAACTACCATGGAAGTATTCATACCAAGGTTTCACCCAAACCTACACTTAGCATGTGTTAAAAACAACCCACCAAACTCAAGCTCAAACACAAACCCAGAAAACAGGGTAACCACTTACCCCTCTCTTTTTGCTCCTCTTTTTTGTAAGGATTTGGACACCTTCTTACCAGCCTTTTTCCCTCTCCTAGCAGCTTGCCTGGACGTTTTTGATGGGGAAAGAAGAAGGGAATCAAGTGATTGGAGGTGGAGTGGTGAGAGGGAGAAGAAGGCATGGGTTGTGTGTAATGCCTCGATTTGTTATGGCGTAATTTTGAATAATTACGGTACGATGTGGACTCGGGTTCGGGTTGAACCGAGAATTAATACTCACATACATGATATGAATAGTAGATATATGACAAGGAAAGAAACATGATGCACAAGATGTAGTGCATAGGAATGATTGAATTAAATCAAGTGTAGTGACATATCAAGCAACTTGGACTAGTGGGCATTTGAATTTAATTTCATATGCATGTACATGTAAATTAGCATTTGAATTGCTAGGAATGTCATGTGAATTTGCATCTAAGATGAGGCCAAGTATATCAAGTTGATTTCAGCTATCAAAGCACATAATACACCACAATTCACCCACAAATCTCTACACAAGCTCCTCTCTAGCTCCTTACTTAGGGTTGCTTCTTTGCTTGGATTTACAATTGGTAATCAAGAGAGCAAGGTAGGATAAGTGAATTCTTAACATCTTGGTAAGATTTATGAACTTTGTATCCTTGTTTATAGTAGTAAAGGAGGAAGTGAAGTTGAAGCATGTAATTTGGTGGTGTATGCTTTGATATGAGTTATAGTGTAAACATTTGAGTTGTATGAGGATAGAAACATGTTAATATGATATTAGAGATTTCATGAAACATGTTTAAATGTTGAGATTCAAGTTGTAGAGTGAGAACCATGGAGATATGCTTGAAAAATCGCCATGCTCTAAGCTTTCTGGGCATCGGCGATCGATCGGTGCTTGTGTGGCGATCGATCGCCGAGGGCAGCCAAAATATAAGGCGGTGAAAATGTGTGGCGATCGATCGGTGAGATTTTAGCGATCGATCGCTATGAACAGAGCATTTTGGCGATCGATCGCCAAGTAGTTGCGATCGATCGCGAGGAGACAGAACTTTTTGGCGATCGATCGGCAATGGTAGCGATCGATCGGTGCTGTAGGAATTATGAAAAATGTTATATTTTTGTAGCATTTCTTTTTTAAGCCTATTATAACATGGTATATTGTTCATGTCCTTGTAGCATCATCACAGGGAACGGGGCAAAGAGGCAATTAACCATCACCGTCTGATTTATTGCTTTTGTTGTCGCGTATCATGGTACGTGTTGATGTACGGAGTATAGATATGATGTGCTTGATGATGTTATGGTTTTGATATCATATGATTTATGTTATCTTTGTGTCATATGATTGGTAGTATCATATGCATGTACATACATGGATTTCATATGATTGGGATGGATGCCTTGATAGATATGTGTATATGCTTTGGTAAGATCATTGCCTTGATAGATATGCCTGGTGTGGTATATGCTTTGGCTGGGATCGTTGCCACGATAGATATACTACATATGCTTTGGCTTGAGAGATATACACCTGGTGTGGGTATATGCTCTGGCTATTATCACAGATGAGTATGGTACTATGATATGTGCTGCTAATATGAAGATGTGATGTGGTTCCACTGACATATTGAGCTGAATAGGCATATCATATGGGGCTCGTGATAATAGGGTGATTGTTGAGACATGTCATGACATGGTGCATTTGTGGATGCATGATACAGAACATTCACGTTAGATGATTTATTGTGCTTTATCATTGATATTGATATTGTGTTTTGATATCGCACTGAGATAGTTGTTTATCTATACTCACGTTTTGTGAATGTTTCTGTAGGATTTCATAGACGTGGGAATCGTGAGTCTTATTCCGCTGCGAGGTGAACCACTGCATAGGAGTTGTACTGGATTAGGTTGTTAATTATACATGTAATGTATATGTGAAAAAGTTATTTGGTTTTTGTACTAGTGGTTTTGGTACATCTGTAACAACCTATTAGTAAGAAACTCTTACACAGTGTATGAATTACTTAATTCTGACTCACATATGTATGTTTAATTGAATACATAATGGATTAAGTAAATAGGACCCCACATTAGTGGTATCAGAGCAGTGGTTCGAGAACGGGATGAATAGGGGTAGAGGAAGTGAGTTAGGGAGTTACCTAATCACTTAAAGGCATGTTATACTTATGATATAGTGTCTGGGAACATGCTTTGTATTTGTATCTGTTATTATTAAACCTTGTTTTGCAGGATGATAGTATGACTTGGTATGAATCCTTATGCGTGGCATAAGTGATGTTGTGGGTGTAACCGTGATTGGTATACCGGGTTTCTGTACTATCATTTGGCAAGGGAAACATGATATGTTTCGCGGGAGCTATTCCACTGATTCCGTGGTAATGGTATGTAGTTCTATACGAATCGGAGGATTAAGTTGTACAGTGGTTGGAGCGTGAAAAACAAAGCCTGGTATCAGCTCCATGTGCAAAGTCAGCCTGCATAAGATTGTGTATCCAACCTAATGATGGACTGGCCGCTGACACATGATGTGTGAATGGAAGTGACGATACAGGTTATTGATCACTGTATCTAGTTCAAGGGCATTCTTGATATTGCAATCTGTGGTTGCATTGTCAGTTCGACCTGTATGGTCTGAATGGGAATGTAATACTTTGCTCTTGATCTGTGGATAGTATGGCTAACACAGTGTGTTTACTTTGGGAGATGATGCAGACATGAGTTACTTGTGGTACTCAGATGGTACATGTAGCGACTGTGAAATTAGTGTACAATCATAGTATTCTTTATTGTGGTATTTCACAGCGGTAATTGGTGATTTGTGAAATCATCGTGGTGATGAGTATCTTGTCAGGGTATCATCTGTGTACGGTTCTGAGGTGTGTATGTGTGTGTTGAACTCTATGTTTGTTGTCATGGAGTTGACAAGGGTGACAAGGAACATGAAATTGGGAGATTTTGATGGAGCGGTATAACCGCCAGTAACTGTGAGTTCTACTGTTGCTTGTTATCAGCCTATGTCGTTTACGTCACTCGTGTTTTGGTGACTGGTTCACGGACTATTTGATCCTTTCTGTGTATTAGCTGCTTGTGTTCGTTCTTGTTATATTATATGGATTTGAGCATGGAAGTCTTTCAGATTGAAAGAAAATGAGTACCGGCGGAGATTGCAGTGATGCAATGATCACCTGGCAAAGATTGCTGTGACGTCTGCACATGTGATCTTTGTGATGGCTAGACAGAGACATACATGGTGCGATGTGGCCATGTAGGATATCTGGCTAGTGTATAGTGATGGGAATGGATATCATTGTTTTGATGTGAACTCCGTCCGAGTTCTAAGGTTGTCCGTCTGAGACTCTATGTATGTGGTATGTATGGCAACCATAGGTGTCTTTGAGTGACACGAGATACCTCAAGTGCATATAGTTGTGTATGGGATGTTGTATATGAACATCTAGTTCTGTGTTTGTGAACTATATTTATGAGGTTGAAATTGGTTGGTCTGCTTTAAATAGAGTGTGGGTGTCTATGTTGTTGCTGAGAGCATTGGATGTTTGTATGGCTTCTGGATACAGAAAAGGACGTCATGATAGACATCCGTAAACTGATTCTTAGTGGAACTGTGTTGACATCTTGTCATATTCTGGATTATATGACAGTCGTGTGATCTGTACACGGGAGACCAACAGAGAGTGGTTGGCAATGTGAGTATCCAGTAAGCATTGAGTGTGAGTTATTGTATGATAGCATAGCTTGGTGGCTATGATGTATGGTTCACAAATCTGATGTTGAATGTCTAAGTTATCCAGATTGATAAAGACGTTTGAGTTCCGTCGATTGCTTGTACACTACGACTGTAGTACTGATGCAATCAGAGTTTTCGTTGTGTTGTGATTGTACTAGGCGTTTGACATGAATTCATATATTCTTGAGTCAGGACGGAAGATGTATGACTGATGGGATCGTGATTGTGATATGCCGATCTCGTCATGTGATTGGTTTACATAGTTGATTTGTTTGCATTTTGTGCTCGTTAGATGTTGGGTTGATATCTATTGATGGACAGTCTGCGAATATGTTTCATGAGGAAACAGTATGGTTGGTATATTAAACTATGTAATGGCTAATGAATGGTTGGTATGCTAAACCATGTGATGGTTGATGAATAGCAGATGGTTATGAGAAGGCTGAAGAAGCTCACATGTATGAGATAGTGTGATGGGACTTGATTTGTCCATGAAATGAATTATCTCTTGAGCTTGTTCGTGCACATATGTGTATGGCATTGAAGTTTGTGTCATGATATAGTGGTACGACCAATATGAGACTGATTTGACATATACCAGCTGGTGCATGGTATTTTTGCTACATGGTTGTACTTGAGTATTCTGATATGATATCCTTTGATTATACACGGAAGGTGTTCTAGTAACATAATACGATTACAGTATTGTGAAGGTATCATTGACAATGTTATAGAATATGGCAATTCCTTTGGGTCCGATTGCAGAGTCATAGTACCAGAATGACCATGAGTGGTATGATAATTTGATTGCCATTGATGTCAACAATAGTGGGTGGATTGTGTGATTGCAATTGAGTTGGAATTTGTTACCTTCCATGTATTGTTGGATTGGCTATTCCTTCATGAACCAGAGGTAATAACGATTTGCTGGGAGCAGTCGTGTTTATCAGGAATGCATTCCAATAAAGAAAGATTCACTGAATATGGCGAGGTAGACAACGGTTGGTTTCGATTATGTACTATATGCGATCATGTAATATATCTGAGTGATATATGCAATCATGTGATATATCTAAGTGATATGTTTGATCGTGTGATCTAGTTGGATGATCTTCGATTGGATGATCTATCCGGCTGATATGATAATCCGTATGGATAGGTTCTTGAAGTAGAACGGAATGGGTTATCAGGTACCTGTGATATGTGGGACTTGTTGGCATAATACATGTAGTAAGTGAATTGTACATGCGGGGAAAACGTGTCGGTTGGAAAACATGTTGGTTTCCATTGCTACATGATATTTTGTGTTGATTACAGGGAACAGTGAATAGAAAGTAAGGAATCGTTGTAAAAACTTGTAATACTCAAGATGGTAGTCTTGGGGGAATTAATTGGTACAAAGAATGACATTTCCGGTACAGGGGTTAGATGAGACCATAGTCATTGGGTGAGATAACCATATAATCATATGGACATATGTATTGTACATGGCTTTGGTGTACAATATACATTGATGACATATGAGTGTGATGTGGATTACTTCTTGTGGTTTGGACGTTCGTATCCAGTGTTTGTTTCAGACTGGTAACATATCCAGTGTTTATTCTAGACTGAGAAGTCTAGCATGGGAGATTAGTATGCAAATGATAGATGGATATGTTGTATTTATCACATTGTGTAATTACATACTATAATTAAACTTTGTGAAATGTTAGAGCAGAGATAGCTCTGTACACATTTGGATGTGTAGAATCTGAATGTGATAAGGACCGAGGTACTTGGTTTAGAGTATCTTGTTGATCTCGATATTCTATGTAGGTTATACAAGAGTACAGACGAATGGAAACATTCTAAACCGTTATACAATACACAATGCGGGTATGTGTGTTGCTGTGTTTATAAAGTGTGGCATAAGGTGTATGGAAAAGGTGTAATACCAGGATTTGAACCATTGACTGTATTACGATGTGGTGACTAGTTGTCCAAGGAGGGACGGATGTATTCGACATTAGACGAACAGATGCTCCATTGGAGATCATATCCAGCAGGAATAGGAGTGAGCAGTGACTTGGTTAAGGGAAACCACCGGTACAATGAGTTGTATGAGATTAATTAAATCTGATGGCTACTGTTGTGTATGACAGGATATGTATATGTACCAACATTCGGACATGATTTCTTGAGTGTTCACTGATACTAGTGAAATGTTTGTCTATTGATGGTATTACAACGATGCATACATACTGTCTATGCCCGGCTGGGTAGAATGTTGTGAGCATGTGGCTACGTGGATAAAAGCAAATGGTAACAAGCTGTTATACGAGAACATGAGTAAACAGTAAAATCCAAAGTGCAATGTCTGGTAT
Organism: Haberlea rhodopensis; assembly: GCA_907163345.1. NCBI lineage: Eukaryota > Viridiplantae > Streptophyta > Magnoliopsida > Lamiales > Gesneriaceae > Haberlea > Haberlea rhodopensis. Next base: position 554,578 of record CAJQUN010000281.1, read on the forward strand.
GTTTTCTTTTGGTTTCTTATACTGCTGGTTTGGTAAGTATCTGCTAGATGAGCATGTTGAGTATGTAGCAGATTTACTTTTGATTATTTGTTCCGGCAAATACTGTTGCATTTATAATGCATGTTTGTGCAAAGCTTAGTTGCCACTATATTGTTATTCCTTGTAGTATTAATAGGGTTGAAGCTTATGGCTTTCTGTATGTGATTCATATGATACATGAGATTCATATGTTGTATATGCAATTTCGAGGACGAAATTCAATGAGTGGGGGAGAATTGTAATGCCTCGATTTGTTATGGCGTAATTTTGAATAATTACGGTACGATGTGGACTCGGGTTCGGGTTGAACCAAGGGTTAATACTCACATACATGATATGAATAGTAGATATATGACAAGGAAAGAAACATGATGCACAAGATATAGTGCATAGGAATGATTGAATTAAATCAAGTGTAGTGACATATCAAGCAACTTGGACTAGTGGGCATTTGAATTTAATTTCATATGCATGTACATGTAAATTAGCATTTGAATTGCTAGGAATGTCATGTGAATTTGCATCTAAGATGAGGCCAAGTATATCAAGTTGATTTCAGCTATCAAAGCACATAATACACCACAATTCACCCACAAATCTCTACACAAGCTCCTCTCTAGCTCCTTACTTAGGGTTGCTTCTTTGCTTGGATTTACAATTGGTAATCAAGAGAGCAAGTTAGGATAAGTGAATTCTTAACATCTTGGTAAGATTTATGTACTTTGTATCCTTGTTTATAGTAGTAAAGGAGGAAGTGAAGTTGAAGCATGTAATTTGGTGGTGTATGCTTTGATATGAGTTATAGTGTAAACATTTGAGTTGTATGAGGATAGAAACATGTTAATATGATATTAGAGATTTCATGAAACATGTTTAAATGTTGAGATTCAAGTTGTAGAGTGAGAACCATGGAGATATGCTTGAAAAATCGCCATGCTCTAAGCTTTCTGGGCATCGGCGATCGATCGGTGCTTGTGTGGCGATCGATCGCCGAGGGCAGCCAAAATATAAGGCGGTGAAAATGTGTGGCGATCGATCGGTGAGATTTTAGCGATCGATCGCTATGAACAGAGCATTTTGGCGATCGATCGCCAAGTAGTTGCGATCGATCGCGAGGAGACAGAACGTTTTGGCGATCGATCGGCAATGGTAGCGATCGATCGGTGCTGTAGGAATTATGAAAAATGTTATATTTTTGTAGCATTTCTTTTTTAAGCCTATTATAACATGGTATATTGTTCATGTGCTTGTAGCATCATCACAGGGAACGGGGCAAAGAGGCAATTAACCATCACCGTCTGATTTATTGCTTTTGTTGTCGCGTATCAGGTACGTGTTGACGTACGGAGTATAGATATGATGTGCTGATGATGTTATGGTTTTGATATCATATGATTTAAGTTATCTTTGTGTCATATGATTGGTAGTATCATATGCATGTACATACATGGATTTCATATGATTGGGATGGATGCCTTGATAGATATGTGTATATGCTTTGGTAAGATCATTGCCTTGATAGATATGCCTGGTGTGGTGTATGCTTTGGCTGGGATCGTTGCCACGATAGATATACTACATATGCTTTGGCTTGAGAGATATACACCTGGTGTGGGTATATGCTCTGGCTATTATCACAGATGAGTATGGTACTATGATATGTGCTGCTAATATGAAGATGTGATGTGGCTCCACTAACATATTGAGTTGAATAGGCATATCATATGGGGCTTGTGATAATAGGGTGATTGTTGAGACATGTCATGACATGGTGCATTTGTGGATGCATGATACAGAACATTCACGTTAGATGATTTATTGTGCTTTATCATTGATATTGATATTGTGTTTTGATATCGCACTGAGATAGTTGTTTATCTATACTCACGTTTTGTGAATGTTTCTGTAGGATTTCATAGACGTGGGAATCGTGAGTCTTATTCCGCTGCGAGGTGATCCACTGCATAGGAGTTGTACTGGATTAGGTTGTTAATTATACATGTAATGTATATGTGAAAAAGTTATTTGGTTTTTGTACTAGTGGTTTTGGTACATCTGTAACAACCTATTAGTAAGAAACTCTTAAACAGTGTATGAATTACTTAATTCTGACTCACATATGTATGTTTAATTGAATAAATAATGGATTAAGTAAAGAGGACCCCACATTGTGCAAGTGGGGGGAATGTGTAAGTAATCCACAGAGCATACAACGCAGCGGAATTAAAATTTTAGGATTACTAACACCGGATCTATACATAGGTTATCATATCGGATTAAGTAATAACAAGTGTCTCACCCTTGTAGCGTGTTTGAAGCAGATTCCACGGAGCAGCACGTCCAACGAACTCCGAGTCACAAACGAAAGTTTTCACCTTCGTCTCTACGGTATCCACACGATCAAATCGAAAGGGGATTTAAGAACAAGTTACTAGACAAGTTCTTAAACCAAAATCGAGCTCTCAGTTCAAAACCGATTAACGACGGCCAACCAAAACCCTAGCACAACCGACGGCGGCCGTGAGGAGTGAAGGAAGAGGCGGCCGAGAGGAGCTTGAAGTGGAGGCTAGGGTTTGATATCAAACAATGATATGAAAGTATATCTAACAATTAATCAAAACCTCTTATTTATATTATAAGGCTTTTAATTAAGGTTCAAGACTTTCTTAAAGTCTTATGGGCCCAAACCCATGATTTAATTAAAACATTTTAATCGCTTAATTAAGACTCTTCTTAATTAATTAATTCATCCAATGAATTTAATTTCCCTTATCGATTTAATCTTTTGTGCGACCCGATAGGATCTCGTAATGTTGGCAGTGACATAAAATCTCATTTTATGTCGCAAGCATTGAGCGGTATCTAGCAACACATCGATGCTACCCAAATTACAAGAATGTCAATGACTCGACATAACCTTTAGAACTTGTGATAATATTAATCATGTAACTTAATCCCTTTGTCCTTTGTGTTTAGATTGAACACGAGTCATGGAATAGTCATACTCGTATATCCAATCTTTATTTCTTGATCCCCAAGTAGAACTAGAATAAACGAATAAGCTCAATATCTCATATCGACTCATTCGAGCATGGCCATGCATTTTAGTTCTCACTTGATCAAGGGCCAAACACATCTCCTGTTATATAGGAGGGACAAATCCTATCTCGATCAGTCAACATCCCTCTACATAATTCGTAGTGTATCCAATAGTCGCCTTTATAGATTACCCTGTTACGGGTAACGTTTGACGATATCAAGATACATAACTCCTTATGTTGGGATCTCTGATGATCACAAGTCGTAAGGATTACATACATTATTATCACTATGAGAATTGCATATGACGATCATATAACTATCCATGTTGCATTCTCATGGTGGGTCTGTCCAGTACATCGTTCTCTAACATGTACCCATATGTTGATTTGATATCTCATATCAATGAACAATTCATCGATCAACATATACTAGTCTCTACGTATTATCATTATCCCTATTCATGATAATACTTGACTAGGGACATCTTTAAGAATAATACAATATTATTCTAAGGACATTAACATATATATTAATTCACAATGCACAGTTAAAAGAATAATATATAATAATGAATTGCCATTCATAAATCCATAAACATTGTATGTCTTAAACAATCATCTAATGACTTGTCTTAGGGCATATCCCAACAAATCTCCCACTTGCACTAAGACCACTCAGACATATACCTAATGCCTAGAGATCTAGTATGACGATCATGCTTCTGCTGTGACAGCGGCTTCGTCAATGGGTCAGATACATTATCATCTGTTGGTACTTTGCATATTTTAACATCTCCCATTTCAACGATTTCTCGAATGAAATGGAAACGCCTAAGTATGTGCTTAGATCTTTGGTGAGATCTTGGTTCCTTAGCCAATGCGATCGCTCCATTGTTGTCACAATAGAGTTCTATCGGATCTTTAATGCTAGGCACCACTCCAAGTTCAGAAATGAACTTCCTCATCCAAACAGCTTCCTTTGCTGCATCCGAGGCAGCAATATACTCAGCTTCCGTTGTAGAATCGGCTACTGTTTCTTGCTTTGAACTCTTCCAGCTCACAGCACCTCCATCTAGGCAATACACATATCCAGATTGCGATCGAAAATCATCTTTGTCGGTTTGGAAGCTTGCATCAGTGTAACCCATTACATTGAGCTCTTCCTCACCTCCATAAATCAAGAATGTATCCTTAGTCCTTCTCAAGTACTTCAGGATGTTCTTGACAGCAATCCAGTGACCTTTACCTGGATCAACTTGATATCTGCTCGTCATGCTCAAAGCATATGATACATCGGGACGAGTACATATCATGGCATACATGATAGATCCAATAGCTGACGCGTATGGAATCTTACTCATGCGTTGTCTCTCATCTGGTGTTGAAGGACACTGTTCCTTCGAGAGATAAATACCATGTGTCATAGGCACGAATCCTTTCTTGGATTCTTGCATGCTAAACCTTTTAAGCACCTTGTCTATGTATGTACTTTGACTTAGACCAAGAAGCCTTCTCGATCTATCTCTATAGATCTTGATTCCTAATACATAGGTGGCTTCTCCTAAGTTTTCATCGAAAAGCAGTTCCCTAGCCAAATCTTTACAGATTGCAAGGCAGGGATATCATTTCCAATAAGAAGTATGTCATCTACATACAACACTAGGAAAATGATTACGCTCCCACTGACCTTCTTGTAGACACAAGGTTCATCTTCGTTTTTGATAAAACCAAACTCTTTGATTGCGTCATCAAAACGAAGATTCCAACTCCGAGAAGCTTGCTTCAATCCATAAATGGATCGTTGTAGCTTGCATATCTTTCCAGCATCCTTTGGATCGACAAAACCCTCGGGCTGTGTCATGTACACATCCTCGAGCAGATTTCCATTAAGGAAAGCTGTTTTGACATCCATCTGCCAGATTTCATAATCATGAAATGCAGCTATTGCAAGTAAGATCCTTATGGATTTAACCATGGCCACTGGTGAAAAGGTTTCATCATAGTCAATACCATGAATTTGTTTGAATCCTTTTGCAACCAGCCGACCTTTATAGGTTTGTACGTTACCATCCATATCGGTCTTTTTCTTGAAAATCCATTTGCACCCTATGGGTCGTACCCCTTCAGGTGGATCAACCAAAGTCCATACTTGGTTCGCATACATGGATTCCATCTCAGATTTCATGGCCTCTTGCCATTTCTCAGAATCATTGCCCATTATAGCTTGTTGATAAGATGACGGCTCATCCTCATCAATAAGTAGTAAGTCACCTTGTTGAGTCATAAGAAATCCATATCTCTGTGGCTCCCGGTGTTCTCTTACAGACCTATGCTGGGCTTGTGTCTCTTGAGCAGGTGCTTCTTCCACAACAGCTTGTGGTGCCTGCTCTGTTTCCATCTCAATCTCAGGTTCAGTGTTTTCTTGTGGTTGAACTTCATTAAGTTCTATTTTTCTCCCACTGGTTTTTCTAGAAATAAATTCTCTTTCAAGAAATACACCAGTCCGAGCAACAACTACTTTGTTCTCGGTGAGATAATAGAAATAGTATCCTTTCGTTTCCTTAGGATACCCCACAAATAAACACTTATCAGATTTGGGTCCAAGTTTGTTAGTGGCGTGACGTCTAACGAAAGCCTCACAACCCCAAATCTTCATAAAAGACATACTAGGACGCTTCCCAGTCCATATCTCATATGGTGTCTTTTCCCACTGATTTAGATGGAACACGGTTCAGTAAGAAAATCGCTGTTTCTAGAGCGTGTCCCCAAAACGATATCGGAAGATCTGCATGACTCATCATTGATCTAACCATGTCTAACAAGGTTCGATTTCTTCTCTCGGATACACCATTCCATTGTGGAGTATACGGAGGAGTGAGTTGTGGGACTATCCCACACTCCTTTAGATAGTCATGAAACTCTTGGCTTAAGTATTCACCTCCTCGATCTGATCGAAGGATTTTGATACTTTTGCCAAGTTGGTTTTGTACTTCATTCTTGAAATCTTTGAACTTTTCAAAGGTTTCATGTTTATGTTTCATTAGGTACACATACCCATATCTACTGAGGTCATCAGTAAATGTAACGAAGTATTGAAAACCACCTCTAGCTTGTGTACTTATTGGTCCACATACATCACTATGTATTAGTCCCAATAAAACATTTGCCCTTTCAACATGTCCCTTGAAAGGGGCTTTAGTCATCTTGCCCATTAAACAAGATTCGCATGTTTCATATGATTCAAAATCAAATGAATCTAATACTCCATCCTTATGAAGTTTAGATATGCGGTTCTTGTTTATGTAGGCCCAAGCGACAGTGCCAGAGATAAGTCGGATTACAATCATTATTTTTAATCCTTTTAGTATTTATGTTATAGATAGGCATATCAAGATTTAATACATAAAGACCATTCACCATTTGTGCACTAGCATAAAACATATCATTTAAATAAATAGAACAACAATTGTCCTTTATTATAAATGAAAAACCATACTTGTCCAAACAAGAAATAGATATTATGTTTTTAGTAATAGAAGGCACAAAATAACAATCTTTCAAAATCAGTGATAAACCAGAAGGTAAAGCTAAATGATAATCTCCTATAGCTAATGCAGCAACTCTTGCTCCATTTCCAACTCGGAGATCAACTTCACCTTTCGCCAATGTCCTACTCCTTTTGAGATCCTGCACATTTACACAAATGTGAGATCCACATCCAGTATCTAATACCCATGATGAAGAAGTAGATAAATTGACTTCTATAACAAAAATACCTGAAGCGGAAGTCACACTTCCTTTCTTTAGATCCTCCAGATATACTTTGCAGTTCCTTTTCCAATGGCCGGTCTCACCGCAATGGAAACAGTTCCCTTCCTTTGCTATCCCTCCCTTTGGCTTTAGTGCAGAAGACTTTGGCTTAGATTTAGCAAAGACTTTCTTTGCTTTCTTGTTGCCTTTAGCTTTGGCCCTTCCTTTGCCCTTATTCACAATAAGGACATTTGTGGCCTTAGTCTTCTTAGTAATTTGCTTCATATGTTCTCAACATACCAAGCAACTGTGGTAGAGTCTTTTCCATGTCAGTCATATTGTAATTTACTATAAATTGACTGAAGCTTTCAGGCAACGATTGCAAGATCACATCGGTGGCCAACTCTTGGTCCAATGGAAAACCCAGCTTGTCCAGATTCTCAATGTACCCAATCATCTTGAGCACATGAGTTCCAACTAGGCTTCCCTCTACCATCCTGCACTGGAATAACGCTTTAGAGACGTCATACCTCTCTTGTCTAGCTTGCTGTTGGTACAACTGCTTTAAGTGTTCGATCATATCGAACGCCTCCATTTCCTTCATGTTGCTTCTGAAGCTCAGAGTTCATGGTGGCAAGCATGAGGCACCCAACATCAAGTGCGTCACTCTGATGCTTCTTGTAAGCATCTTTTTCAGCTCTTGTAGCTGTTAGGGGAGGTTCCTCAGCGGGCAAGGGTTCCTCTAGGACATATTGTTTCTTTTCTTGTTTGAGGACTATCCTCAAGTTCCTATGCCAGTCTAGGAAATTCGTCCCATTTAATTTGTCCTTCTCAAGGACCGATCGCAGTGATAAAGTGCTAGTAACGTTGTTAGTTGCCATGGATATCTACAATATAAATATGCAAAATAAGTTTATGATTTAAATCATTTAACATGGTCTTATATTAAATGATACTCCCACTATTTTGTTTGAAAAATATCAACCTCGAAACCTTTAGTGGGCCAAGATCCATATTTCACTTAATCTTGAGTTAGCTTTGGCTAATCGCCCAAGACTCGGTTATTTAGGTAGACAACACTTTGTCAATTATATCACATATAATTCTTGGATAGTTGGACGAACAACACTTTGTTCAATTCATCAAATGAATTATAATCCAACCCATGCCTCTAGGTTCCCAATCCTATTGAGATAACCTAGTTAAGTCGTACCCAATTAAAGTATGACGGATATCACTTTTATCCTTTCGCGCCTTACTAAGATTGCCACAGTGCTTTGCTTTGGCAAACCCACACATGTACAATCGAAGTTATTGACGAGTACTTTTATTTTGGAAGGCATCTAAAACTTAATATTTTAGAGGGATTTATTGATCTCATGATTAATTTGATAATTTAAAATATGTCCACTACATATAGTTGTATACATATCTACATATATGTGTAATACTATTATCAAACTAAAACATAAGATAAATCATGCATCAACATACATAATTAAACGTGACATGGTTATAGCCCCTACTAATGATTTTCTCAAGCCAATGAGAAAATCCTATGAGTCAACCTAAGGTAACTTCACAAGCACCTTCCTTGGCTCCAATTTGTGAATGGCCTCCTCATCCCGGCACGATGCTCCATCTTCATTGATCACCATCAACAAAATAAACTACACTATTTACAAGATATAGAATTCCTCGATTCACATTCGAGGGGAACATAGGGGAGGGATTACATATAGAATGAAATAGAGAGAGGCACGACACGCAGGTCGTATTATAAATTACAAACATCCACAAATCCTATCTAATAGGTCAAAGGGCTATAACCACGCACCATGCTCAAACAACACATAAAGCATGCATTAACATTTAATTAATTAAATTCTAAACATTTTAAATTTAATTCTAATTAAAACTGTAATATAATTTTTGAAAAATTATCGTACGCTCGGGACATCACATGCCACGAACTAAAGCGACTAAAACACGAACCACCATGGTTCGAACCATGAGGCACACGGCTGGACCAATAGTGGGCCTAGGGTTCGAAACCCTAGCCCATGGCCGAGCCATGGCTCATGCGGCGGCGGCGCTAGGGTTCCAACCCTAGCCGCCTCGCACATTTATCCACTTTTATCGAGCCATCTTGTTTTAAACGCTGGAATTTGTTAGCCACGATTCACGGTCATGCCATGCACGGGGTTCGCTCAACCATCTCGAGCTAAGGGTTCGAAAAACCTTGCTCTCATGTGGTAAAGTTACTAATCCATGCATGCGTGAACCATTATCGAGTCAAGGAGTTCAAAACTCATCCAAGCATCAAAACTATAGAAAATAAGGCGATGATGGTCGAGCCATGCACGGCTATTAGGGTTCGAAACCCTAGCCGTCATGAGCTAGCCGTCACGTCCAATGGGTTCTAAACCCTAATTAATTTTCGACACTTCCATGCACAATTATTAGCCACAACGACTAAGCCATCTCGAGCCAAGGGTTCGAAAACCCTAGCCCTCATGTGGCTAGCCATGGTGACATTTGTGATGGTGGTGGCCGAAATTTTTATGCTCAATAAATAATTTTATTCGCCAATTATATCAAATACAATTACTACGATGATTTTCATAAACTAAAATTAATTTCATATCATATATGAATTTAAACAGTTTCAATTAGCATGCAATATTAATTCTAATATGATTAACACAATTTAATCACATAAATCCGATATGAGCCTTGTACACGGCTCTGATACCACTGTAAGTAATCCACAGAGCATACAACGCAGCGGAATTAAAATTTTTAGGATTACTAACACCGGATCTATACATAGGTTATCATATCGGATTAAGTAATAACAAGTGTCTCACCCTTGTAGCGTGTTTGAAGCAGATTCCACGGAGCAGCACGTCCAACGAACTCCGAGTCACAAACGAAAGTTTTCACCTTCGTCTCTACGGTATCCACACGATCAAATCGAAAGGGGATTTAAGAACAAGTTACTAGACAAGTTCTTAAACCAAAATCGAGCTCTCGGTTCAAAATCGATTAACGACGGCCAACCAAAACCCTAACACAACCGACGGCGGCCGTGAGGAGTGAAGGAAGAGGCGGCCGAGAGGAGCTTGAAGTGGAGGCTAGGGTTTGATATCAAACAATGATATGAAAGTATATCTAACAATTAATCAAAACCTCTTATTTATATTATAAGGCTTTTAATTAAGGTTCAAGACTTTCTTAAAGTCTTATGGGCCCAAACCCATGATTTAATTAAAATCACTTAATTAAGACTCTTCTTAATTAATTAATTCATCCAATGAATTTAATTTCCCTTATCGATTTAATCTTTTGTGCGACCCGATAGGATCTCGTAATGTTGGCAGTGACATAAAATCTCATTTTATGTCGCAAGCATTGAGCGGTATCTAGCAACACATCGATGCTACCCAAATTACAAGAATGTCAATGACTCGACATAACCTTTAGAACTTGTGATAATATTAATCATGTAACTTAATCCCTTTGTCCTTTGTGTTTAGATTGAACACGGGTCATGGAATAGTCATACTCGTATATCCAATCTTTATTTCTTGATCCCCAAGTAGAACTAGAATAAACGAATAAGCTCAATATCTCATATCGACTCATTCGAGCATGGCCATGCATTTTAGTTCTCACTTGATCAAGGGCCAAACACATCTCCTGTTATATAGGAGGGACAAATCCTATCTCGATCAGTCAACATCCCTCTACATAATTCGTAGTGTATCCAATAGTCGCCTTTATAGATTACCCTGTTACGGGTAACGTTTGACGATATCAAGATACATAACTCCTTATGTTGGGATCTCTGATGATCACAAGTCGTAAGGATTACATACATTATTATCACTATGAGAATTGCATATGACGATCATATAACTATCCATGTTGCATTCTCATGGTGGGTCTGTCCACTACATCGTTCTCTAACATGTACCCATATGTTGATTTGATATCTCATATCAATGAACAATTCATCGATCAACATATACTAGTCTCTACGTATTATCATTATCCCTATTCATGATAATACTTGACTAGGGACATCTTTAAGAATAATACAATATTATTCTAAGGACATTAACATATATATTAATTCACAATGCACAGTTAAAAGAATAATATATAATAATGAATTGCCATTCATAAATCCATAAACATTGTATGTCTTAAACAATCATCTAATGACTTGTCTTAGGGCATATCCCAACAGAATGGGTTGGCCTAGTTGGGGGGTGAGGTGGCCGAGTAGGGGGTGGTGAGGGTTGGGGTGGTCATGTGGTGTTTAATTGTGTCCCGGTATTTAGTACGATGTATTAAAATATCCTCACTCGATATTTAACAACTTTATTTAATTAATACATCCTCTAAAACACCCAACATGCCCCCTAAATCATATCATCATATCATAAGTATTATCCCCCAAATCAAATACACCACAACCCTTAAACACATCATAATTCATCATCGTAGTACATAATCATATCACATTTCGGGGGTATTACATTACTCCCCTACTTATAAGATTTCATCCTCGAAATCCACATGCATCATCATATCGAAACTAAACATAAAAACATACCAGAGAATAGTTCCGGATAGTGCTGCACCATATGCCGTTCCGTCTCCCACGTAGCCTCCTCGACACCCCGACGATCCCACTGAACTTTGACCATCGGTATAACTTTACTTCGTAGTCTGCGATCCTCTCGATCCAGAATTCTGATCGGTCGTTCAACGTAGGACACATCTGAGTCTAACTGTACTTCGGTAGGCTGTAAGACATGAGACAGGATCTGGCTCATACTTCCTTAACATAGAGACATGGAAAACATCGTGTATGCCAGATAAAGATGGCGGTAGAGCCAGACGATAAGCCAATGTACCGATTTGCTGTAACACTTCATATGGCCCGACATACCTTGGAGATAATTTTCCCCGCATCCCAAAATGAACCACACCCCTGAAGGGCGAGATCTTTAAGAAGACCCTGTCTCCTAACTGGAATTCCAGCGGTCGTTGCCGCTTATTGGCATAGGCTGATTGCCTATCCTGGGCCGCTTTCATCTTTTGGATTATCATCTTAATCTTTTCTCCCATGTCCTTAATCATATCCGGTCCTCCGACCGCTTTGCTAGTCAAGTCCTCCCAATACAGCGGTGATCTACATCGTCGTCCATACAGAGCTTCAAAAGGAGCCATTTGAATGCTGGCCTGATAACTGTTATTATTGGAGAACTCCACCAGCGGCACTGAATTCTGCCACGGATTATCAAACTCCAAAACACATGCCCTCAACATGTCCTCGAGCATCTGAATGGTACGCTCCGTTTGGCCGTCTGTCTGAGGGTGATAGGCCGTACTTAGTCTCACCTCTATGCCCAAAGCTGTCTGGAGACCCTCCCAGAAATGTGAAGTGAACCTCGGGTCTCTGTCAGACACTATCGAGACTGGAATACCATGCAATCTCACCACATCCCGTATATACATCTGAGCCATCTTCAAGTATGTGTATGACATACTGTAAGGGATGAAATGAGCCACCTTCGTCAGCCTATCTACGATCACCCAGATCGCATCGAATCCTGAGGCCGTCCTTGGCAAGTGGGTCACAAAGTCCATAGATATATGCTCCCACTTCCATTCAGGCACCTCTAAGCTCTTCAGCTCACCACCAGGCCTCTGCCTCTCTGCCTTTACCTGCTGGCAGATCAAGCATCTTTTAACAAAAGCGATCACCTCACGCTTCATGCGTCTCCACCAAAATTGACCGCATAGGTCTTTGTACATCTTCTTTCCTCCTGGGTGGATACTGAACTGACTACTGTGAGGTCGGTCCAATATTCCTCTACGTAACTCTGGTGTATCTGGGACTACCCATCGGTTGCCCAGTCTCAAAGAATCATCATCAGCCACTCTGAACTTGGATGGCTGACCCTGAAGTACCAATGACGTCCATCTCTGAACCTCATTATCCGGCTTCTGGGCCTTCCTGATTGCCTCAAATATATCTGGCTCCGCCAATAAGGTTGACACTCGCACAGGCAACGTGTCTACATCAAAATCATAGCCCAGATGGCAATAAGAAGTCATCAAAGTCGACAAACACATGACATCCTCTGTAGTACTCTTCACCTTCCGACTTAAGGCTGTCTGCTATCAAGTTTGCTTTATCTGGATGGTACTCAATTTCACAATCATAGTCTTTGAGTAAGTCCATCCACCTTATTTGCCTCATATTCAACTCTGCCTGAGTGAATAAGAACTTCAGGCTCTTATGGTCCGTATATATAGTGAAAGACGTGCCATACAAGTAATGCCTCCATATCTTCAAGGCAAATATGATGGCCGCCAGTTCCAAATCATGCACTGGATACCTAGCCTCGTGTGGTTTCAGCTGCCTCGATGCATAAGCCACCACATGCTTATCTTGCATCAACACACAGCCCAAGCCCTGTAATGACGCATCCGTATACAAGGCAAATCTCTTATTCTCAGACGGAATCACCAACACAGGCGCTGTAGTCAAACGACGCTTCAGCTCTTGGAAGCTTTCCTCACAAGCCTCTGACCAAAAGAAGGGGAGTCCTTTCTGAGTCAGCTGTGTCAGGGGTTTGGCGATCTTTGAAAAACCCTCGACGAAATGTCGGTAATAACCTGCCAAACCGAGGAAACTCCGAATCTCCGGTACAGAAGTGGGTGCAGCCCACTCCATCACAGCTTCAATCTTCCTGGGGTCCACAGATATCCCTTGGCTAGATATGACATGGCCTAGGAATACCACGCTGTCCAACCAGAACTCGCACTTGCTAAGCTTTGCATATAACTGATGATCCCTAAGGATCCTGAAGCACTGTCCTCAAGTGCCTTACATGCTCTTCTTCAGTCCGAGAGTAAATAAGTATGTCGTCAATGAAGACTATGACGAACTGATCCAAATATGGCTGGAACACCCTGTTCATCAGACTCATGAAGACAGCTGGGGCATTTGTCACCCCAAAAGGCATGACCAGGAATTCATAGTGCCCATATCTCGTCCTAAAAGCCGTCTTCTGAACATCATCTTCCCTCACTCGAATCTGATGGTACCCCGACCTCAGATCGATCTTACTGTAGAGCCTCGTACCCCGCAACTGATCAAACAAGTCGTCAATCCTCGGAAGTGGATACTTGTTCTTGACTGTGACCTTATTCAGTTGCCTATAGTCAATGCATAGACGCATCGATCCATCTTTCTTCTTACAAATAAAACAGACGCACCCCAGGGCGATACGCTAGGGCGTATATAGCCCTTGTCAAGGAGCTCTTGCAACTGAATCTTTAACTCCCTTAACTCTGCTGGTGCCATCCTATATGGGGCACGAGAAATTGCAGACGTCCATGATAGCAACTCAATCCCAAACTCGACCTCTCTCGTCGGTGGGAATCCGGGAATTTCCTCCGGAAAGACATCAGCAAACTCTGCCACTACGGGCACATCCTCAACCTTAACTCTTTCCTCTTTTCCGTCATATCAACAGCATAGATAAGATATCTTGTATGACCTCGTTCCAATAACTGTGCCATCTTGGCAGCAGATATCAACAGAATCTTTGGGCGAGAACCATCCCCAAAGAATGTCCACCAGACTCCCATATCAGACCTGAATCGGATAGTCCTCCGCCTGCAGTTCACGACTGTCTGATACCTGTTCAGAACATCAATGCCTACAATACAGTCAAAGTCTGACATCCCCAGAACAATCAAATCTGGCCTTAGTTCATTATCCTCAAAATAAATGAGGCCATCATAGACAATCTGATCTGTAGTCAAACTTCTTCCAGCAGGGGTCGAGACCATAAGAGGCATGGGCGACGGAGAAGTGCATATGTGGTGCCTTTCAACAAAATTCGTCGACACAAAAGAGTGTGACGCACCTGTATCTATTAATATAAGAGCAGGGTGCGTAAATAAAAGACACGTACCCGCTATAACCTCATCCGAAGCCGCTGTAGCCTGCTCCCTCGTCAAAGCATACACCTGTCCCTGAGGTGGCCCCGCGGGCTGACCTCCATACTGCCTCGGTGCAAAAGGTGGTCTGTGCTGTGCCGCTCTGTCCGCAGGCCTCCCCGTAGAGTTCTGTTGTCTTCCCCTGTTGGGACACAGCCGAGCAAAGTGGCCTCTGTCGCCACAGACATAGCATCCTACGCAGTCTTTTGCCAAATGTGGTTGCCCACAAAGAGTGCACTGAACTCTTCCAGATCTGTCTCCCTGAGACTGTCCTCTCCCAGATGGGGCATCATTCCTACGGTTCCCTTTCCATCGATTCTCGGCCTCTTGCCACTGAACCTCGAAGTCGTTGTGTTCCCCCTTGGTTTGAATTGATCACCCCTCGGCCTCAAATTGTCAGAAGTAGATTTCTGAGGGAGTGCTGGAGGTGACACTGCATCAGGATATGCGCCAACTCCCAGTTCGGCTAGCTCGGCTCGTGAAAGCGCGTCGTCAAAACATGCAGGGCCATAAGTGACGACCCTGTCATACAGCTTAGGCCTCAAGCCTTTCATGAAATTCCTCATTTTAGCTTGGGTACTTGCAGCCACATGAGGTACATACCGGAGTAAGGAACAGTAATGAAGAGCATAATCGGATACATGCATAGTACCTTGTCTCAAGTTGGTAAACTCATCCTCTTTAGCCTGTCTCGCAGCAGCTGAGAAATAGCGAGTCAGAAACCTAGTCCTGAATAGTTTCCAATTGATCTCCTGACCCTGAGCCTCTTCCTCAATCACTGTGGTCTTCCACCACATCAGTACCTTCTTGGCCAGCTGAAATTCTGCTAACCTGATCCATGCCGTCTTTGCACAAGGCGCTGCCACAAATATCTGTTCAATCCTCTCCAACCATTCCTCAGCCTTTTCCCCTGATTCAGTTCCTTCGAACATCGGGGGTCGGTATATCATAAATTGAGCCAATCTCAACTCCCCAGGTAGCAACTGTTGTTCAGAGGGTTCTTCGCCCAAGGCTGGTGGTGGCAGTGGATTCGTACGCCCAGCACTTGCATTCACACTAATGGTGTCACCCACTTCTATATTCGCAGCCATGCTGCAACACAATGGTTAACAACAATACCCAAAGCAGTTCATAAAGTACATCGTTAGATAATTAAACATGTTAGCACAACATCTTCTTCTTCATATGCAACATACATATAAACATGTTCAAAAGTAAGCACCAAGCTAACTTATTGCTAAGGCTACCCTTCACTCATTCCCGAGTTATCTAACCACTGCTCTGATACCACTAATGTAAGGTCTTCCTACCTTAACAGTGTTAATTAGAACATAAAAAGGACTAATCATGCATTAAACAACATCTTAAAGTTCCGGTTGTTACACGAGCTAACAGGATTACAGGCCAAAATACAAAACTTCAAAATAATTCATTATATTCCAAAAAGAATGACATTTAGACTTACACTACTCCTAGAGTAGATACTAATCATGACTTGAATCATATACATCCCTGTGTTCCTCGTAGCTCACAGCCTCAACCCGACCCTTAGTCCTTTAGTCCAAAAGTGTACCTACAGGGACAACACATCATGAGCATATACAATCGTACTTAACATCATAAAAACATCATAGTAAATGCATGAAATCTTGGTTAAGTAAATATGCTGATTGTTTATTAACTTCTTTTCGTTGTCCCTGATTCATATTCATGCATATGGGGCATCTTACCCCGTGGCATCTTACCACAAATAACATTGTATGGCCTCTTACCATATGGGGCATCTTACCCCATGGCATCTTACCACAAATAATAACGTATGGCCGCTTACCATATGGGGCATCTTACCCCGTGGCATCTTACCACAAATAATAACGTATGGCCTCTTACCATATGGGGCATCTTACCCCGTGGCACCTTGCCACAAATAACATCGTATGGATATATATAAACATCTTATAAACATCATCATTTCATCATGTATACTCATGCAATAAAAGCATAGTCGTAGTGTAAAGATGTGTGTTACCGTCCGATGCCCGTACGCCATCTTACGTACCTTTTCAAAAGGAGGAGGAGTCAACAGACTTTATCTCCTTGATGGTGCCGGTACCTGGGATGGTTCTACAAGACCACACAATACCATATTAGATGCCTTAATACCATCTCACATCATAAACTTAACAAAATAAAACATCATCTTATTTTTCAACTTTCTGTCTCTCTCGATCGATCGGCCCCAAGGTCTCGATCGATCGAGAAACTGTGCACAAATAGTGCCCAAACATTCTGCCTCGATCGATCGATCGAAACATTTTACCGATCGATCGAGGAGCTTCACCGATCGATCGGAAAATCCCTCGATCGATCGACGCCTGAATTTCAAACCATGCTTAAAAGCTTTCTGCCTCGCTCGATCGATCGGGACCAAAATCTCGATCGATCGAGAGCTCTGAAAAATCGGGACTTCCCCAGATTTTTGAGCACCTCATTTCATACCATCCTTTCTACTTCATAAGGCGTAAAACATGCCTGAATAAAAATGTTACAAGCTTCATAAAACTACCATGCATGTATTCAAATTAAAGGTTTAGCAAAGCCTAAGCTAACATGCATCATAACATCATCATAATCTTCATCCTCAACCAATCCTATACAGAAAACAGAGTATCTTCTTCCTTGCCCAGGTTTTCGAGCACATAGATTCATAACTAGAAATCTATCACATATAACATGTAACATGCTCAAACAAACATGCTAGTAGTTACACAAAACTACCATGTAAGTATTCATACCAAGGTTTCACCCAAACCTACACTTAGCATGCGTTAAAAACAACCCACCAAACTCAAGCTCAAACACAAACCCAGAAAACAGGGTAACCACTTACCCCTCTCTTTTTGCTCCTCTTTTTTGTAAGGATTTGGACACCTTCTTACCAGCCTTTTTCCCTCTCCTAGCAGCTTGCCTGGACGTTTTTGATGGGGAAAGAAGAAGGGAAGCAAGTGATTGGAGGTGGAGTGGTGAGGGGATAAGAAGGCATGGGTTGTGCAAGTGGGGGGAATGGGTTGGCCTAGTTGGGGGGTGAGGTGGCCGAGTAGGGGGGTGGTGAGGGTTGGGGTGGTCATGTGGTGTTTAATTGTGTCCCGGTATTTAGTACGATGTATTAAAATATCCTCACTCGATATTTAACAACTTTATTTAATTAATACATCCTCTAAAACACCCAACATGCCCCCTAAATCATATCATCATATCATAAGTATTATCCCCCAAATCAAATACACCACAACCCTTAAACACATCATAATTCATCATCGTAGTACATAATCATATCACATTTCGGGGGTATTACATCTCATTGATACCTTTGTAATTGATCACCAATCTTGGTTTTCCTCTTTTAATTTCTCCATGATTCCGGACGAGAAATCCCAAACTGCTGTATGGAGAAACACCTGCTGAGATTAACTTAAGGTCAAGATGTTCCTTAAGTATCATTTGCATATCTTTCCGATCTTCCTGGTTCATCGAGATCGGCTTGTACTTCACAAACTCATACTTTATTCCAGTTTTCACCTTCAAAGATGTTGTAAGCTCGTTTATGTCCCACCATGCCAGAGGATCATCATTGTAGTTCCTCTGCTCTTCCCTTTTTACTTCCTCTAGAGTAATCTGCTCTCCAAGGGTAGCTTCAAGTTGCATGGCATCCTCATGTATTGCCCTTTTTCAGTAACAGTAGGATGTTTGGATTAACTTCTTCATCTTCTTCATCCACATCTTCATTATGTTCTCTGAATGACATAACATTTATACCATCAAAAGTCATTTTACGCTTTTGACCAGTTCCTTATTGTCTAAGTTGAAGAATCGCTTCACCAAATTTTAGCTGATCCTTCATCTTTGGGTGTCGAAGTTTTCCTTCATCAGCATGCTTGTTGCAAAAACTAATGAAAAATTTCCGGTGAAATGCTTCCCTTAGTCGTTGGACAAGATCTTATAATCACAAAGGGCTGTGAAAATAAGCCGTCGTGTTTTGTTTTCCTGTGTGAACTGCCTGAAAGTCTGTAGGAAATTGTTTCCTAGCAGCATATCAGCTCATGTATCATGGAAATAAGTAGGTGGAGTCTTGACTTTGTACCATGGGGTACCGTCTGCTCCGCCGATGATTATTTCCACTGCCCAAACTCCTTCATTAAGAATAAGAATCCGTTTTGAAAAGTCTCTTCCAGCAATGGCTGGTTATTTCTCACCCACTTCTTTAGGGAATATATCTTGTTTGGTAGTGCATATCCCAGCTCCTGAATCAATATAAGCTGCAAAATATTATGCTTGATATTCTCGTATGACATTGGACCGAGATGTATATTTAGAATGGACAGGTGGTCATAAGAGTCTGTATCTTTTTCCATCCACCGTGAATTACATTCCATCCTGCAATCTTTCCTAATGTTTGTGTTCCTCAATAAACTCAATCCAAAGAATAATCTGTTCCGGGAGTCGTCCTGATGTCTCGTCAATTGTGAGATCAATTTCACCAATTTTGAGGTTTCCTTGATATCTACCAATTGTAGGTTGCTGTAAATAATATAGGACATCACAAGGAAATATGTTATCCTTTTCCGTAATGTCAAAGATTATTTCAACTTCTTGTCATCCTTCTAGACACTTCAAAACTCCGTTTGTTTTGAAAATATCTGGGATTTTTTTGATTCTGCTTGAGACAACCTTCTGTTTTTCCCCGGGATAGTTACTGATTAACATATCCTGTTGGAAAGATATTCGTCTTGGCTCGATCATAAGGTTCATGATTCTGTTCAAAACAAGCTGGTCTTGTATCCTCATGTCGATTTCTCCAATCGTCGGAGTATTGATAATATCCGGCAATACCCCGCTTTTGCAAAATCTTCGAAGATTCTGGGGACTTCGATGAATTCCTTTCTCAAGAATACTTCTGAATGATGAGATTTTCATACGGCGGATCGCGAAGGAAAGGGGTTATTAGAAAATGGTAAAACTTTGGGTTTGAAAAGTATTTAAAACTCTAGGGGGTAATAAGTAATTAATCCCTTTTTCACTTTGTAAGGGTAAATTGGTAAAGTATTGTGGGGTAGAGAGTTAAAATAAAGATGAAAGTCTTATTGGAGAGTTAGAATATAGAATAGTGGATAAGTGGAGTAAAGTTAAAGAAAGTTTAGATTTAGAGATTTTGCATGAATTGACCCATGAATAAACCCCTACCCCCTAAATTATAATCTATAAGAAATATTCTCATTATATTCTTTATTATTTTATTTAAAATATAATTTATTTTTATCAATTATGTATATAAATATATGAGTAGAATTGTTAATATTTTAATTAAATTAATTAATTGAGGTGATATTTAGTTAATTAAATTTATTTAAATAATTAATTAAATTTATTTAAATATTAACTTATTTATTTTATTAGAAATAACTTTAATTCTAGGAATATTTATCTTAAATGATATAAATATAACATGAATTATTTTATTTATTATTTATTTATTTATAAGATATAAAATTATATTTAGCAATAATTAACTGTTCGGGCACAACAATTGCCATTACTGTGTGATCGATCGAAATGTGGTGCTTGTACTGATGTACAGTTTAAAAGATTTGAGTTGTACCGTTACCATCAGCTATAGTTTTTGGTAAAGCGGCAAGCGCTTGATCCTACAATTGGTATCAGAGCAATGTCACGTGTTCGATTATCATGAGTTGCAAGTAGTGCAATAACTGGGTGGGGGATTGTTGGGGGTACAACAATTGCTCTTGCTGGGTGATCAATCGAAACGTGGTGCTTGTGCTGTTGTACAATTTAAAAGATTTGAGTTGCATCGTTACCATCAGCTATAGCTTTTGATAAAGCGACAATCACTTGATCCTACATTAACATAATAAAATAATAAAAATAAAAATATGTAAAACCAAGTTGTGCAAATAAGGGCATAACACTGTTGCGCTACTCCCACGAAGTGAGTAGTGACAGATAAGGAATATGCTAGAGCTGGTCTAATTGAATGGATTCATGTTCCAAATTTTGATTCAAGTCTATCTTTATTTTGAGAATTTCAAAAGTTTAATTGTAGCCTAAGATGAGAAGTTTAATTGTAATTAGAGCCGGTTTATGAATTTTTCAAATAAATTTAATCAAAATCCGGTTTGAATTCAAGCCGAGCTCAAGCTTCGAGTCAAATTCAGAGCTTATTTTATTTTGCTAGATAACTTATGAATTGGTCACGCTCTTTATTATATCGAATAATGATTTGTAAATTTATAATTCTATATCCCTTTCATATTTTTACACATATATATTACTTTTGGCAAGTCATGGATATATATTTTATGTATTATATATTTTTAATTGAAATATAAATATAATGAAGTATTATTTTCCTATAAATTTTATAATTCAGCTCTTATATTGTAATATTTTGTGTTACCATAAAAATAATGTATGGTGTGATTTAGAAGGAAACAATAATTATTATATGTGTGTGTCGATTAGTAATATAGTGTGTGTGTGTGTATATGTTATAAATAACTGGATATTAGTGCTTGATGCATGCATATAATATTCATTCACAATAAACTTTATGCAAACTATAATTGTGTTTTAAGGGGAATTTGTTTATTTATTTTTATGTGTTTCAGAGATAAAACTTAGTTACTATAAAAATATCTTATTGAATAATATAGCAATATTTAATTAACTGGTTTGTGATATGAAATCCCTTTTTTATTTTACTTAAACATTGTAAGTGTTTTTAAGATCCAAATGATCAAAAGTCTTAGTTGAGGGGATTTCAATTCTTAGGTAAAGACAACTTATTCTATCAAGTTTACAAAGACTCTTTATATGTGAATCAAGCATGTCTTCATAAATGATATGAAACCAACATTCTACATAAGCCAAATTTGGCAAGACATATGCTATCACATTTTTGTTCTCAATATATATATATATGTGTGTACAGAACTGGAAAATCTAAATGGATAGCCTGTGGATCTCAATAAGGATGTGGCAAAGATCCCACCGAGTACGTTAGGAAGTGATAATAGATAAAGTAACCATCAGATCTACCTCCAACCAAATAGGAAAATAATGATGTTGCTGACAGAGTTGTAGCCGTGAGATTTGATTAATGTTAATTAAATATACGTTATTTGTTAAGCAATTAGAATTTAATTAATCAGAATGAAGATTGACATTGTAAATGTCAATTGATAGTAGTATGTTAACATACAAAATATTTTTTAAATAGTCGAATAAACTTCGATATTCTATTAAAGATTCAATTGGTAGATGAATTGTTTTTGTGAAATAAATAGGGACATGGGCATATATGTAGACTATACATTTAATGTATCAATATATTAGTGACACTCCAATATACGCAATTGGCTGGGGATACTGATATAAATATGTGTTAACACATTTACATGCACTGAAGCGTGTAAAACACACTCGAAAACCCGATTGAAAGCTCAAACCCTTTCTCCCTTCTCACATAATTGACCACCTGCCCGAAAAGACTTGTTGTGACCTAAGTCACATAAGTCTGATGCGGGAGCGGATGCGGATGCGTGAGTGCGTCAATTTACAAAAAATTTGAGTGCGGGTGCGCTTTAATGCGCCTATTAAAAATTAATACATATATATATATATATACATACACACTGATGAAATGAAGTTAAACATACATAATATACATCATATTTAACAAACTCACATCATTATTATATTATTTACAAATTTACAATATGAAGTTCTTAACAACTTTGGTGTTTGCAGCTTTACCATTCTTAAAAACATTAAAATTAGATTTTATTGAAGAATCTAACATTTGCAGCTTTGCAAAAATGTTATAGACGTAATTTGAATCTTGTATTGATCGTTCGTCTAGTAAGAATTCTCCGAAAAATATATTGTAGAAATAGAAATGAAGTATCAAAGTTTTGTTTTATTTTAAGATATAAAATAACGAATTTGAAAAATGAAACCAAATTGTTCATATTTATTTCAACATGGTTGGTAATAGTATGAATTTATTAAAAATGACTCATATTATTTCCGGAGACTTATATTATTACTTTATGAAATGACTAATATAAACATTTAAATTAACTCAGTAAAAATAAAAGTTTTATTTATAAATTTCATTCTATTAATCTTCATGCAAAAAACTAAGATATCAAATTTATATTATTTACTCCGCAAAAATGTTACAAAATCACAGATTTATCATACTTCTTTTATCACATTTTTTAATCTTTCATTTGTTATTATGTCTTTTCATAATTCATTATCTATCTTTTCCATATAATATAATTTTCTTACCAACCCGAAATACCTAGAAACCATAAAAATTCATCAAAACCCAAAATCGAAGATTTTTTTTTATAATTACAAAAAAAAAAAATCAGAGAATTAAGGAGGATTAACAAGACTTAGTAACTTAGTGCGCGACTTAGTAAATCTTAGTGCGCGAATTAGGAAATCTTAGTGCGCGAATTATCAAATCTTAGTGCGCGAACTAGAAATTCTTAAAGCGCGAACTAGAAATTCTTAAGTCGCATTAATACGCCGCACGCGCACCGAGTTCGCCAGTTCGCGGCCGGAGCGTCAGTGCGTGGAGGGGGGTAGGAGGATTATGTGACTTAGGTTGTGACACCCATAAAGATTTTGAAAGTTAAGTAAGAAAAGATTAAGAAAGTAATTAAGGATTGACATTATTATAAAATTAAATAAATTACACTTTGTCACAACTTGATTAGGATTACGATGTTGGATTATGATAATTATAGTCGAGATGCAGTCTGTTTATCGTTTGATTTTAATATATTCTGGCTTAAGTATATTCTATAAAATATTATGTTGTTAGCTGTGGTTTTAGATGACCCAGTGTGTCTGATTAGGATTTAATATTTTTTCGAAAACGAAATTTTTTAGCATGTCATTGGTTGTTGATTATAATTTGATTCAGTAATTGCATGCTAATACGAGGTTAACCTCGAGGAGCCGTACACTCGCGCCCGCCGCCGTCCATCCATATCTCCGCGAGCCTAACCTACCATCGTATTCACCACTCAACAACTCATCTTTCTATACCAAACACTCAGTGTTTAAGAATGGAAAACCCGTTCGATTTTGCCCTGAAAGTCACGATTTAAAGCGAGCTAGAGTTCTCCCGTTTTTGGTTCGATTTCATCAATTAATCCATCAGTTGGTTTGAACCATATAGTTAATCTATTTCCCTCATCTTGACCGATGTTTTGACACCGGTCACCGACCCTACCGCTGTCGGTAGTCACCGGAGTTCTAAGAAGCCGTCGGTTTTCTGCGTGAAGAACAGGGTAAACTTGAGTTCGATTTTTCCAGCTTTCAGTTTGATTTTTTTAGCCTTCAATTTGAGTCAGCTTTATTGAATTTTTTTTGTAATTACATCAATTTAGTTACCCTAAACTAATTAATGTGTGTCTTTGATGGTTAAGCCGAATTTAGTGAGTAGTCTACTAATTATTGAATTTGGTGATTTATTTCACGGTATTGGACATTCCCCAATCAGTGTCGAAAGAATCAGATGGTTGGAAGAAACTAATATGCATGCAACTCTGGGAACAACATAGGACGAATTGAAATACTATTCAAAGATGCAATTCTTACAGGTAAATAATTTTCGGTAATTGTGTATACTAAGTTAATTAAAGCATATATTGGTTTGACTTGTGTGCAGTAAACCCCTCTATCCTACGAAAACAAGTTGGCCCTTATACACCGTGACGTTAAATGTATATTGCGACGGGTAACATACGACATGTATCTGTATGATTTTATGAATTATATGAATCACGTGAGACATGACTACGTGATTTTATTTAAATTATGTGATATTCATATCATCTAGATTGATACATCGATATATGAAAATTAAATATTTTTAACACACATCATTGTTTTATATATATATATATATATATATATATATATATATATATATATATATATATATATATATATATTATATAAATGCATGACATACACATTGTGCTATGAGCATTGGCTACTATTATATTGTTGATTATGAGATTGATTCAAGGGGGTTAGAACACGATGTTATGTCTGGCATTACGTGGCCTATAAGACAGTCATTTGCGGCCCTATATATGTTGAGACAAGAGACTGATTGTGATCTGAGAGCTTATCTGAGGAGCTCACTGTTCTTGACTGATGAGATGCTCGAGCTATGATTTGATACTGATTCAATTGATTCTGATATATTTGGACTCTTGTTTATTGGTTCTGTTATACTTAGTGGATGGGTATATGAAACCGATATGATGTATTGCATTACTGTTGGGTTTTCGCACCCCGGCGCCAGATCCAAACGCAGCGAAAATAATACAATAAACAGATCTGACCCAGGGACGGATGATCGCGCCTGATTCATATATTAACATGCAAATATCAAATATAAATGCACGAAAAGTGATTACCGTTCACCGACGTGAATCTGATAGCGGTAGTCCCTCGAGTCCAATCAACCTTACCAGATCTACAAGCCCGACATCAGTGCTAGTGTGATGACGGCTATTTTCAGAGAGTGAGTGTATTGGAATAGCATTGGTTAACCCTAGAGTGAACCTTATATTTATAGTGTTTATGAGACAGCTAATTGGGCTAGGGCTCATAAAGCCCATCGGGCCAACGTTTGGCTTGCTGGGTATTTTATGCTAACAATCTCCCACTTGCCCAAAAGCCAACACAAAACAAAAAATCATAATCCAAGTAAGTCAATCCAATTGAACAACTTGATGTACAACCATTGTACATAATTATGAAACATAAATATATCAAATGATTTAATTTTAGAACTTTCTATAGATGAAACACTTTCAAATATAGAAACTCCACTAAAATGAGGAGCTTTCAAAAATTAAATTCATCTATACTAAATCACTCAATTTGAGCACTTAACCTTTAAGTCTCAATTCTCATCGATAGATCGGCGGCCGGTTGATTGTGACCCAGCGAGGCTCAAGTGTATCATAGCAGTAGGATCACAACCTTTGTGATTTTAGAAGTCAAACAACTTCTTTGGGCTTACCCTGAATGCCCCATTGTCAATTAAACTCCTTTAATAGACAATTACCGAAATATAATTCCAGCAACAACCTACCGATCGTGGGTAGCGCCTAGCATCTGCGCTTCACGAAGACCTAGATACAAATGACTAGCAACGTACGAGAACCTGTCAGCCATAGTTAGCGCGCAGTACATTCCTTTCACTCAATATGTCCCGATTGAATCAAGGGCATTGGTTGGTCGAGGCCCCTTATGATTTCAATAACTATGTATTTGTTTCACATTATATGATTCCTTGT
The DNA here is from genome assembly GCA_907163345.1 of Haberlea rhodopensis. Taxonomy (NCBI): domain Eukaryota; kingdom Viridiplantae; phylum Streptophyta; class Magnoliopsida; order Lamiales; family Gesneriaceae; genus Haberlea; species Haberlea rhodopensis. The sequence goes on from CAJQUN010000281.1 coordinate 580,853, forward strand.
GTGCGTATATGAAAAACCCATTTTTCACAAGCACTACCCACTCTGGCCAGAGATTCCTCGAATCATATATAGAAAAACACATAGGACATCCTAGTTCATCAAGACCAGTGGTGAATCCCCAACGACAATCATAGGTCTCTGACAGCATCACTGAATACCCAAAAGAATGACTTTATGACCCGCATGTGATCAGTCATTAAATCAAAGTACACAGCTATCTATCAAGACCTCAATGACGCCTCGGGTCATGAGGAGTAATGGTGCACAACTATGACTAGGAATTCTATACTCGACAAATGGTAACCACTTATAGAATTCCGAGTAGGGTCGTTCAGTGAACTCATTCCTAATGAGCACCTATTCATGTGTGCTGACTTCTCCAAGCCAACTCCGATGAAACGCGGCGCACTACACTAGACACATCATGAATACCAGTCTCTAACGAGCATATATCGATATCCCATTCTCGAAGGCTCATCGACCAGGAACATTTAGAAATCGCAGTCGAGAATGTATTTCATGATCACCATCATATGCGTAACCACATTCTATGGACTATAGCAATCTCAAGGACTTCATCAATGCATCAAGATGCATGGGTAAACAGATGAAGAAATGCCATATATATTAATATTCAAACAAAGATTTGTCATAATAAGATTACAGGTACAATCAATCAACTATTGATTTACTTAATCATGTATGACAACAATATCTTTCACTTTCCCAAAGCCAACTACTCATGTGTCTTAAGACCATCTTCCCAAGATGTCTAACAGACACCAATCATTGTAAATGCTTTGTCAGTGGATTCACTATATTTTCTGTTGAAGCGATTCTCTCGATAATAATGTCGCGTATACCATCTCTCTCATTAGATAGAATTTTCTCAATATATGTTTGGATCCTGATGAGATCTTGGCTATTCATAATAGCTCAAATGTTGTCACAGTACACAGAGACTGTGTCAACTGCACTAGAAATTACACCCAACTCTTGGATGAAATTTCCTATCCAAACTGTCTCTTTGCTGCATCGTATGCTGCAATGTATTCAGCTTCAGTGGTGGAATCCAATGTGGTGTCTTGCTTGGAACGTTTCCAAGAGACATCACCATCATTGAGCTTAAATACAAATCCGAACATCGATATGGTATCATCTACATCCAATTTAAAAACCAGCATCAGCTTAGCCTTCAACTTTTATTTCTCCACTTACAGATCCAAAAACCATGAACATATCATAAGTTCTTCATAAGAACTTGAGGATTATTTTCACAGTTTTTCCAGTGACCTTCACCGGGATCTGTCTAATGTCTGCTCATTACTCTAAGAACATACATCAGACCAAGTACATACCATAGCATACAGTATGCTATTAAAAGTAGAAATATAAGGTACAAATGTCATCTTTTCTCTCTCCTCATCAATCTTAAGACCCATTGACTCGAGAGATGAATACTATGACATATTATGAAATAACTCATTTTTCGACTATTCTATGCTAAACCCTTTTAGCACAGTGTTTATGTACGTAGATTGAGAGATCTCAAGCATCCTTTAGATCTATCCCTATAGATCCGTATGCTAAGCACGTATGACGCTTCTCCCAATCTTACATGGAGAAATTAGTAGATAATCACGCTTTAATTGATTAATCCAATACCATTCACAATGAGCATGATATAATCGACTTAAAGCATCACAAATATAACCATGCTCCCACTAACCTTTTTGCACACACATGTCACTTCCGGATTTTTAACAAAACCAAACACTTTGATGATGTTATCAAAACGAAGGTCCAAACTTCGGGATGCCTTCTTAGGCCCGTAAATGGACCTCTGGAGTTTGCAAACCTTTTGTTCACTCCAAGAAGTTGTAAACACATCTGACTGCTACATTTCTACCTCAATGCCACCACTGAGAAATGTTGTGTTCACATCCATTACTCATATCTCATATTCATAATATAAAGATATAACTAATAAAATCTAAATAGACTATAGCATCATAACCGATGAAAATTTTCTCATAAACAACTCTTTGCCTATGAGAATAATTTTTCTCACCAGTCAAGCTTTGAAGGTCACTACCTTCCCATCCACTCCAAGCTTTCACTTATAAATCCATGCAGCCAATGGGAACAATTCCCAAAGATGATCTACTAAGGCCCATACCTTATTGGAGTACATGGAGTCCATTTCAGATTTCATGGCATCTTGCCAATGTCCCGAATCAATATCTGACATCGCCTCCTTGAAAGTCCAAGGATCATATCCATGGTCTATTTCTTGACTACTTTCAAGGAGTAGATTCATTCTATCAGGAGCTCTTAAAACATTTTCAAATCTCCTTGGTGTGCGTAAATCAAAGGTTGTGATTAACTAAATTAATTTCACCGTTTTCATTTTTCTAGTGGTTTGTGGTTCTTGAACCCTTTCAAGTTATATTATTTTGTCATCCTTTCTAATAGAAACATTTTCTCTAAAAAGATTGCACTTGCGAAACAAACGCTTTGCCTGCAATTGATAATATAATTTCCACAAAATAACATAAGATTGATCAACTATCCAACTCATCTCCCACTGGATGCTTCACATAAGCAGAACAATCTCAAAATAAAAAATTTGGATTATTTTTCAGTCCATATCATATATAGAGTTTTGGTCACTGCATTTGTATGAATTATGTTCAACCAATATGTAACTTTAGAGAGTTACTGGGAGAGAATCACATCCTCTTTAAGATAACTCAACATCATCTTGCACTAACATTTAGTGCTCCACATACGTCCATATGAATCAAATTCAATGGACATTCAGCACATGCTAAATATATGTTGGATTTAAGTTATCATTCTTTTTATATTCTTTGAATATAATCATATTAATCATTCATAAGTTCACCAAATTCAATAAAACATGCATTCTTAAAAATACTGCAAATCACATTCGCATATTTAAAAGAATATCATTCTCTATCAAAATAGGAACAATGTTCATTATTAAATCTAGAACAAATAAATGATTGCTCAAACAAGTTCCTAACCAGTTCAAGATTTTATATTAAATAAATGTTTCAAACAGCATTTGCAACAACTCTTGCTACAATGCTTAGCCTCAGGTAGGTATCACATTCCTAGGGCTCTCTACTTCTTCACATCACATGCAACTCTTTGCAAAAATGCGAGCACAACTGGCATCATATACCAAAGAAGTAGAACCAATAGAAACATTTAATTTTAATATATAACATACCCTTTCTAGAACGCTTCTAGTCTAGGTATTCTTTACAATTTTGCGCCAGTGACCAGCAGTGAAAACATAGATGCCTCTCCTTTCTTAGTTGCTACTATATGCTTTTTCGTCTTTTGAGATTGAGACCTATTTCCCTTCCTCTACTTTATCCTTGAATCATTCCCACCAATTGTAGAAGATTTAACAAGAAGAACACGTTTCTTCTTTGAATCAATGATACTTGAGTTTCCAACATTTTGACTATAAGATCAAATCTACAGCCAGTTAATGAGGATTTGTCACATTCAGATTTTCCAATTTATCAAGAAGAGATATTTTTCTTACACCATGCTCATAGACCGAAGCCCCATCTTGCATGTGAAATGAAAATAGCTCTTTTGAAGTCACGAGTCTCAGTAATCGTGTCCGTTCACCAAACAACATTTGTAGGTGTTGGAAAATATCAGTAATGTGAACGAGTTTGTCATATCTGTGTTGAAACTCATTAGTGACATTGATGCTATCATATAGCACCTAGCCGAGAGATTATCGTCCCACCACTTCTCAAGTGAGGCGATCTCTTCGTGAGACGAACGGGGAGACTCTTCAACAGGAGGTTCCCATCAAGGATATATAGCAACCTTTCAGAAGCAAGCGCTATTTTAAAATTAATAGTCAATCAAAATAATTTGGTGCGGTTACTTTGTTTGTATCGAGAATTGATGCAATCGGATTCACGGCAATCACAATACTGAGAATAAACAAAAAATACATGCAAACCGTCTGATTATTAATTAATTCAAAAACTATGGACTTTAGTTATTGAATGCTCCCACTAAATTTTTTGAATTCATCACCCTCATGACAAATCAACGGAAAATCATATTTTCTTAGTGGGCTTGGAGTCCAACTAGCTCATGAAAACCCCAGACGTGGGCCCACCGGCTTCATGATACTAAAGGTAGATCACGATTGCATCATATGCAACCCCCAAGATATTTGTCTCGCGATTGGCATAACCCTACGTGGGAAGGACAATTATGCCTTCTCACGTCAAACTAACCCATCCCACGGATGGAAATGTCACGCCCAAAAGACCCCACGTGGGTGAGTAATCTAGAAGGTTAACATAACCACACCCTTAATTAAGTGGCAGTTAAACACACAGTTTTCCCATGTCAGATGCCCCCCACGTGGGTGAGTAAGACAATATGACACAAGTAGCGTCTCATGGCTTAACTGTTGATGGAAGACAGGAAGCAACAAACCCTTTTGAGCTCCCCTTATCAATTTGATATTTAAAATTTTGAATCATATTCAAAAGAGGGATTTAACTCTATTTTAAAATCTCATCAAGTGCTTGTTTGTTTGTTTGCCGGATTCATGCAACTATGTTTTATTCATGCAGTCATATGTACTAATAAAACATACAAACAAACATTTATCATACATCATATGCATAATAAAAATAAATATGGACGATTACAGCCTTTTCCTAATTGATCCACGTGAGCCATACGTGGATCACAAGTCTGTCTAAGGTGATGCAGGTATGTAATGCAATCCTATTACATTTTTGCTTCCATTATACAAGTCTTGATTCTTGATGCTCCATCTTCAATCTCGATCTCCCACTAGTTCTAAAGATGTTACATTTAAATCGTGCAAACAAGAGAATAGAGATACAAATCCGGGGTGGGGTACATCAGAAAATAGAGAGAGCAGGCTCGCAGGCCCGATAACCAAAAATCACAATAATAATGAAACAATAAAAACCTAAACATTCACCTAAACACATTGGTCAAGGCCCGTAATCATTCATCATGCAATCACAAAATATGTAATTAAACATTAAACTAAACAATTACATCATATGTAATTTTACTAATTGCATCACATGTAATTAGAGCACAATAATTAATTTATTCTATCGTTTCCCACTAATCGCATCATTAATTGAAAATAAAATTAACAAATTAAATAAAACCATTTTATTTAATTTCTAATTAATTAAATTTCAATTAATTGGTAAAATCTCTAATTTACCTTTAAATCATATTAATCGAAAATAAAATTAACAAACTAAATGAAACACTTTCATTTAATTTTTAATTAATTAAATTTTAATTACTTGGTAAAATCACTATTTTACCTCAAATCATAATATTAGCCAAAAATAAAATTAACAAATTAAATGAAACATTTTCATTCAATTTTCAATTAATTAAATTTTTAACTGAACGTAAAATCTCCATTTTACACTTAATAAATTAAAAATCACATTTTTAATAAATTAAGTATTATGATTTATTATTTCAAAAATAATATCCGGATAAAACATCTAAAATGACCAAAAATAATTTATGGACTCCAAACAATTGGATCCAAAATTAAAAATACAATTTTCAACCCCAAAAATACCCTATTTTCGGATTTTTAAAAATATATTTTTTTTAAAATAAAAAAAAAAAATTGGCCCGAAAAGCAATATTCATCGTCTTCCCTGGTTAGGGTTTCTAAGCCAGACGCCGCCTACTATTCACCTTCATCTTCCAGACGAACGGCGCTGCTAGGGTTTCACTCGGGCTTCACGCAAAAGCCTCGCCACCTTCGCACGCCGACGCGAGACCAGAACATCGGTCCTGCAAGCCGCAAGCTGGACGGCGGAGAACACATTCCCCTCCGCTTGCTCAGCCGCCTGTACTGGCCGTCTGATTCGCGATTCTGGAGGTGGATTCGCTCCAGATTTGCTCGAGCATTGTGCACACGCGATGGAGAACGATTTCTCCAAAGCTGCGCCGCCGCCAGCCGCTCATCCGCGAGCGCCGCCGCTAGCCGTATCTTCACCGGTGATGACTAGTGCCGGAAACGATTTCCGGCCAGTATTTGGGCCTGGATTAAAACTCCTTTTATTCCAATTTTCTATGTTTTCCGGATTCCAAATTTTTGAAAACTCAAACACAGATTGAATTGATGAGAAACGATCTAATAAAAATTAATTATCAAATACATGAATCAAAGTGCAACCTGGCTCTGATACCACTGTTGGGTTTTCGCACCCCGGCGCCAGATCCAAACGCAGCGGAAATAATACATGTAAGGACCCTAATCCTTAAGTGCGGAATTAAGGCATAATAGAGCTAATAACAATGATCAGAGTGTAATAAACAGGTGGAGTTTATGAGCTTAAGCATTTACATGCCAAAATAAAGGACTACCAAAAAGGATTAATTACATTCCAACAAATGAATGTGTCCACTATAGTTTTACGCTACTCCTAGAGTAGGAACTATACAAAAGAATCCTGTCCTTTCATCTACCAAAGATGCTCGAGAAGCTCACTGTCTCAACCCGTTCAAGCCCATCTATCATGCCAAAAAGGTACCTACAAGGACAACCCCCAAACATGAGCAATAATAATCATTCATATTCAACACAATATGAAGATAAAGCGTAAATGCATAATCAATATAAAACACTTCCTGTTTTCCCATGCATTTCAAACGCTTCCCGTTTGGTTGTCCCTGTACCATAACTCATGAGTATAATCAACAGATTATTTTTAATGGCCAAAACATGTCATGACATTATATACCATTTCAACTGTACCACATATTGGTCACCATTCCCTAGTCTGTCCATCACAGTGTATTTTAATGCCCCTCGCTTATATTCATATGGGCGGCATAGGATAACCTCGCTACAATGGACATGCGGCGCTCCCACCCCTCGCTTCACAGAGAGCGGCAAATACCCTTTCCTCGCCCCATATGACAACCACGCTCAAATGTGACATGCGGCGCTCCCACCCCTCGCTTCACATTTGGCGGAACCAATACAAAAAGCGGCAAGCATTAAAATCATCAAAGGATGACCACGACTCATGGGATGTGCATCCAATAATCATAATATGCATCTAACATCAATATGCATAAATTACCATGTATATGCATCCACTATGCAATACCTCATATGGCATAAATCAACATGTATATGCATCCACTATGCAATACCACATATATACCCGCATCCACAATGCATAAACAATGAGTATATAAAATACATGTTACCGTTGGGTGCCCGTACGTCCACTACGTACCTTTCCAAAATGTGGAATGTGGTTGGACCTCAATTCCTTGGCTGCGTTGCCACCTGGGTTGGTTCTACATATTCACAAATACCAATATTAGAACCCAATAATAGTCCAATACCAAAAATCCCACAAAAACACCCAAAAATACCATTTTTGGTGTCTCGCGATCGATCGCCATCAAGCCCCGATCGATCGCGAGAACACACTGCCTCGGGCAACAAAAATGCACAATCCGCGATCGATCGCGGAGCTAGCGCCGATCGATCGCGGCCTCGCCGATCGATCGCGCCAAGCTCGCGATCGATCGCTGAGGCTTACTGCCTCAGCCCTGTTGCTCGCGATCGATCGCGAGAAAATCGCCGATCGATCGCCGAGCTGCGGGAAATCGAGATTCGGGCACTATTCACCCATCTCTTTCCCCAACTCATCTAAACCCACATACACCAACACCAACCAATACCAATAACTCAAAACCAACACTAAACATCATAACAAACTCAAATATACCACATCCAACCAAAATATTACCAAAACCACAACACCCAACACAAACCCATTTTAAACCCTTTAAAACCAAACTAAACTCAACCAAAACCTTACAAAATTAATACATGAGGTACCCATACCTCTTGGGGATCTCAAATCACCCAATAATCTCCACAATAAAAGATTTTGCAAGGACTTCTCTTCACCCCAAAGTTGGTGCTCGAAAATGGGAAGGGGAAGTAAGGGTTTGGGTGTTGATTTTGGTAAAGTTAAAAGTGTTGGATGGAAGAGTGGGTTGGATGATAAAAGTGAGTTTTTAATTTAAAATGCATGCCAAAGAATCCCATGGTGTATAAAACACCCCAACATGATATTTTTCAAAGCATTTACTCAAAATGCACCATAATAGCAATTAACACATGATTTCTAATAAATTGCTAACCAAGGCAAATAAATCATGCTTCCATAATATTTACCCAACATGCACCACATGCACCTTGAAATGCAACCCCGGGTCACCCTATCCATATGACCATGCATTCTCCATAAGGTAAATAAATCCCAAAACATAATCAATTACCACATAATTAATCATGTAAACACAATTAAAGCCAAATAGCAATTAACCATTTCGGGGATGTCACAATACTCCCCTACTTATAAGATTTCGCCCTCGAAATCACATGCACTTACCCCAACAGAAACTAAACATAAACTCATACCAGAGAATAGTTCCGGGTAGTGCTGCACCATATGCTGCTCCGTCTCCCACGTAGCCTCCTCGACACCCCTGCGATCCCACTGAACTTTGATCATCGGTATCACCTTGTTCCGAAGTCTACGGTCTGCTCTGTCCAGAATTCTAACAGGCCGTTCCACATAAGATACATCTGACTCTAACTGAACTTCGGAAGGCTGTAACACGTGAGACGGATCCGGCTCATACTTCCGCAGCATAGATACATGAAACACATCATGTATCCCAGATAAAGAAGGCGGCAAAGCCAGTCGGTAAGCCAATGTGCCAATGCGCTGCAAAATCTCGTACGGTCCCACAAACCTCGGAGACAGTTTCCCGCGCATCCCAAACCGCACAACGCCTCTGAAAGGCGAGATCTTCAAAAAGACCTTATCTCCCAATTGAAACTCTAACGGTCTCCGCCGTTTATTTGCATAAGCTGCCTGTCTGTCTTGGGCTGCTTTCATTTTCTGCCTTATAGTCTTTACCTTCTCTTCCATTTCCCGGATCAACTCAGGCCCTCCGACTGATCTACTGTCCAAATCGTCCCAACACAAGGGCGATCTACATCGTCTGCCATAAAGAGCTTCAAACGGAGCCATCTGAATACTTGCCTGGTAGCTATTGTTATACGAAAACTCTACCAAAGGCACTGAATCCTGCCAAGAGGCATCAAACTCCAATACACAAGCTCTTAACATGTCCTCGAGCGTCTGAATAGTGCGCTCGGTCTGGCCATCCGTCTGAGGATGATAAGCAGTGCTCAATCTGACCTCAGTTCCCAAAGCTGACTGAAGGCCTTCCCAAAAATGAGATGTGAATCGCGGATCTCGATCTGACACAATGGAAACGGGGATCCCATGCAATCTCACCACATCTCTAATATATAACTGCGCCATCCTCAAAAATGTAAATGTCATGCTATAGGGGATAAAGTGGGCTACCTTAGTCAATCTGTCCACAATCACCCAAATAGCATCGAAGCCTGAAGCACTCCTCGGCAAATGAGTCACGAAGTCCATGGAAATGTGCTCCCACTTCCACTTCGGTATCTCCAAGCTCCTCAATTCGCCGCCAGGTCTCTGCCTCTCTGCCTTAACCTGCTGGCAGATCAAACACCTCTTCACATAAGCGACGACATCAGACTTCATTCTCTTCCACCAAAACTGACCACGCAGATCTCTGTACATCTTCTTCCCGCCTGGGTGGATGCTAAGTCTGCTACTGTGAGCTCGCCCCAAGATTCCCTTACGCAACTCCGGCGTACTCGGAACTACCCAGCGGTTACCCAATCTCAAAGATCTGTCGTCGGCCACTCTGAACTTCGTCGGCTGACCAAGATGCACTATAGACAACCATCTCTGAACCTCAGCATCTGACCTCTGAGCTCTCCTGATACTCTCAAAGATATCTGGCTCAGCTAGCAAAGTCGATACATACACAGGTGATGCATCAATGTCAAAGTCATAGCCCATATGGCAATAGGAGGTCATCATAGCCGACAAATGGATGACGTCCTCAGCAGAACTCCTCACTTTCCGGCTCAAAGCGTCTGCTGTCAAATTGGCCTTCCCCGGATGGTACTCTATCTCGCAATCATAGTCCTTGAGTAGGTCCATCCATCTCCTCTGTCTCATGTTCAGCTCCGCCTGAGTAAATAGAAATTTGAGGCTCTTGTGATCCGTGTATATGGTGAATGAAGTGCCATATAAGTAATGCCTCCAGATCTTCAGGGCGAAGATGATAGCCGCCAATTCCAAGTCATGAACTGGATATCGGGTCTCATGCGGCTTCAACTGCCTCGATGCATAAGCTACCACATGCTTATCTTGCATCAGAACACATCCAAGGCCCTGTAGTGATGCATCAGTATACAGAACAAATCTGGAGTTCTCCGTCGGGATCACTAACACTGGCGCTGTCGTCAACCGGTGCTTCAACTCTTGGAAGCTCTCCTCACAAGCTTCTGACCAAAAGAAAGGCACACCCTTCTGAGTCAACTGAGTCAGCGGCTTGGCAATCTTCGAAAAGCCCTCGACAAAGCGCCGATAATACCCGGCCAAACCAAGGAAACTCCGGATCTCAGGTACAGAAGTGGGGGCAGCCCACTCCATCACAGCCTCAATCTTCTTCGGGTCCACTGATATCCCGCTGCTCGAAATGACATGCCCCAGAAACACTACACTGCTCAGCCAAAACTCGCATTTACTGAGCTTAGCATACAACTGATGCTCTCTGAGAATCTGAAGCACTGTCCTCAAGTGTTTCACATGATCTTCTTCGCCCCGGGAGTAGATAAGAATGTCGTCAATAAACACGATGACGAACTGATCAAGATACTGCTGAAACACTCTGTTCATCAGACTCATGAAGACGGCCGGGGCGTTCGTCACACCGAACGGCATCACCAAGAACTCATAATGCCCGTATCGAGTCCGGAACGCTGTCTTCTGCACATCTTCCTCTCTGACCCGAATCTGATGATACCCGGACCTCAAATCAATCTTGCTATACACCCTGGTACCTTGCAACTGATCAAACAAGTCGTCTATCCTTGGGAGAGGATACTTGTTCTTCATTGTAGCCTCGTTCAGCTGCCGGTAATCGATGCACAACCGCATCGAACCGTCCTTCTTCTTCACAAAGAGAACTGGTGCGCCCCATGGCGACACGCTCGGGCGTATATAACCCCTGTCCAAGAGATCCTGCAACTGCTCTTTCAACTCTCTCAACTCTGCCGGTGCCATCCTATAAGGTGCACGAGAGATAGCGGATGTCCCTGGCAGCAACTCGATCCCAAATTCAACTTCCCTAGCCGGTGGAAATCCTGGGATCTCTTCTGGAAATACATCAGCAAATTCTGCCACAACTGGTACATCCTCAACCTTCAGTTCTTTACTCTTTTCAGACGTGTCCACGGCATAAATAAGATAGCCCGTGTGCCAACGTTCCAACAGCTGAGACATCTTGATCGCTGAAATCAACGGAATCTTCGAACGAGACCCGTTGCCAAAGAAAGTCCACTGACTGCCCAACTCAGGTCTGAACTTCACTGTTCTCTGCCGGCAATCTACCACTGCCTGGTATCTGTTCAGAACATCAATTCCCAAGATGCAGTCAAAGTCTGACATACCCAGCACAATCAAGTCTGATCTCAACTCGTTGCCCTCAAAATAAATGAGGCTATCTGCCAAAAACTGATCAGCAACGACGTTTCTTCCAGTGGGTGTCGAGACCAATAGAGGCGTGGGCAAAGAAGACGTGCGCATATGGTGTCTTTCCACGAATCCCACTGATACAAAGGAATGGGAGGCACCTGTATCTATCAAAACAAAAGCAGGGTACGTAAATAAATGACACGTACCGGCAATCACCTCCTCTGGAGCTGCCTGAGCCTGCTCCCTGGTCAGTGCATATACTTGCCCCTGGGGTGGTCCCACTGTCTGACCTCCCGATGGACGAGGTCCAAACTGCTGCCTCTGCTGCACTGTCCTATCCTCAAACCTTGGCCTGCTGCCCTGATACTCTGACTGGCCTCCCCTGGTGGGACAATACCGAGCAATGTGGCCCATCTTGCCACAGACATAACATGCAGGACACTTGTTTGAAGAATGTGGTCCTCCACAATTATTGCACCTAGGCTCTCCCGGCCTATCCCCTTGCGAAGATCCTCGGCTAGCGGACCAATTTCCTTTCTTGTTATCCTGCTTCTGTCCAAAGTGTTTCTTCCCACCATACCGCGAAGATGAAGAGGCACCACGGGGCTTAAATGGCTCACCCCGAGGCCTCAAACTGTCACTAGTCTGCCTCTGTTGCGGTACCGGTGGTGGCATGGCATAAGCTCCCACTCCCAGCTCAGCAAGTTCCGCTCTTGTGAGAGCATCATCAAAAGAAGTTGGGTTATTGATGATAACCCGGTCGTAGAGCTCCGGTCGCAGTCCTTTCATGAAATTTCTCATCTTGGCACGTCCATCAGAGGCAATATGGGGGACATACCTCAGTAGTGATGAGTACTGTGTGGCATAATCTGCTACGGTCATGTTCCCCTGCCTCAGACTAGCAAATTCATCCTCTTTTGTCTGCCTTGCCGCCGCGGAGAAGTATCGGTTCAAGAACCTGGTCCTGAAGAGCGTCCAGTCAATCACAGCACCCAGTGCTCTCATCTCCATCACTGTGCTCCTCCACCACATCAATGGTTTCTTAGCCAACTGGAACTCCGCCAGCCTCAGCCAAGCAGTAATAGCACAAGGAGCCGATACAAAGATCTGCTCAAGTCTCTCTAACCACTCTTCAGCCTCTTCTCCGGACTCTGTCCCCTCAAACCGGGGCGGATGATAAGACAGAAACTGCGTCAAGCTAATCTCACCCGGTAGCAATAACTGGACTACTGGTTCCATTCCCACAGCCGGTGGAGGTAGAGGATTAGCCTGTCCAATACTCGCATTTACACTCCCAACATCTCCGACTTCCTCATTAGCAGCCATGCTGTAACACAAATGTTAACAACAATCCAAAGCAATATATAACATGTCGTTAGATAACAGGAGTGATATAAGCATGTTAGTATAACAGGATATACAGTAATATGCACCACATGCATAAACATGCTTCAAATGTAAGCACCTAGCCAACCATGCTAAGGCTACCCTTCACTCGTTCCCGGGTTCTCTAACCACTGCTCTGATACCACTAATGTAAGGACCCTAATCCTTAAGTGCGGAATTAAGGCATAATAGAGCTAATAACAATGATCAGAGTGTAATAAACAGGTGGAGTTTATGAGCTTAAGCATTTACATGCCAAAATAAAGGACTACCAAAAAGGATTAATTACATTCCAACAAATGAATGTGTCCACTATAGTTTTACGCTACTCCTAGAGTAGGAACTATACAAAAGAATCCTGTCCTTTCATCTACCAAAGATGCTCGAGAAGCTCACTGTCTCAACCCGTTCAAGCCCATCTATCATGCCAAAAAGGTACCTACAAGGACAACCCCCAAACATGAGCAATAATAATCATTCATATTCAACACAATATGAAGATAAAGCGTAAATGCATAATCAATATAAAACACTTCCTGTTTTCCCATGCATTTCAAACGCTTCCCGTTTGGTTGTCCCTGTACCATAACTCATGAGTATAATCAACAGATTATTTTTAATGGCCAAAACATGTCATGACATTATATACCATTTCAACTGTACCACATATTGGTCACCATTCCCTAGTCTGTCCATCACAGTGTATTTTAATGCCCCTCGCTTATATTCATATGGGCGGCATAGGATAACCTCGCTACAATGGACATGCGGCGCTCCCACCCCTCGCTTCACAGAGAGCGGCAAATACCCTTTCCTCGCCCCATATGACAACCACGCTCAAATGTGACATGCGGCGCTCCCACCCCTCGCTTCACATTTGGCGGAACCAATACAAAAAGCGGCAAGCATTAAAATCATCAAAGGATGACCACGACTCATGGGATGTGCATCCAATAATCATAATATGCATCTAACATCAATATGCATAAATTACCATGTATATGCATCCACTATGCAATACCTCATATGGCATAAATCAACATGTATATGCATCCACTATGCAATACCACATATATACCCGCATCCACAATGCATAAACAATGAGTATATAAAATACATGTTACCGTTGGGTGCCCGTACGTCCACTACGTACCTTTCCAAAATGTGGAATGTGGTTGGACCTCAATTCCTTGGCTGCGTTGCCACCTGGGTTGGTTCTACATATTCACAAATACCAATATTAGAACCCAATAATAGTCCAATACCAAAAATCCCACAAAAACACCCAAAAATACCATTTTTGGTGTCTCGCGATCGATCGCCATCAAGCCCCGATCGATCGCGAGAACACACTGCCTCGGGCAACAAAAATGCACAATCCGCGATCGATCGCGGAGCTAGCGCCGATCGATCGCGGCCTCGCCGATCGATCGCGCCAAGCTCGCGATCGATCGCTGAGGCTTACTGCCTCAGCCCTGTTGCTCGCGATCGATCGCGAGAAAATCGCCGATCGATCGCCGAGCTGCGGGAAATCGAGATTCGGGCACTATTCACCCATCTCTTTCCCCAACTCATCTAAACCCACATACACCAACACCAACCAATACCAATAACTCAAAACCAACACTAAACATCATAACAAACTCAAATATACCACATCCAACCAAAATATTACCAAAACCACAACACCCAACACAAACCCATTTTAAACCCTTTAAAACCAAACTAAACTCAACCAAAACCTTACAAAATTAATACATGAGGTACCCATACCTCTTGGGGATCTCAAATCACCCAATAATCTCCACAATAAAAGATTTTGCAAGGACTTCTCTTCACCCCAAAGTTGGTGCTCGAAAATGGGAAGGGGAAGTAAGGGTTTGGGTGTTGATTTTGGTAAAGTTAAAAGTGTTGGATGGAAGAGTGGGTTGGATGATAAAAGTGAGTTTTTAATTTAAAATGCATGCCAAAGAATCCCATGGTGTATAAAACACCCCAACATGATATTTTTCAAAGCATTTACTCAAAATGCACCATAATAGCAATTAACACATGATTTCTAATAAATTGCTAACCAAGGCAAATAAATCATGCTTCCCATAATATTTACCCAACATGCACCACATGCACCTTGAAATGCAACCCCGGGTCACCCTATCCATATGACCATGCATTCTCCATAAGGTAAATAAATCCCAAAACATAATCAATTACCACATAATTAATCATGTAAACACAATTAAAGCCAAATAGCAATTAACCATTTCGGGGATGTCACAATACAATAAACAGATCTGACCCAGGGACGGATGATCGCGCCTGATTCATATATTAACATGCAAATATCAAATATAAATGCACGAAAAGTGATTACCGTTCACCGACGTGAATCTGATAGCGGTAGTCCCTCGAGTCCAATCAACCTTACCAGATCTACAAGCCCGACATCAGTGCTAGTGTGATGACGACTATTTTCAGAGAGTGAGTGTATTGGAATAGCATTGGTTAACCCTAGAGTGAACCTTATATTTATAGTGTTTATGAGACAGCTAATTGGGCTAGGGCTCATAAAGCCCATCGGGCCAACGTTTGGCTTGCTGGGTATTTTATGCTAACAATTACATCATACATCACATTTTATAGATACATATTGTATATATTATGATCGTTCCATATTGAATTTTTGCTCACCTCAAAGGGGCTGTTGTTGTATTTGTGTGTGGACAATGACATGTGGTATATGTGGCCTGTACCCAGAGGGGCAATGCCTGATGGGAGCCACACTTGAGATGCCATTTAACGTTTATCCCATTATTGTATGTATATATATACTAGTGGTATGTCCCTTGGGATGTGAGAGGTGTTTATGTATATTTAGTTCATTTTAGTTCAATATGAACATGTATTTATGGGAATTTTATGTTTGGTGTGTATGTGATAATTTATGGTATTATATATATTTTCAGTCTGCTTATAGTGGTATATGTATAACATGTGATATTTTTCTCTAACGAAGATGTCATGCCCTAATTTTTAGGGCCATGTGTAAGTAAATTTTAAACTAATCTTCTACTGTTTATAGTAAAATAATCATTATATGATCAGTAGTCACATTATTAGGATTGATCCGTCGTATAACTCATGAAAAATAGCTATAAGTTTGTCTCTAATCTTCGACCTAGTCCCAACATAATCATACCTTACCGTGATGATGTCGAATGACGCATCCAGTTAATGATTCACCAAAATACCTCGAGAACACCCATCAATGTCTGAAAAAACCCCTCGCGTGGGTTTCATCAATATGTAATCACTTGAGCCCACTCAATACTTCTTATTAATTTCGAGTAGATTGCTACTGTTTCTCATCAAACACCAAAAGTTCTCAGTATTATTTTTGTCCTCTCTCTTCTCTGTTTTATTGTTTTAGATAACAATATGTGTGTTGACTCAAAATGAAACTCCATACCATTTACAGAAAGAAATAAAATTTAAATTTCAAATTATAACATTTTTGTTTTCAAAATCAAAATTATATTCCATAAATTTTTTTATAAAAAAAATTATTCCGTAACCACGAAATTTTAAATAAAAAAATAAAAAAAGCAAATCCCGAGCTTGTAAAAGTGCATCCACCCATATTGCAATACCGACCACACAAAGCAATCCCAACCCAACTATTACAATTTCCAAATTCACCAGAAATAACAGCCATCAAAATGCTGACTACCAGATTGTCATCCGCTGTAGTAGCCTCTTCTTCTTCTTCCTCAACTCTGATCTTCAATCCAGCAAATTTCTCCAGGAGCATCCCTTCCATTCCGAACCCATTATTGTATAATTCCCTAAGACCCATTATCGAATGGAGTTTTGGCAATAGCTTTTGTTCAAGAATGCATCCGTTCAAGAACTGCGACTCCTCGTGCTTCTGCCCAGCGACTGAAGGACCCTGACCAGCTTATTAAATCTGTTGCAACCTTCATATTTGACTGTGATGGTAACTATTTCTTCTTTTGTCGCTGATCATTTTCCATGTTCATGATGTTAATGTTGGGCTTAGTGCTAGGAACGAAATAGTGGATTGTGGAAATAGTTTTTCCCCTTTTCTTTCTTGACGAAACTAACTGTTCGAGAAAATGCTTGAACTAATGTATATGCTGGTCTGCTTTATTTGTAAATCCGTGGCTAGGTAGTGGACCTTTGAAGTTCAAGTGAGTTTCAATTCCTGTAGTGCAATTTCATGCAACTGTTTCTAGAACCAAATTCATAAAATCTTAATATAAAACCAATTACCAGCCCATTTATTCCAAACTCAAGCATAAAAGAATATTCTTTTGAAATAATTATTTATTCCACAAAATATTTATTTATGTGACCATAAGATCGTTAAATATAGATGATTTTCAAGATATAATTTTCAGTTAAGATAGATATCTCAATCTAATCTATTCTTAATTATGAATAAAATAGTTTCGAGTTATTCTTTGAGCTCACTCTTATTTCTCTTTTATATTTTCTATTATAATTTATAATACGCTATCAGCACAAATGTTTTTTTGAGTTGTTCTTGTTAGCATAAAATACGCAGCAAGCCAAACGTTGGCCCGATGGGCTTTATGAGCCATAGCCCACTTAGCTGTCTCATGAACATTATAAATATAAGGTTCACTCTAGGGTTAAAGTATTCCATTCAATACTCTCATAAGTCGTCATCACACTAGCACTGGTGTCGTGCTTGTAGATCTGGTCAGGTTGATTGGACTCGAGGATCACCGCCGCAGATTGATTTCGCTGTTCATCGGTAATTCTCTTTTCGTGCATTTATTTTGATATTTGCATTTTAATACATGAATCAGGCGCGATCGTCCGTCCCCGGGTCAGATCTGTTTACTGTTTATTTTTCGCTGCGTTTGGATCTGGCGCCGGGGTACGGAAACCCAACAGTGGTATCAGAGCCAGGTTGCGCTTTAATTCATGTATTTGATAATTATTTTTTATTAGATCGTTCCCAATATGCTAATCGTGTTCGTTTTTTTTTTAAAAAAAAAACAATCTGTCCGAAAAAAAAATAAAAAATAAAAAATCGTACACTGTTCATCGTTTTTGTTTTCAGATTTCTCCGGCAGCTCGCGCGGCGGCACACGTGGCGGAGAAGTGTTCTCCACCACCGTGCGTCGCCTACGAATGACTGCGCTTCACTGTTCGTCACGGTCAGTGATTTATCGCGCAGAATGAGTCGCGAGAAGCCACTGTAATTTTTCCCGAAACCATTCGCGTCCGATTTGTTCTCCATTTTTCCGCGCCGAGTTGCTTTATCTTGTAGAGAACTCGATGTGCGCGGCTCCAGATCGGCGAGATGAAGGCAGCGGCGCGAGATGAAGGCGGCGGCGCGAGCTAGGGTTTCTAAAACCCTAGCCGCCGCGCCTGTCATGGTGGGAAGGAGATGAACAGTGCTTTTACCCTAATTTTTGATTTTCAATTAAAAAAAAAATAAATTATTTATTATTAAATCCGAAAATAGGGTATTTTGGGTTGAAATTAATGTTCTAATTTTGGATCCAAATTGTTTGGAGTCCATAAATTATTTTGGGTCATTTCAGATGTTTTTATCCGGATATCGTTTTTGAAGAATAAATCATAAACTTAATTAATTAAAAATATGATTTTTAATTTATTAAGTGTAAAATAGAGATTTTACATATTAATTGCAAATTAGATGGAAATGTTCCATTTAATTTATTTTCAATTAACCTTATGATTTGAAAGGTAAAATATAGATTTTGTCAATTAGTTGAAGTTTAATTAATTAGAAATTAAATAAAATTGTTTTATTTAATTTTTAATTTTATTTTCAACTAATGATGCGATTAGTGGGAAACGATAGAATAAATTAATTATTGTGCTCTAATTACATGTGATGTAATTAGTACAAATTACATATGATGTAATTGTTTAGTTTAATGTTTAATTACATATGTTGTGATTGAATGATGGATGATTACGGGCCTTGACCAATGTGTTTAGGTGAATGCTTAGGTTTTTTATTAT